>QEPC01001425.1:65587-114725 GCA_003113815.1 Sphenodon punctatus | reverse complement strand
GCTTGCTTGCTGCTGCTCTCGCTTTAAATCTCCCTCCGGTGTTTGTGTTGGTGCTGGTTGCCTGGCAGCGACGCTGCGTGCCTCGTCCCCGGCCGGGGCTCCATTTTCTTGGTTCCGCTGGGGGATTGGCATCCAGACGTTACTTTTGCTTGGTTCCCTGTGGGGGTTGGTTTGACCACGCTTCCCGGGACCGTCCCCCGGCTAGCCCAGGAAGCGTGGTTGAACCTGGCCCCATGTGGGTATTGAGCGTGATGAACATCTGGCGCCCGCCGTTCAGACGTTCCGGGCCCTTTGGCCCCGCGGGGGGGTTGAGCGTGGTTCAGTGTGGTTCAGCATGATCTCGTAACGTCTGAAATCACCCATAGTTGAATGTCATCACCGTAGAAGTGATATTGGAAGCCATGGAAGGTAATTAGTTTACCTTGGGACAGGGTGTAGATAGAGAAGAGGAGACGGCCAAGGACAGAGCCTTGGGGTGTCGTGTTGTGCCTCAGTTTCCTCAAAGGGAAAATTTGCTTAGTGGTCCAGGCCTGACATAATCTGGCCTGGATATAGGGCACTCTTTTCCAATATGTGGAAACTCAGTTTACACTGTGCTAATAAGCCAGCCATCTCAGCAAAGTATTGTAAAGACAATATGATTTATAAATGAGGCTTTGAGACAAGGAATATTATAAATATAAAGCAATATTTTACTTAAGTTCAAATAAAAACATGGTACAAAAGAGAAACAGTGTCCGTTACAAATACATGATTTAAAAAGACATTTCTGTTCAAGGAACAGTTTTGTTACAAGTTCAAAGATCTTAACATCTATAAGAAATAACATATGCTTTAAGTATGTTGGCTCAATGCGTCAAAATAATATACTTTCCTATTCACCCAGTCCTGTCTCCCATACTGCCATATGAAGGTGAGAAAACTCCATGGAAGAAATGTTCTGAAAAATCCATCGTTCCTCTCCCTCTTTATGGAGAAAAAATGCTTAGGAGTCAGTTTAAATAACATCAGATCAAGACAGCTGACAATGAGGTTTTCTCAAAGTACATTGTAAAAAACCTGTTGATACATAGTAAACAGGCAGCTATAATCTGAGATAGAATTTAACAATTACTACGCTGTCAGACTTCTCCAGTCAAACAAAACCTTTTTCTGCCCTGCTTGGGAGTCACATCTCTTGAAACTGGTAAACAGAAAAATGTTGAATCCTTAAGAGAGACAGTCTGATTGTATCTCTTCTCCCAGGTTACAGCTAAAAGGACATAGAGACAGTGTCACCATACAGAGGGATTCTAATGTTCAATATATTGAAACACAGATGCTTTTTATATGGGATACATCACCAACCAAGAGGGGAAAGGAGGAGGAGGTGGAGTTGGCAAGAGACACATTGAAGGAGCAATCAGAGAATTAGGAGGAGAACCAGTCGAGGACAGAGCCGTGGAAGCCAGGGGAGTGAAGTGAGTCAAGCAAGAGTGAGTGGTCAACAGTAGCGAAGGCAGCAGAGAGGGAGAGGTTGATGATGTGCAGGAGGGAAGGAGGGACAGTGGAAACAATGGAGGTCAGGAGGTGGAAGGGGATGGGTTCAAGGGGGCAAGTGGAAGGGTTGGAAGAGGAGAGCAGGGAAGAGATTTCCTCAAGGGATGTGGGAGAGAAGGAAGACAGGAGAGAAGGAGGGGGAGGAGGGAGAAGGGAGGGAGTAGGAAGAGGAGAGGAGCTGGAAGCCATGTCGAGGCAGAATTTGTTTATCTTGGAGGTGAAGAATGAAGCAAAATCCTGAGATGAAAGGGAAGAGGGAGGAGGAGGACAGGGGGGCTTGAGAAGGGAGTCAAAGGTGGAGAACAGGCAGCGAGGGTTCCCAGAAGAGGACTCAATATGGGAGGCATAGTAATGCTGTCTAGCGAGAAGTAAGGGAGGAGCGAAAAAATTTGAAGTGAAGGAAGTCAGCATGAGAGTGGGATTTGTACCAGAGGTGTTCAGCAGCACAGGTGCAGAGCAGAGGTGGCAGATAATGGGGGTGAGCCAAGGACGGGGTTGTGTGAGTGGGTGGGGCGGGAGGAAAGGGAGGTAAGAGAGTCATGGGTGAAGGAGAGAGAGGCATTGAAAGCAGAGACAGCAGAGTCAGGGGAGGAGGAGGAGAAGACTGAGGGGAGAAGCGGGGAGCGAGAGGAGGCAAAGTCATGGGGATTAATGGCCTGCAGGTCACTGATGGGGCATGGAGATGAGAAAGAGGAGGGGGATCTGTGGGAGGCGTTGTAAAAAGCGAGGAAGTGGTCAGACATGGGATGAGGATCAAAGGAGAGATCAGAGACAGATCAGTTCCTAGAGACGATGAGGTCAAGTGAATGGCAGTTAACATGGGTGGGGGAGTTGGTCCAAAGGTGGAGGTTGAAGGAGGAGGCTAGCGAGAGGAAGCGAGAAATGGAGGGCTGGGAAGGAACATCATCGTCAATGTTGAAGTCACCAAGGGTGAGAGTGGGTGACTTCAATGTTCACGTTGATGAATGTGATCACGTTGATTCACTTCCCTGGATCCAGCACCGATCAAAGCAGTCTTAACAGGGAGGACTGCTGTAGCAGTTAGAGTTTACTGCTTTAAAACAAACAGTCTGTTGGGGTGGATTTGGCAGGCAGGGACTGTGCCTATTAGGTTAAGGGCTTCTTACACATCGCAATTATGTGTGTATAAAAGAATGAGTGGCAGCCATAGACAGAGACGCCTGCAACATCCATTCTCAGAGCAGGTGACAGGTAAGGGAGTGAAGGGCTGTAACTGAAGCCAGCCAGCAGTCATTATAATTTAAATGGATTCATTAAAAGTGGGTTCTTTAACAATGCTAACTCACTAAATGCCAAGTCCTGCCTATTAGACACAGCCTGGCAGATGGGTGGCTAGACGCAGTGTAGCCACAGATGGATAGGTTTCCTGGAAGCATATTTCATCATCATTGCTATGTTTTAAACACAATTGTCACACAAAGTTTGGCACTGCAGAGAATTTGACAAATACAGGAAACACCAGGAAAGAAATAAGCCTCTCAACACCCTGTTAAAGCAGCTGAAATAATTTATTTTGAACTTCGTCCTGGTAGAAGTTGAAGTGTGGTGCATACATCTGAATCATTTTACTCCCCAACTGCCACCCGGAAATGCAGCTACCTGTGGGGTGGAACAGTTATTTAACAGCAAAAAAACAACACTACCTCAAAGTTTAAATGCAGTTGTTAATACACAGTGAGAAAGCCCCTTTAATGAAGCAGGACTTGTTGATTAAGGAACAGGGACTACCTCTGCCCTGAGAGGACTGCTTTTTGGGATCTAACTTCTGCCTGTGACTGTGACTACAAGTTTTGGACATCCCCTAGATTTTGGGACTTCATTTTCTGTTTGTCTGCTTCTGTCTGGATATGTGTCTGCTCACATCAATGTTCCTGATTTCCCTGAGTCTGCTAGGAGTGAACCAGCTCCAGGTCATTCTGCTTGCCTTTGTCTGTGTCTCTGCCTTGGTTAGACTCCTGCCTGGATCTGGATTTGACCCAGACCTCTCATGCCAACAATCATGGCCTGGAATATGATCCTGCAAGCAGTTGCAGACCTTGCCTTACTGCACAGTGATGCATGTAAGGATAAATATATAAAGGACTTTGATCTGCGAATACTATAGCACTTAGGTGTGTGCACCAGGGACCCATGTTGTTTTGCATTTTCATTTTTCATTATTAAAAACTCATTTTCATTAATGTTATTAATTAAATTTTATTTTCGTTATCGGTGTTGTTATCGGTATCAATTTAGAGCGACAATGAAGATTTTGGTTTTGGTATCATTTCCATTGTGTGTGCCCACCAGTGGAAGAAGTACCAGCAGACACCTGTCCCAGACCTCTCAGAAGTCGAACTCCTTCCCCCTTTTCTCATTATAATGCAGTAGCAATAAGTGCACAATGACATATGAAAACTTACTAATATGTATGTCTAATCTACACCTAATAACCTATACTATATGCAATATATTACTATCTAAGCTATATCAATAAACTTGTCTCTGCTATGTGTTCTATCTAAGTATCTATCCTATTCCTATCCTATAATGCTAATATATATAATAAAAAGTCTAGTATATACTATCTATCTATCTATCTATCTATCTATCTATCTATCTATCTATCTATCTATCTATCTATCTATCCAGGGGGAGACAGACAGTGGAAGGGAAAAGGTAGAATAAAGGGTATAAGGAAAGGTAAGGTATAATACTGAGGGCTGTGGAAGATTTTTAGTGCAACCACCAGAGTTCAGTAAACACTAGGGGTGGGAAACCGGTAGAATCCGGTATCCGATAATGCCGGTATCGGGCGTACCGGCATTATCGGATTCGACCCGGTAATCCGGACCGGGTACCGGATTCCGGGGTACCGGATTTTTTTTACATTGCAGCCATTTAAAAATGGCTGCAATGTAAAAAAACTTAAAGCCCCAGCAAAAAAGTTTTTTAAAAAAAAACCCTCCCCGAGTCCAGGCTGCGCGGGTGGAAGGGGGGACACCCCCCACCCACCCTGCCCAGCCTGGATTTTTGTTTTTAAAAAAAGAGTAAAGAAAAGACCCAGAGGCGAGGCGAGGCGAGCCCACCCCCCAGCACCAGCGGCCGCGGCGTCCCCGCAGCCGCCGGTAAGTATGACCCGATCCCTGGGGGGGGGGGGGTGTTTAACACCCCCCCCCCCCCAGGGATCACCCCTACTAACGTTCAGTGCGCTTACCTTTGGGAGCTCCGGCGGCGGCGGGCGGTCCGGCGGCCTCAGCGCCGGCTGTGGCTGCCGGCGTCAGGACGCTCTAGGCCTTCCGGGGAAACCCGGAAGTTCCCCGGAAGGCCTAGAGCGTCCTGACGCCGGCAGCCACAGCCGGCGCTGAGGCCGCCGGACCGCCCGCCGCCGCCGGAGCTCCCAAAGGTAAGCGCACTGACCTTTAGTAGGGGTGATCCCTGGGGGGGGTGTTAAACACCCCCCCCAGGGATCGGGTCATACTTACCGGCGGCTGCGGGGACGCCGCGGCCGCTGGTGCTGGGGGGTGGGCTCGCCTCGCCTCGCCTCTGGGTCTTTTCTTTACTCTTTTTTAAAACAAAAATCCAGGCTGGGCAGGGTGGGTGGGGGGTGTCCCCCCTTCCACCCGCGCAGCCTGGGAGGGGGAGGGGGAGGGAATTAATTTATTTCATTGGTTTCAATGGGGACACAGCGCCCCATTGAAACCAATGAAATAAAACCGGATTTAATCCGGGAATCCGGTTTTCGTAGAACCGGTAACCGGTAAATCCGGTAGCCGGTAATGGGCCCGGGGTCCCACCACTAGTAAACACAATTTGACACAGCAAGAGCTAACACAGAAGAAGAGTCAAACAGCCTAGCCCTGTAACATAAAGGGTTGCAGTTCCTTTCCCAGAGCCCCCATGATTGGTTCTGGGAGGCAGGAGGCATTGAGCAATCACGGGGTGCCATTCAACTGACTGGGACCTGCTTGCACTGCTTATTGGCCAGTGATTATATCCATCAGGTCCTTCCTCTCTATTGATTATGTTATTATTTATCTTCATTATCGTTATTGCAATAACGATAATGAAAATGAAGAATTTAGTTATCACTATCAATATAACGAAAACAAAGTACACACCCCTAATAGCACTGGGAAGGTCATCCAGATAAATACCTAAACTGGATGGATAAATAGCTATTCTTCAGGGAGAATCCACTGGAAGAACATTACTAAATATGTTGAAGAGTCCAAGCAAAGATAGCATAGGGAAGTCTCCTGAGATTATGTTGGTAGGTGTCAGTGCAATTGCCACTATGATATTTAGTGATTATTACCCTTTCAGGGACTCTACATCCTTATTCTTCTTGAAAGCAGAAAATAAGAGGCTCACATGTAAATTGATTGGGAGGTAGGCCTTTGCTCATGCCTGGCTGGCTATATCTTATAGGGAGTTAGATGTCTGCTTTCACTTTTCATAATAGATGAGATATAAAGCTAATTTTAAAGCAAACTATTAGCCTGAAAGTGTTTCACTTTATCTCTGTATGAAAGCTGCCTACCCCATCCATCCTGCACCACTGCACAGCAGAACTAAAAGTCCTGGCAAATAGTATTCTGAAGAATGTATTAGAAGAAATATGTACTTATAGTGTTCATAAACACCTGTTTCAGCTGTCTAATCTTAACACACAGTTATCTATCACTTATTAGATCACCGATGAGCAATCATTGGCTGACTGCCGTTTTGCCTGCTGTTAGGATTCTGTGTCCCAATGACATTTTGCTAGTTTTGAAATATTAAAATATGGTAAGTTCTAGCGTGCTTTATAAAAGAAGCAAGTTATAAAATTATATACCCATGTGTGTATGGTGTGCGTCGAGCCTATGTTGCTTTGAGTGGGTGTTGATGGGTGTGCGTTTGTCTACAGCCTCCCCCACACAGCGCACATGGTCCGCAGTGCACACAACACCCCCCCCCAGTGCCACGACCCATGTAAAAAGTGTCATTGTTAGCCCCCCGTCTGTTCATTTTGCATTAGGGATAGGGTAGTGGGAGTCCCCTTTCACTGGGGTGTTCGATTTACTGAACAATTGCAATATATCTAACAATTTACCAAACTAACAAAATACCCCACAAAATGCTTGAAAATAGTGGGGAAAAAATAAAATGGCAAAAAACCCCAATAACTTATTTTCTTGTGCAAATCAAGGCAAATGACCTGTTTCCGATGGAAACAGTATTTGCCTGAGGCCTAACCTAGAGGTCTCTATCTCCCCTTTGTGCTAGAAGCTGCACAAATCTAAGTAAGAAAGTCTGAGACCATGCAAAGCAAATAGCATGAGAAAGAGGTATCCCAGTTTTAAATTTGGGGAAAAAATGTTCAAGGGCGAAAATGACATTTGGGTTATTTTTAAATGAGTGGGGGAATCTAGCGGCTTGACAAATCATCAGTTAAAAAGTTGCACAGGGAGCATTTACACGCACTGGAAGTCGCCAGCCGCCATTGAAAACAGCAGCGCCCAGTGGCTCGAACATTATTATATAATTAGATTTGTAAAACCTCGGCACAATAGCCGTGCGGGGACGTGGCTGGATAGTCACATGTCGCTTCCTGAGGTCTCTCCCCAGCCTTGTGAGTACTTGTGAGTACTTGTATGTACTTACTACTTGTGAGTAAGTGGTTTCAGGACAGCAGCCTCTGACTCCCTAACCTCACTGAAAGCTCAGTTTTACAAAACCGGCTGCTGTCCTGAAACCACTTTCTCACAAGTAGTCAATATAAATAACATTAGGTACTTACAAGTGTGACATCATCACTGTCATCCCACTTGGGAGAGGTTTTCCTCCAGCTGCGTCAACTCCAGCCACAGGAACATAGTCTTAGGCTTCCCCCGGCTGGGGAGGGATCTCAGGAAGTGACGTGTGACCACCCGGCCCCATCCCTGCACTGCTGCTGTCCCACCCACCCTCCTGTCATGACGGACAGCCACGACTGTCTATTACAGGCATACTATTATTTTTAATAAATTAAATGAAAAAATAAAAACAAAAACGAATGACAAATGAATGCCTCATTTGTTTTCATTATCTTATAGTTATGAAAAGGAATAGGGCTCCATTCATTTTCATAATTTATTAAATGATACAAAATTACACACTCAGTGCAGAGAAGGGCAACAGAAATTATCGAAGATAAGGAACGGCGTATGTATGAGAAGAGGCTCAGAAGGTTAGGACCTTTGAGCTTGGAGAAGAGACGACCAAGAGATATATCATAGAAATATATAAAATCATCAGTGACATGGAACAAGTAAATAGGGAGCTTTTATTTATTGTCTTAAATAATATTAGAAGTAGGGAACATTTTGTGAAACTAGCTGGCAGCAGATTTAAAACAAACAAAAATAATTGCTTTTTCACTCAATGTACAATTAACTTTTGGACCTTGCCAAAGGATGTTGTGAAGGCCAAGAGTATAGCTCAGATTAAACAAGAACTGGATACGCTCTTGGAGGATAGGTCCATAAAACTCACTGGAAAGAGATGAAAAGTCCTGGAAAGTGATTAAAATCACCAAAATAATGGTGGAAGTGCAGAATCACCAGAAACTGACAAAGTACCAATGGACTCTCACGCACATTCCCAAAAGGTTGGTATTTCCCTGTGGATCAGGAACTTTTAGGGCATTTCCAGACAAGACACTCTCCACCCACCAACTATACATGTTGCAGGGCTGCAGTGTTGCCCTGTGGGTGCCCTGTAACATGTATAGTGGGTGGGCGGTAGATGAGGAGTATCTTGTCTTAAAATGCCCTTACTCTCATCTCAGCCCTAACAATGATGCTCTTCTAAAAGTTATGCTTTAGCTAAATGATCTGAGTGAGCTTCATATAAATATAATTGGAGGAATTTCATAGCCTATATTATTACAGAGGTCATAGAATCGAAGGTCAGAAAGGACCAATAGGTCCTTTAGTCTGATCTCCTGGACCTGAAAGGTCACCAAGTCCCACACCACCACTCTCAAATACATACCAGTTCCGATGACTAGATGATTATCTGGTCCCTTTAAATCTATTTATTTAAGAGCTGGGAGCTGAACCAAGATCTAATGAGAGCCATCACAAAGACTTTCTGGATGCCTCTGTGTTTTATATCAGTCCTCCATTACGCAGTTTTGGGCAGATTAAAGTTTAATAATAGAAAGATTCACCAGCTAAATTCAAGTTAGCAGTAACCTTGTACTGTAAGAAGCTGTATCCCATTCCCAATCACCCGAGTCACCTTGCTTGTATATCTCTACAAGCAACCTTGCATTATATTGTTCAGAATTAACTTCAAAAGTGGAATTTCAGCATATAAACTGTGCTGCTTGTTTTCAGATGTCATCATTTACAGAATGTTCAAGGGAGCTGTAAAATAGGGCTTGCTTTATGATGGGGATGAAACTGGCACTGAATCCTAAATCAGTTGGATGCTGTGCTTTTAAATTGTGTCAGTGACACCTCAGTGAGCAGAAAGATGAGCTCCTCAGTGCCTATAAGACACACCTTCCGTTGAGTGAGCCACCGAGTAGTGTCCTTATAAACCTAGACAGGATACAGTGGAGTTTATGACAATTCTGTCAGTCTTACAGGGTTTCAGAAGCATTTCCAGCTGAGCATTGTTAGCAAGTATAAAAAGGATGTGATCCCTTTATCTTTCAGAGACTTAATTTAGGCAACTTATGAAAACTATGCAGACAGCATTATTTCCTATTACCTTCAATGACTGAATTTCACTGGTGCTCTCAGATCAACTGAGGCTGATGGCTTCATGGGTCATAATAGAAGCTTTCTTCCTTGCATCATAGAATATATCCCGCCTCCCTCTCTACCACCCTGCAGCCCCCTTGATCATCTCTGGTACCACCAACATTATACATACACACAGTGAAAATCAAGGTATATAGTTGTACTTTTGATCTTAGGAGTTTTCATGCTGCAATCAAATGCTTTGTCAACAGGGTTTAGAGGGACACAGCACAAGAATATCTATGAGGAAACCTCCACAGCTTCTGATGAGATTCCATTCAGACAGACAACCTCAAGTTTTGGTGGGGTACTTCCCTTAAGGTTATCCAGGTTATCTAGCCATCTTGGAATCGTGGAAATCTCTAGGGATGTGCGAACAGAACGCGGTTCGGATGTTCAGACGTTAGGTCGTTCAGTTCAAAATTCGAGTTTGGGTTCGGCTTCTCAGTTCGGCCGAACTCGTCCTAACATCTGAAAATAGCGCTATCAATACCGAAATTGATACCGAATTCGAAGATTTTTTCGGTATCATTTGGCCGTGGAACCACCCCTGGTCTCCACTCCTGAGCCAGGAAGTCTGCTCCTCAGATGCCTCCCCCTTCCAGTCACATTTTTCCCAACCAAAGTCACATTTCTCCAGACCCCGAACTCATCCGAACTCACTCGAACGTGAACTAACTGTTCGGCCATTTTCGAGTTCGGTTCGGACATTCGGTTCGGACGTCTGAACAGACCGAGTTCGGGCCGAACTCCAAACATCCCAACCGCGTTCGCACATCCCTAGAAATCTCTCAGTCTGATGTATGTTACTGATTGCACCACTAAATATTATAAATGCACCAGAGCATTAGTGCATAATATACTAGCACACTACTATAGCACACGAGCAACACACGATATTTGCCATAGTCACTTTATCTGTTTTCCTTGAGATGTTGCTCTTTGCCACTATTACCAGATTGAGACCCAAGTTCCAGCAGAATCATGACTAGGATTGGAATGTAAGCCTCCCTGAGCCCCAGGAAAGGGCAGCATATAAATTTAAATAAATAACAAACAAACAAAAAGCAAACAAACAAATAGGGCTGAAACTTGATGTCTGTGTTTTTGAGTTTCTCAGCTAATTCTGGTACATGAGAACAAGCCAAGAGATGGCAGCTTCTTGCTGCCTTCTGGGGCTAAAAATTGCCCTCTCAATTCTTGCCAATCTCGACAAGAACCAGGTTTTTACAGAGATTCGAGTGAATGAGAACAGGCCAAGAATCTTGTGAGATTCTCGAGAAACCTCAAAACACACTCTGTGCGTGCACAAAATGGCCATGGGGGGGGGAGGGAGCGCACATATGCAGAAAGGCCGTGGTGGCCATTTTGAACATGTACAGAGTGGTTTTGAGAATCTTGCAAGATTCTCATGTATCACAGTGATATTTGCCGGGTTTGCAAAAATATAGCACGATTCTCACGAGAACAGATTTCATTCTCGTTTTATTTATTTATTTAAAAAAATATACACTGCTTCTCTTGCCACAGGCAACCCGGGGTAGCTAACAACATCAAAGGTAAACACAATACAATATCATAAAACATAATAAAACATCAATTAAAAAGAAAGAATTAAAAAAAACAACACACCTTCCTCACCAACCACCAACCCCTACCAACCCCTCACCCCTCTCCCTCGCCAAATGCCTGATGGAACAGCCAGATCTTACAACTCCTTCGGAAATCTGGGAGGTCTGGGGCCAGACAGGCCCCCACTGGGAGAGAGTGGTTTTAGCCCTACTGCCTTCTCACCAAGAACTCAAAGGTCTTTGTAACTGACAAGAATTGGCCCTCAGCACACCTGGGCCATGGCTTGTCAGTTAAAAAGACTATTTGCAAAGGCTTTATGCTCTTTGCTTTGCAAAGCCCAGCACCAGGGGAGAAAACAGGGATCTGCTCTCTCCCCCAGTGCAGCGCTTTGAAAATGGGTTTGGGGGGATTTTCCCTAGGGGTTGTCCTGGCAAAGGGCATGGGGAACACCACCCCTGCCAGGGCAGCCCCTCGAGAAACTGGCCTTGCAAAGCGCTACTCGTCTCTGTCCAGGCCATTCAGCAGATGTGCAGCCTTTTCCAAAAGGGGCAGCTCTTCTGCACATGTGCAGAATAGCTGCCCTTTCCCAAAATGGTATTGGCGATATCAGCACCATTTTGGAAAAGGAATGTGCATGTGCAGAATGACCCCAGTGACCATTTTGCACATGCACAGGTTTTTTATTTAAATTGAAGGAAAAAATCTCGACAAAAATTGTTGAGATTGGGTCTTTTCTGAATTCTCATTTTTTCTCAATTGATGTCAAGAAGTCTGAAGGGTCCAGCACCAATGCATTGCTTCTTTATGTCTGAAAATAAAATTTTTTAAAAACCCACTAAACATGCTCAGAAGGGCCTGAGTGGCCTTTTTCTGAGCATACTCAGACCTTTCCAAAGATGGAGCTGCAAGCATCAGCAGACCATGCGTCCACCATTATCTTTGAAAAGGGCTGAGCATGCTCATAAAGGGCCATTCAGGACTTTCTGAGCATGCTCAGTGGGTTTTTTAAATTTTCAATCTTATCAGTCGGGAAAAGGTCACATATCAGAGTTGGACCCCTCCAGAAGAAACTACCACTGACCCCCCCTTGGTAGGCCCCTTGCTCCCCCTAAGAATCCACCCCACCCCTAACCCCATTTCAAGCCCCCCACCGCTCCCTGTTAATTATCCCCAACCCTGGCCCCTTCCCCCCAGGCCTCGGAAATCTGTCGAGTATTCACTGAAGGTCTGAGGATATAGGGCTGATGCGGCAGCAGCTGTTACCGTGCCGCGATTCCGTTCTGCCATTTCGGAATTGCCCGTGCCACACCGCGACTTTTCTGCGGACATTCCGCTAATTCCACCGGAATTCTGCAAATCGCAGAATTGCGGAAAAATTGCGGAAATTGCGGAAAACCGCTATTCCGCTCTTTTGTGGTGCTGGTGGAATTGCGGAAGTAGCGAAAATGTCATGTTTCCACGATTCCACTAAGTAGCGGAATTAAATAAGCGGAACCGTGGAACCGCGGAATGAAACTAGCGGAATGAAAGCCTCTGCCATGCCGTTCCACTAATTGCGGAAACACTGTTTCCACCGGAAATAGCTACCGCTGCGATATTCCGCTACAGCCCTACTGAGGAATGGCCCCAATACTCAGACCTCTCCTTGTATCCTCAGAGAATACTCACAAGAGATTATTTGGAGCAGCCCTAGCAATTTCTGGCCATTTCTGGGAATTTTCAGTATTACCAATAATATGAGGTTGCATATCAGCGCTACTTTCAGGAATGCTTGCAAGTATCCATTGGCATTTCATCAGTTTTTGGTGATTCATGCTTCTGTCATTTAAAAAATAATATATTTTTTTTCATTTCCATCAGTTTCCGGGACTTTTCGTTATGACTGAAACTTGATCTTGGTGTTTTCAAGTTTGTCGGTGAGAAACATATTTCTTGGCTCATTCTGGGAAATGAGAATGAGCCCAGAAATAGCTTCTCGCTGAGAACTTGACAGCCTTTGTAACTGACAAGAACTGGCCCGCAGTACACTGAGATCAGGGCTTGTCAGTTACAAAGGCTGTAAGCAAAGACTGTATGCTCTTTTCTTTCCAAAACCCTGTGCTGCCATTGCAGCACTTTGCAAAGTGGTTGGGGGCCCTTTCCCCAAGGGGCTGCCCTGTTAGGGGGGTGGGGGGACCCTTGGGAAGCTGCAAGTGGCTGCCTGGTCGATTTCAGCCTGAAACTCACTAGGAAGCCCCTTGCAATGCTGGGTCAGTGCGCTCCCCCCAAAAAAACAAATGTGGGGGCAGGGGTGTCACGGAGAAACATGGGGTCACACTCGTGTAATACGGGACTACATGTTTGGTAAATGTGGGGTGCCAAGGGTTTCACATGTACGTAATGTTACTATACATGTACACTATGTAATGTCAAAGGTTCCACATGTTTGTAATGTTGACTCTGAGAACTGTACAACTCGAATTAGGGCTCTTACACGTCACCGGCCTACAGAAAATACAAAGAGATACCAACATGTGTATTGGGGCCAGATGAATGGCCAGAGACATTTATATGTTAATGTAGGCTGACATTGCCTACGTGCAAAGAGACACAGAGAAACCGGTAAGAGGACAAAGGAAATTCTAGAAGCCTGGAGAACATACTAGGAGTTTTCCTCTAGGAGATATAAGGAGAGATATCCCAGACAGAAGAGAGATTCTTCTTGCAAAGCTGCTGCAAGAGACATCTGCATACGAAAGGACGAGCCACCAGCAGGCTGGGGACAGCATGAACTGAGAGAGAGGATTGATCTCTAAGCCTTTTCCCCAGTCACTTTATGACTGAGAAACCAGAACTTCCGGACTCACTAGGGTAAGATGAATAACTTAGGAACTCAACCAGTATAAGTTAGGAATGCATTATGTTTACCTTTTATTTCCAGACCACTCTGTTTAACTATCTTGTTTATGTAATCAATAAACTTACTTCTTAACTTTTATAAGAAGTGTCGGTGTCAAATATTGGAACACAAGTGAGCTACAAGAGCCCTCAAGCTCTTGCGAACCCAGAGAGTAAAGAGTCTGTAAACGGGAAGGATCGGGCCCTTGTGCGACAAAGGAGTTTCATTGTGGCACACTTGAATTAGCCAGTGAGAGAAACTGATTCAAGAGAACTGTGCGCAAGGGAAACTGAGTCACTCAAACTCGGTAAAGTGGGGGTACGGACCCCCAAACCCGTGACGGGGGGGCGGAGGATGCTGGGCTCCAAATCTTTGCAAGAACTCAAACCACGTGTTGAGATCCCAGCGAGTTCCTGAGCCTTGTTCCATTTCTCATGAAATTTCTCGCAAGAATTGTAGTTTCAGCCCTATTATCCTGGGACTTTTATGACAGTTTTATGAACATTTTACTTCACTTTTACTGGAATTTCAAGCACTTTTCCAGCACCTAGCTAGCACATTTTCATCTCCACAGCCCCTAGGCATACACGTGGGGCACACATGCGGCTTGGGACCATCCCATAGCAGCCCACTTCAACTTGAAAAAAAATAACAGAAACTGGTGAAAACAGCAGGAATGCTGGTAAATTTCTGTGTTGCGCAAATCTCGACCAGCGCCCTGCCCCTGACGGAAGCAGGCCTCGAGTCAATGGGCCTTTTGCCACTGTTTCAACCTGGCTGAAGACCTCAGAATCTTATCCTGTCCCCTAGTATACTATCAACTAATTTTCATTTCTGCTTCACAGTGCAATACAGCAGACAAGCTATATTAGATATCCAAAACCTACTCTTTAGAACAACATATTTGCTGGACTATTGAGATGTATTCCATTATATCAACTGTGCATTTTTTGTTCCTTCCAATTGGGGAATAAGAAAATTTTTAAAACAACATACTTAATTACCATCTCAGTAAGAGGCAATTTGGTCAAAACAGCAACTGCCAATTTGCAGGACAATGTGGATTCCAATCTGTCTGTTATGTGTGTTATGATGGAAATGGCTTGGGAACAATGATAAATAAGCTAGGCAGCTATAAAGAGCAACCAGACCAGGAAGCATTATTAACAAACATTCATTTAGCAGAAGCAGAATATTGTCACTGAAGCCTATGTAATATGTTAGAGAGAATGTTAGCTTGGAAGAGGAATTCCCTACATAAAACAAGCTGATTGGAGAAAATAATACAATTAAAGTAGCCATCATCATTGGTGTTACTGCATATGGTAACAATTGTGTTGCAATTGCATGTATTCCTGCTATTCCATATCAGGGATGTGGATTTTTTTCACTCTCATGTACTGCTCTGAAAGTTAGTACAAGTGCCACAGACCACATAGGAGGTGTGGGCAGTGGTGCTTAAGGGATGTGCTCAGGATGGTGAAGGAAATGGAGAGGACTCTAGATTAGGGCTGAGCAGCATCTTGCCTAAGGCAAGTATCTCATCAAATCCTGGTGCTCGATTCATCCCAAAATGAACTGAGCAGCAAGCGGAACATCTTCACTGAGTTCTCAGCAAGAATTTTAAAAAAACAAACATTACTGCATATGCACAAATGGCCACCGGATCATTTTGCACATTCACAATCCACTGCTCTTAACCAAAATGGCAGCAACACTATCATCGCCATTTTGGTTAAAGGTGGTGGCCATTTTGTGCATTCTCAGTAACTCTTTTGGTTTTACATTTTCAATTTTTAAAATTTTTTATTTTCTCACTGTGAAATTTCACCGGGATCAAGTTTTCAGCAAGAACTTAAATAAATTAAAATAAATAAATAAACTTGAACCCAGTTCTAGATTTCTTGAAGAGAATTTGTAAGCAGCAATTAGCTGTCCATTTCTGTCCTAGGCTATTTTCACATGGTGCTGCTGGGTGGGGGGTGGGGATAGATATGTGCTGGTGGTGGGTGGAGGTTGGTGTGCTCCCTTTCCCATGAGCGCACACCCATGTCCACCCACCTCCACCCATGTCCACCCACGGAGTCTCCTCCATTTTGTCATATGGGTCCATGGGTTGATCATGGGTGGAGATGGGTGTGCGCCGGGAGCCAAACACCATGGTGTTTCCATGGGCGGACCCCCAACCTGCCCGAACCATGCGCACATACCTGCCTGAACACCCACGGGGGCGGGGGAGGAGGAGAGCATCCATGCAAAAATGGCCCTAGTCTAGAATATCTTGGAATAATGCTATGGATCCATCCCCCATCCTTGAGTGAAAGCCCTCACCTCTCCTCCCTTCCCCTAATCTCACTCTTTCAAGTACTTGATGCTAGGGAGTGAATCCATAGGCCAGATACAGTAATTGGAAAGTGACTAAATAAAAAAAGTCCATGGGATGGAGTAAGCCTATTAACCAGAGGTTCCCCATTCCTGCCCTACAGTCTTTGAAGAGGTAGGATTTCAGAAGGGAATGACTCCTACATTTTGACCTGAAACAAAACATCTCAGTGAGTACTGCTTCCATTGGAAGCAGGGGATTCCCCAAGGTTCGTAAAATATGGAAACTTACCAGCTTTCCTGATTTTTTGCCATTTTCAGTTGTTTTTTGCAAGTTGAATAGGGCTGCCATGGGACACTCCCAAGACCCGTGTGTGTCATGCATGCAACCCCAGGGGCTGGGGAGATGAAAACATGCCGGCTAAGCTCCAGGGAAGTGCTGGAAATTGCTGCAAGTGTTTCGTTGGTACTTTGTCAGTTTCTGGTTATTCAATGCTTCTGCCATTGTCAATAAGGTGCTTGTGATTTTATGTCATTTCCTGTCAATTTTGTCACACAAGTTTGGTCATTTTTCATCATTTCTCTGCATTTTTTGTAACTTTTGTCAATTTTCATCACATTTGGGGGACTTTAGGACAGTTTTACAGAAATTTACAGCACTGCCCAGCACTTAGCTGTCACATTTGCATCTCCACAGCCCTGGAGATGTACACGGAGCACACACAGGGCTTGGAATCAGCCCCATAGCAGCTCTGTTCATCTTGCAGAAAATGACAAATGGCAAAAAGTTTCCACATTGTACAAATGAAGGTGAATGACCTGTTTCCGATGGAAACAGCATTCAATGTGATTTGTCATTTCAGGCTAAAGCACAATCTTTAAGCACCTGCATCTCCAGCTTCTATCTGGCCCCCAGAGCTTGTACTAAATTGAAAGTGGCTATTGGGAGGGAAAAGGTTTCCAACTCCTTGATTATGAAGTCACGCTGTGTGTGTCTCCTTTAATGTTTTATCCCATAGACTGATTTGTGCCAAATTTGGTAGAGGATCAGAAGAACCAACGGTATACAGAAACCCCAAATTTTATAACAACAGGTGCATCTAGAGGTAAAATATAATCCTTTTGTAGTCAACAGATTGTGGCATAAAGCCAGTTTACAAGCATATGCCGAGGCTATGAGGGCAGCGAAAAAAGCTTTTTTCGCTGCTCTCATAGCATCTGCAAAATCTTGCCCAGTGGAGCTTTTCCAGGTGGTGCGGGGGCTGGTCTGTCCGGCCTCCCTCCACCTTGGAGTGGAGTCATCTATACCACGCTGTGATAGATTTGTGGACTATTTTGTAGATAAAATCACTCGTGTTCACCATGATTTCGATGCTGCACTTATTACACTAGGGGAGCCTTATCCGGTTTCATGGGATCAATTTCAGTCGGGCCCCTTGGGGCTGTTAGGGCCACCTCTTGTGAATTAGATCCGAGCCCGTCTTGGCTAATTAAATCTTGCAAGGAGACAAAGGGGCTGTTGCTGGCGTGGGGTGGTCAGTGCCTCCCTTCGGGAGGGCAGAGTGCCGGGCTGTCTAAAGGAGGTGGTGGTGCAGCTTCTACTCAAGAAACCATCACTTGACGTTAACTCCCTTGCTAGCTATCAACCTGTCTCTAACCTTCCCTTTTTAGGGAAGGTTATTGAGTGGATGGTGGCTCAGCAGTTGTAGGGGCATCTTGACTGCATCGGTTTTCTTGCTCTCTTTCAGTTGGGATTTCATCCAGGTTATGGCATGGAGACTGCACTTGTGGCCTTGGTGGATGATCTGCGCTGGGAAATGGACCGGGGTCGTTCGACCCTGTTGGTTCTATTAGATCTGTCAGCTGCTTTCAATACGGTTGATCACAAAATGTTGGTGGCACACCTGAGGGACTGTGCACAGGTGGGTGTGACTGTTCTTGAATGGTTCTGCTCATTCCTGACTGGGAGAACCCAGCGAGTGGTACTCGGGGAGTGTTTTTCATCATACTGAGACCTTGCGTGTGATGTCCCGTAGGGTTCGGTGTTGTCCCCCCTCCTGTTCAACATATACATGCAGACTCTTGGCGAGGTGATCAGGAGGTTTGGAGTACAGTGCCAGACACCCATATATACTGCTCTTTTTCAGCAGACGCAGACTCCGAAGTCTCCATGCTTACTCAGTGTCTGACAACGGTGCGGGATTGGATGAGGACCAATCGACTGAAGTTGAATCCTGACAAGATGGAGGTGATTCTGGTGGGTAAAGTGATGGAGTTAATGGCCTCCACAACCAATTCCCCCATTGGTTCCCCAGGTGCGGAGTCTGGGGGAATTCGTCAATGTGCAGCTCTGCCTGGATGTTCAGGTGGATGCTATAGCAAGGGGAGCCTTTTGCCATTTACATCTGGTACATTGGTTTCGGCTGTATGTTTCAGACTCAGACCTGGCCACCATCATCCATGCTTTCATCACCTCTAGACTGGACTATGGTAACGTGCTCTATGTGTCGCTACCCATGGTAATGGCCCGGAAGCTGCAGTTGGTGCAGAATATGGAGGCCCATCTTTTGGTGGGACTGGGCCACCAGTCCCACCAGTCCCACCACTGGTGTAATGCTCCACATTACACCAGTGCTCTGTTCACTGCATTGGCTGATGATAGTCTTCGAAGCCCAATTCAAAGTGTTGGTTTTAATCTATAAAACCCTAAACGGTCTGGGACCTGCCAATCTGCAGGACCACCTCACTCCCCTGGGTACTGGACCAGCCCCTGCGGTCATCAGGGGATGCCCTTCTCGTGGTCCCCAGAGTCTTCTGGGGGACTACATAAGGGAGGGTGGTCTCGGTGTCCCCACCGAGGCTATAGAACTCCCTTCCGGTGGGGACACAGCTGGCCCCAGACCGCCCCTCCTTTCATAAAAGCTGCAAGAGTTTGCTGTTCCATCAGGCGTTTGGTGGGGGAGATGGGTAAGGTGTGGGGGTGGGGGAAGGGATGGGGGGATAGTGATGTGTTTTTATAATTTTCTAGGTTTATATTGTTGGATTTGTGTTTTGAGCCACCCTGAGCTGCCTGTGGCATGAGGGGTGGGATATTACATTTTTTTAATAAATAAAAAATAAATAAAATAAATTAAAAACTCACATTGACTTACATTAAGCACTGTGCTCCCTTACGAAGCTGTTTCATTCGTAGGTCTGAAACAAGAAAACTCATCAAGTGCAGTTTTCATTGGAAGCAGGGCATTCACCAAGATTCACATGACATGGACATTTACTGGCTTTCCTGCTGTTTTTGCCATTTTCATTATCTTTTGCAAGATGAATGGGCCAATCCCAAGCCCCCTGTGTGCCCCGGGGTGTGGAGATGAAAATGTGCTGGCTAAGTGCTGAGGAAGTGCTGTAAATTGCCATAAAAGTGCTGTACGGCTGTTGTAAACTTTCCGGAAAATGACAAAAAGTGACAAAATGTCCCATAATGTGACAAAAGCTCCTGGAAAGTGATGAAAAGTTCCAGAAAGTGATGGAAATGATGAAAAAATGGCAGAAGCGCAGAATCACCAGAAACTGATGATGTACCAATGTACACTTACACGGACTCCCAAAAGGTCAGTATTTCTCTTTGGAATGGAAACACTTGCTATCACCTTAGCGCTATTCATTAGTTCTCTTGCTCGCTTCACAGATCTATTTATTTTTCCACTTTTAAGAAGAATGAAGCTTACTGACATGGCAAAGAGACCAACATTGAGATTTCAATCAATCTGGATTTCTGTTTTCCACCAGATATAGATACAAAATTTCTGTTTGTTTACTGCGGCAGCAAATCTGATAGCCAATAGCTATCTTGTAAACCAGAGCTGTCAAAAAATGCCACCAGTGGTAAAAACTACACTAGAAAGAAGAGACTATCAGACAGAGTCAGAGCAAGGAAAACTCAAAACAGCAACAAGCCACACCAGAAACCCAGAGCTCTGCTATCTTGTTGATCGCTAAATTGCCTTGTTGTTTGGTGCAAGGTTAGGAGGAAGGGGCAGTGGGGAATGACAGTTTACACTCTGCTCAGGGCAATGATAAATACCCTGTGTAGAGTAGGAGGGAAACTTGGACTGCATTGATGTTTCTTTTATTTTCAATACATTTTCACTGTAGGTTAAAGGGTGGGGTGTATGTCATAGAGAAAAACGCACATGCTGGGATTCCCAAAGGAACTAAGCCTATTGGTCTACCAGGCATTGGCAACATTAAATTTTAGCAGAAGTTGCAGGATTGACAGCCCCACATATTAAAAAAAATAATCATGAAATTGGTCTAAAAATCGTGAGTGTTTAGAAGTACTGTATTTTTTATTATTATTTCTTGTGGCTTCAGGCTTTCCTTCAGGCTTTTTATTTTATTAACAGGCTGCACATTTCTCCTCTCAAGGATGGGTAAATCTGTCTGGGGGAAAAAGAAGATTCCAAACTTTCGTACATCTCTGGAGCTGAGCATTACGGGAAGGGAGAGATAAAATATGCATAAACAAACAATCAAACAAACAAATATATAAAAACATAAATAAATAAACTAGGCACACAAAATCAGAGAAGCCAGATAATTTATGTGGTGGATGGACTACAGAGGATCATGGTGCATTTGCAGACTCTGGCTGTTTTTGCATGGATGCCCCTCCCCTGCTGGGTGTGCTGGCAGGTGTGTGTGGCAGGGGATCCATGCACATGATGTGGTGGGGTTGGGGGTATGCCTGTCCACCCGTGGACACACCACGGGTGGTGGGTGGAGGTGGATGTGCGCTCCCGACACACACCCATCACCCACACACAGAGCCATCCAACAAAGGCCGGTTTTACACGGACAGCCACACCCACCGCTGAGTGTTTGGATGGGTGCAAGGTGGGGGGGGGCGTACATATAAACGGGCTGGTGGTGGGTGGGGGGAATTGGTGTGTGCTGGGTGTCCACCTATGTGAACACCACAGGCAGTGGGTGTGCGTGCGTGTGTGCTCCCGATGCATGCCCATCTCTACCCATCACCTACCCATTTCTACGCATGGAACCATCTGAAAAAATGGAGGAGGCTCCATGCATGGAGGGTGGAGATGGGTGTGTTTCCATTTAAAAGGACACACACACACACCTCCACCCACCGTGCCAGCACACCCATCCCCTCACCCACACCCATCCATGTAAAAACAGCCTAAAAGGAGGAGACTCTGTGACTGGAGTAGGGTTTAGGTGGGTGGAGATGGGTGTGCACCCATGGGAAAAGGAACACACCCACCTCCACCTGCCTCCGGCACACACTCATCCCCCACTCAGCAGTGCTGTGTGAAAATGGCCAAATTCTCTGCCTGGTTTTGTGCAGGTCACTTAAACTGTTTTCACACTGCGCCGCTGGGTGGGAGGATGGGTGAGCACCAGCAGCAGGTGGAGGTGAGTGTGCTCCCTTTCCCACACGTGCACACCCATCTCCACCCACCTCCACCCACGGTCCCTCCTCCGTTTTGTCAGATGGTTCCGTTTGTGGGTGAAGGGTGGAGATGGGTATGCACTGGGAGGACAAACCTAACTTCACCCTAGGGGTGTGCATGTCGTTTTAGTTATTACAATAATGATAACAAAAATTGTCATTTTCGTTTGGGAAAGCGACATCTGAGAATAACGATAACGAAAACAACCACCGAGAACAATGATACTAATAACGAAAATGAAAACAACAATGTTGTTATCATTGTTGTTATTATTAGTGCTGTGGCAGCTGGGTTTTGGAGGGGAAATGTGGAGAGGGAAGGAGGGAGCAGACATCTTGGAGCCCTAATCAGGGTTGAACTCTTGAACTGTGCCTGTCTGTGTTGGGAGTGGCAAGCAGCTCAGCAGTATCTGATGGATGTATCGCTGGCCAATGAGCAGCGTAAGCAGGCCCCAGAAGTCTCATGACACTCTGTGATTGCTCTATGTCTGCTGCCTCCCACAACCAGAAATCAGCAGGGCTCTGGGGGAGGGCACTGCAACCCTTTATAATGGGAGGGCCAGGCTGTTTCTCTCTGTTCTGTGAGAGCTCTGTTTGTCAGGTTGTGTTTACAGAACTGTGGTGCTTGCATACAAAAAATCCTCCCTATCCCTCGTATTCCAATACCTTTCCTTCCTCATACCCTACATTTTACCTTCTCCCATTCCCTGCCCTTCTCCCCCCTGTACATTATATACAGATAGGTCTCTCTCTCTCTCTCTCTCTCTCTCTCTCTCTCTCTCTCTATCTATCTATCTATCTATCTATCAGATTAGAATAGCTATATAGATAATTAATTAGATAATAGTTTTCCTTTTCGCCTTAGATTTAGATAGATATTAGTTGTGTATGGGAATCGATGCCTATACCAGAAATAAAATCTTTGTTTCAAATGGTACCAATACCAATAACGATAACAACAACGATAACGAAAATGATATTGTTGTTAATAACGATAACAAAAATGACATTTTGAATCCAAAAATGAAAACGACATGGGGGCCTGGTGCACACCCCTACCACCCACCACCCGTGGCGTTTCCACGGGCCAATACCCATCCCCCCAGCCACCTCTGTGCTATGCGCATGGTTGACCCCTCCACACACTTAGCGGGGGGTGTGTCATCGGTTCAAAGACGGCCTTAGGCCAATTTTCAAATGGGCCACTGTGGGTGGGGGGATGGGTGTGTGCCGGTGGCAGGTGGAGGTGGGGGAAACGCGCATGCACCCCCACCCAGCACCAGCAGCTACTCGTGGTGTTCCTATGGACGCCCCCCCACACACACACGTGTGCAGGGGAGGGTGCCCATTTTAAAAGGGCCTTAGAGACAGATTTTTAATGGAGACCAGCTCTCATCTGCACAGCATACCTTGCTCCTCTGAAAATGGGCTCCCAAGTGATACCACAGAAACTGTTGCATGCTCAGTGCTAGAGCTAAAACAGTTACTTACATCAACACCAATAACCATTAGATTTGTGGTAACCAAACCTATCTAGCAATGATTAGTTAATAATTGGTAGGGGTGGGACAACAGGGAGAATACCGGATGTACTGGTATCGGATCTCCCTGGTACCAGATTTACCGGTATCGGCATACCGGATTTTTAACACTGGCCATGGTACCGGATTTTTTACATTGCGGCCATTGACTTCAATGGCCGCAATATAAAAAATCCAGTACCACGGCCAATGCTAAAAATCCAGTATGCCGGTACAGGTAAATATCGGATTTATTGCATTAAACTGATACACCCAAATACCGGCAATATCAGATCTCGGGAGATCCGGAATTCCCACCCCTAATAATTGGTATCCAGTTGGTAACTGGAAGTTTATCTCATTTATCGCATGTCATTACAGATTACTATATTGTTGATTTTAACTGTTTACCAAGTTGCCACTTTGCTGTTTTCCCAGTCATTACACAGTCATTCCTCCCCTCCCTCTCCTCAGACTGCTACAATCCACAAAAAGAAATTTGGAGGGCAGAATGCTTTTCTTGTTGAGGAAAAAGAGTGTTCCTATACAAAAAAGTATGGGCTGAAACAGAGTAAACAAACTGTGGATGCAAACCCAGTAATAAACTGGAAATTACCGTAAAACGGTAAATTGGTGAATGGATAATGACATTATCAGTATAATTTGGTATTAAAGTTGGGTATCCGATAACAGTATTTGGTTACCAGTTGGTTAACTGCTTGACTATCCGGAATGCATGTTATTAACCACACATACTGAACTGGATATTTGTTTCACTTGGTGTTCTACTCAGTGCTTTTGAAAATGTGAGCATTGTTTTGATGTCTAATGGGGAGCTGAATTCCTTGTAAAAACCTAACCCAGACTGCAGACCCACTAAACACTGGAAAATGTGGCCCCAGGTCTTCTATGCCTCAGCCCCCCATCTGTAAAACTGAGATAGCTGCACGTCTTTTCTTTCTTATGCTCTTAAATTGGCAAAATTCACCTTCAGAAGATGCCTCTGACATTGTGTTTGGTATTTCTATGTGGTACCATAAACCAAATAGTACTAAAAGGCCTTAAGAAAACCCAGATGAGTGCTTCTTATGTTGCATAACCCTCAGAGCAATAAATATGGGTAACATTTTCAGCAGTCCCTAAATGAGTTTGAAGTTTTAATTCCCATTTTTGAATGTAATTAAAGAGCCAGTCATTCAAGTATTGTGTTGCCACAAGCCCAATTCATTTCAGCAGGGATTGTTCCAGTGCGGCATGTTGAAAATTGTGTCATACTGCACTCTTTTTGAACACATTTGAAGATGGGACTATAACAGATTTGCTCCACACTGAGTATTTGTATGTGCAGACCCCCAAACCATAAGGTACAGCAGGATCTGTTCAGAAAGCTCTTTTATTGCTTCAACTTACATTCTTCCCTGCTATCTTCAGGGTTCCAGCCAGGATAATAGCCTGACTGGGACTTCAATCCTACAAATGAACAAACCCCAAATAGTCAATCATTTCATCCCTCTGTTTCAGGGATTCCCTCCCATGTATCACTTGACCTGGAGGCAGCTTCTCCAAAACTCCATTCTCGCCTTTAGGTTCCTCTGGTGATCTGCCCTCTGTAGCTAAGCTCTGGGCTTTTTATACAGGCTAGTCTCAGCTGACATACTTCTACTCCAGCTTACCATTTCATTTTCAAACATGGATTTGTTATGGATGAAAAATAAGCAACAAGAAATGATTGTGATGTCACATTATGACCAATACCCCCCAGTCCCCTTTTGCCATAAATTATCACAACTCTGCTATCTCCCCCCACCCATCCCTTCTTGTGTTCTAGACAGTACTTTATGGACAGCCCCACTCTTGGTTTCCAGTGATGTAAAGTGAAAGCTGAATCAGAATCATGCCTTTCTGGTATACAGTATATAGGATTTTAGAAGCATGTGATGGAAAATAATCCAAAGCTGGAAAATAACGAAAAGACAGAAGGATGCTACGCGGTACTCATGAACTGAGGAGACAACTTAAAAACATGCTCAAGTTGGACTTCTGGTACACTCTTGTTTGTGAAACTGATTTGGAGGATGAACAGGCAGCAAGTTCAAGCTTCCTGGTGCTCAATCTCCAGTATTTGCACGCGTTGAACAATTGGCAATGGCACCAATTATGTATGCTTATGACTGCTCATAAAGGAAATCAGGAAGAGACTTTAAAAGAAAGTCTAATGTGATGGGTTCAATAAAGAAACGTAACAGAAGAGGTTGTTATCGCTGTGCAGTCTTCTATTTACTTCCTCCTGACCTTGGCTAGAAAAGAAACACCCCTTCTTCCACTGCCTTCCCTCCCCCAAATTGATGGCTATCACTTGGCAGACAAAGCCTGCATCCATAAGTCCAATTTTGAAGTCTGTTAAGACTGTCTGCCCTTCATTTAAATTCCTTCTCCTGTCAAAGTGATGGTGACATTAACAAGCATGCACAGAGGGGGGCTTTGTGCCAATTAACAATTTCTTGTTAGCTTAATTAGGGGACACATGTTTTTAATCACAGCTAAGAATGTGGAGTGATTGAAGAATTGATTCTGAGCTTTTGAAAGCTTCACTGTCAGTGCATGGAATTTAATTCGGCAGATGTGGTTAAAGAGAGAGAATGAGCGCCTTAAATGACTTTGGCTAAATGAGCTTAATAGCAGACTGAAGCACAAGAAATGGCAGTTTTGTGGGAAATGTTGCCCTCTCCTCATGGCAGACAAACTCTCCTCTTGTTAACATTGGAGAGATACCAAGAAATTAACATGAAGTGACGTCCCTTTTTAAATCCACAATTACACTTTGTCATATGTATAGGCTGCTCAAAGCAACGTTGTCAATGAGTTGATTTTTCAGAGTACCCATAGTCAGATTTTCAAAGACCAAGCACTCAAAACCGTGACCAGATTTTCAAAGAAGCTCCACTTCCTATTTAGGCACCAAAATAAAAGTCAGGTTTTCCAAAAGGCTAAGCTTTCCCAAACTCCCATTATGTCACTGGTGACTGAGTTTTTAGAAGAGGCCAATAAAATGGGCAAATGGGAGTGGAGCACTTTTGAAAATCTTTAGAGCTGAAGCAAATACCTGCAGTAAATACTGTACCTATTTATTTATTTATTTATTTATTTATTATTTAAATAAATAAATAAATAAATTTGTACCTCGCCCCTCCTGCTGAAGCAGCTCGGGGAAGCTAACGGTCATAAAACACAATAAAATACAATAGTAAAAAAAATACACCTCTAAAATAAATAGCATATCATGACATGTATCCAACATATATATATTGGAGACTGCCAGGTCTTGCATTGCTTCTGAAAGGGGGGGAGGTCCGAGGCCACCAGGGCCTCTGCCAGGAGGGAGTTCCACAGTCTTGACATGGCCACCCAGAACGCCCTCTCCAAAGTTACGCCCCAGGATACCCAGGGGACTTCGAGAAGGGCACTCCTGGCTGACCACAGGGGCCAATCCAGGGCCTGGGGAGTTAGACGGTCCTGTAGATAGTTTGAGCCTAGGCCATATAGGGCTTTATAGGTAAGCAACAATGCCTTGAGTCGGGCCTGGAATACTATAAACAGTCAATGTAGAGAATGGAGCACTGGTGTAATGTGCTTCCGACGGTCCATCCCCATAAGGAGATGGCCACCACATTCTGCACTAGCTGCAGTCTCTGAACCATCACCATGGGTGGCTCCACGTAGAGCATGTTACAATAGTCAAGTCTTGAAGTGACGAAGGCATGGATGATGGTGGCCAGGTTGGAGTATGAGACATATGGCTGAAGCCACTGCACCAGATGTAGCTGGCAGAAAGCACTCCTCACCACAGCCTCCACCTGGACATCTAGGCAGAGCCAGGAATCAAGAAGCATTCCCAGACTACAAACCTGGGGGACCACTGGGGGACCAGTGGGGGCATCAATGATGGGGGACATCAACCCCTCTTTCTTCCCCACCAGCATCACCTCTGTCTTGTCAGGATTCAGCCTCAGTCAGCTCACCCTCATCCAGTCCCCCACAGCCACCAAACACTTGGTGAGCACTGAGACTGCCAGGTCTGAGTAGGATGAAAAAGAGAAGCAGAGTTGGTTGTCATCAGCATATTGATGATACCAAACACCAAACTGTCCCATGACCTCGCCCAGTGGCTGCATGTACACATTCAACAGGAGAGGGGACAAGATGGAACCTTTCAGGACTACACACGTGAGGTCTTGGGGAGATGAAAAATAATCCTCAAGTACCACATGCTGAGTTATTTATTATTATTATTATTATTATTATTATTATTATAAACATTTATATACCGTCAGCCATGTACCTGGCGCTGTACAGAATATAGAAATAGATGCGGTCCCTGCCTGTAGCTTACAATCTAAAAGACAAGGAGGGGGAGATAGGGAAAGGGGACAGTGGGAGAGACAGGGGAGAAGACAAACAAACATTCAGGCAGATGTGAAGTCTCAGGTGCGTGTGCTTGGCTTGGTTACAATCAGGTTGGTTGCAGCAGTCAGCAGAGGAGGGCAGACAGGAAGTATATGGGGAACGACTAGCAGGCATTGGGAAAGGCGGCAAGGAAAAAGTGGGTCTTGAGGAGGGATTTGAAGGAGTGGAGGGAGGGGGCAAGGCGGATGTGGGTAGTGAGGGTGTTCCAGGCATGGGGGGCAGTGAGGGAGAAGGGTCAAAGGTGGTTAGGTGAGCAGGAGAAACGAGGGAGAGTGAGTGAGGGGACAGAGGAAGAGCGGAGAGCAGGTGCAGAGTGCGTAGGGAGATTAGGTCCGAGAAGTAAGGGGGAGCTTGGTTGTGGAGTGTTTTGAACGTGAATACCAGGAGTTTAAACAGGATACGTTCAGGAAGGGGGAGCCAGTGAAGAGAGAAGAGGAGAGGCTGCACAGCCCCAACGTCTTCTGACTGGCTTTAACCAGCCAGGATGGGCACGGGTCCAGTTCACAAGAGATGGCCCTGATAGCCCGAACAACATCCCCCCCATCAGTGGGCGCCACCCACTCACACTGATCCCATCAAAGTGGACAAGGTGGGGCTTCCATAACCTCTGATTCTCCTATCATAATTAGTCTGGTGTTGAAGTCATGGTGAATACAAGTGATTTTATCTGCAAAATAATCAACAAACATACCACAGTGGGCACTGAAAAATTCCAGTTCTAGGTGGAGGGAGGCCAGACCGACCAGCCCCCTCACCACCCAGAAACGCTCTGCTGAGCGAGATTTTTCAGATGCTATGAGGGTGGCAAACAACCCCTTCTTTGCTGCCCGCACAGTCACAGCGTATGCTCATAAATTAGCTCTATGATGGAACTTGTCAGCTTCAGTATGAGAACAACACCACTGTCGCTCCAGCCGCTGCCCTTACCACTTCAGATGCCTCAGCTCCTCAAAAAGTCAAGACAGCCTGCGGTGCTGTAGCTTATGGAATGGATGCCTAGGAGCTGTTCAATCTGTTCGATCGACAGCAAGGTGTTCCAAAAAACAATGAGGTCATCGTGCAAGCGGTCATCAAGATCAAAGGGTAACTCCCCCAGAGCATTCTGGAACCTCTCTGGTTCTATTAGTCTCTGGGCACAAACCAACTGAACTGGCTCCACACCTTTCCAGGGGCAGACATGTGCCAGGAGACATGCCTGTAGGAGGTAATGATGTATTGATGACAAGGGCACTACCAACACCTCCCCCACTAACGGATCCCCCATCTCAAGGCCGGTGCAAAAAAATCAGGTCCAGGGTATGCTCTCCATCATGCGTTGGGCTAATCACCATTTGAGACAGGTACATTGTTACCATGAGCTCCGCCCCTCCAAGACTGGTGTTGGTGTGAATATTGAAGTCCCCCCAGGGCTACCGTCATTGGGGTCCTCCATACCACCTCTGACACAAGCTCTGCATAGCGTGCAGGGATGATGCGGTACAGGTAGGTGCATGGTATACTAGCAGCACCCCCAATTTGTCTCCCACCAGATCAATCACAGGAGGCAGCAACAGCAGCACTTCAAATTGGGCCTGATGAAGTGGGTGAGAAGAATCATTATTAGTTTCTGCTTCATTTACCCTGTTTCAGACATTTGTTTCATTTGGAGGGGGTGTCCAGCTTTTCTGGTTATTTCAGTAAAAAAAAAATATCCGGTATTTGATCAAAATACTGAATATCTGAGCCCAAGTGACTGGAAAAATAAGGGTATCTGAAACAAAATATTAAAAGGCTCAAATATATGAATTTTGTTTCCTGTGCATATATTTATTCAAATAGCTATCTAAAAATGCAACTAATATCAGTGAAAAACAAATCTACTATTCATTTAAAAAAAAATCTAAATCTTTTTGAGTATCATATAATCCTTTCTGATGCGTTTAATTGTGCCCCTCACCAAATGTTGAGCATCTTGTTTTTTTACGAATTGCCTGTAAAAAATCAACACCTTACAATTGCTGGCTTGAGAACTTTCACAATTTTGATATTACACTAGTGGCTTCAGAGGATTTGTAAAGTTTAAAATCCTGAGACTTTTGATAAAATCACGAGAATCTCATCTTTGGAATAAAGAGTAAGATACTAGCTCTCGGGGTAATGGAGAAAAGTTTGAAAACAACCCTGTAGTATCTATCAGGGCTCAGAGAAGATTTTGGCCATTTTTACACAGCACCGCCAAGTGGTGGTGGGGGTGTGCATGGGTGGTGGGTGCACATGTCTGCACACGGATCCCCACTCACACACCCCCATGCATGGAGGAACCTCCATTTTCCCCGGTTGCTCCGTGCATGTGGATGAGTGGAGGGTGAGTGGGGATGCCTGTTAGGTGGGAGCACGCACGAACCCCCATTCACCACGTGCATGCGTGCCGCATCCTTCACACATTCTGCATGTTCATGAGTGGGAGAGGCCCGTATTAAAAGGGCCTAAGAGAAACAATTCCGATTTTTAAAAAAAATAATCATAATAAAAAGCTGATGATTTTAAGTCAAACTCGTGAATTTTGGAAGCTTGACTTATTGAAATTGCAAATGCTTATGTTTAAACATGTGTGTGTGTGTGTGTGTGTGTGTGTGTTGGTGAACAGTATAGACTTCCAGTCAGCTCAATATCTCCATTACTTCTTCCTCTTTAAAAGCCACTTCACATTTCTTAGCTTTATTTATTTTTATTTATGGCAACAGGCTGCTGTTTTTCTGTTGGGTGGTTTTCCCCACTCTTGGGAAATCACAAACTTGTCAGCATTATAAAAACCAAATCATGAAGTGCTAACAATTTTAGGTGCTTTTATTACCATACTATCTAAGGCATGGGTAGGAAACCTTCATCCCATGGGGGAAGTCTGGCCTGTGGCTTTTTATTTGGCTCCCCTCCAGTTCCTGTATCTGGCCGATGGATCCAGCCCCTCCCTCAAGCACTGAAAGAGAGAGCTCAGGGAAAAAGGAATAAGATGAGGACATGCACTCAAGGAGATGGTTATGGATCTATGGTTAGATACACTATGATCTGGACCCTCCCTTCTCTCATTCTGAGCACACCCTTTAAGCACCTTGAACCCAACTTCTACCTAGCCCACAAAGCTTTTACTATCTTTTAAAATGGCCCATGGGAGAGAAAAGGCTCCCCACCTTTGATCTAAATACTCCTGATATGGAGAAAAGTGGTGCAAGCCCCTTTTTTTAGAGATGGGGAACTGAGACAGAAAGGATAAATGACTGGACTGAGAACACACATGAAGAACTTGGTTGACAGGGAAACTGAATTTGTCCCTTTTCAAATGGGTACCAGTGCATGGGGAGATGGGTGGGCACTGTGGTGGGTGGGCAGTGCATGGGCAGCCCGTTACATGGACTCCCACCCACCTCCATCCATCTCCACGCAAACACACGGAGGCACCTTCGTTGTCCCCAATGCCTCTGTGTGTGGGCGATGGGTGGAGGTGGGCAGAGCACGGGAGCGCACATGCACCCCCAACCACCTGCTGCGGCAGTTGCATGGATGCCTCGTCTCCCACCCGCCTGCACACATGGGGGGGGGGATGTCTGTGTAAAAAGGGTCTTTGAGTCATCCAAGCCCTAGGTTAGCATCCTAAACAGTAAATACTAGACCATATGGGCACATTGGCACAACCATAAATGTTGTGAGCTGCTCCGGGTCGCCAGAGGCGAGAGAAGCGAGATAATATGGATTATTTTTAATTGTTTTAATTGTATTTGTGAGCCGTCCCACGCTGCCATTCAGCTGGAGGGAGTGGGATATAGGTCATTAAATAAATAAATAAATAAATAAATAAATATTAAGTTTAAACAAATAAAATAAATAAAAATAAAATAAGTTTGCTACGGTCAGGTTGTACTCTGCCCCTCTATTGATGCTCTCTGCCCTGTCCTCCCATAGGGACAGGGTATGTCCCACTCCTGGTTTTGTCTCCATCCCCCCTTTCCTGAAACTGCCAGGTTATGCTGCTGGAGGGCAGGCACTATGGTATATGTATAACCAAGAGACAGGCCCAATTCCCCACCCCTAGTTGCATTCCTGGTTGACCATGGCTGCCACTGCCACACCCCTTTCTGATGTAACCTTACCCTGCCCCTTATTGAGTGTCATGACAGCCCAGTGTTCTTCAGGGGGTAGGGCCATGTTGGAAGGAATGTGGTAAATGGGCCTTTCTAACATGACCCCACCCTTGTGGAATATCGTAACATCACTACACTCCATGGAGCAGGACCACATCAGACATGCAGTGGGAAAGTCTCTGGCACGCACTTCGAGAAATCAAGTCTTCCTCTGGAGACTCGGAGTTTTCACCCAGAGTCTCCAGGGGAAGATCCAGTTTCTCCAAGTGTTCCAGGAACCCCAAAGAGCTGCCAGCCATATCTCTTTGTCAATTTCAAGCCCAGGTTTCAAAGGAATGAACTCCCCAAGCTGGCTGTGTCTGACTTCACGTATTATTGTTATTAATACTTTGATCCTCACATTGGGACTTTGTAGCTCCCCACAGACTGAGGACCACAACTGGAAGGCCCATTTAAACTAATACACTTGCTGTGCTAATATTAGGCTAGTTGCTCTGAACAGGTACTTTGGCAGATCTTTTGTGGTAAAGGACTCCCCCCTCCCGTTTCTCCAGCCCTAAGGAGAATTGCTGCGAAACTGAACTATTCCAGTTTAAGCCAGTACTAAAATTGGATGTTAAATTTCATGAAATACAGTGCTTTCCTTGCAGGCAGAGAGCATGCTATCAGCTGCTAGGCTCAGTGGCTTATAGGATAAAGAAAGACACCTAGATTCTTTATTCCCCACACCCACCCCTCCTTCTCCTACTCGGAGATTGCAGTTTGAAAAATGATGGTCTCTCAACTCAGCTGATTTTTATCAGCCAACATTCAGAGCCTGGCAAGGATGACAAAGCTTGCAGCTTTCTCAAGGCAGCTCAAGCAGGTTTCTACCTGTCCAGCCAGACTTGTGCTTGAGATTCTACCTACCATAACTCACCTCTATCTTAATAAGAATGAGGTGGCTGGTTACCCTGCTATCTAGATTTACAGCTTTACAGCATCTGATAGTCCTTAAAACTACCGTCTCAAGCTCTACTAATATAATGTACCTAACTACACAGCAAAGCAAATAAAGGCTTGACAGTTGAGTGACCAGGGCCTGAGCTGATGCACACTGACTTTAATAGGAGTCAGGATCTAGAGTAGTTCAGTGGTCAGAAACTAATATGGGAATTTGGGAGACCTGGTTTCCAGTTACTTCTGCACCACAGACTTCATGTGTGTCCTTGTCACTTAGCACATTTTTAGACGTGACACTCGGCTCGTGCATTTGTTTGAAACTGCATTAGTAAAACCTTGATATTGAGGTTTTACCAATGTGGTTTCAAGACAATGCATGAGCTGTGGGGCGCAATCGCGGTGGCACATTTAAACGCCACCCGTGCAACTTTTCTAAAAGTGGATTATTTAAATCTGCAAGCAGAGTGTCATGTTTAAAAGTGCTCTTAGACCATAGTTTAGCAGCACCCACATCTGTGATGGGTAGGGGTGGGACTATCGGTATCAGATTAATCTGATAATGCCAATAATGGGTGGTATTGGATTCATCCAATAATACCCAAAATTGTTGCTATTGGAATATCAGATTTTTAATATTGTCAGTTTTACTGGATTTGTTTATATCAATGCCATTTTGGCATTTAGCAATGTAAAAAACCCGATAAAATCAACAATATTAAAAATCTGATATCAGGATATCCGATACCAATAAATCCAATATCCAGTAGTCCCCCTGGAGTCCCACCCCTAGTGATGGGGATAATATCAGGGGTGTGCAGCAGGCACATCATTAATTTTCGTATTCATTTACAAAACCCCTTCATTTTCTTGGTTTTTGCAAAGAAAATATTCATTTTCCATTTTTTTGTTTTATTTGCAAGTTTTATTAAAAATAATAGAAACTTTAAAAAATCACTGCACACGTGCAAAATGGCCACCAGGCCTATTTTGTACATGTGCAGCCCTGTTCAGAAATGGTGTTCTCGGAAAGTGTGCACACGGATAGAATGGTTCAGCAGCCAGTTTGCACATGCACAGTCATTTTTAAAAAAAAACGTTTTTATTTAATTTTTGATTTAAACATTTTTTTAAAAAATCACTGCACATGTGGAAAATGGCCACCTGACATGTGTGCCCTTTTCCAAAATGGTGCTGATGCTACTGGTGCCATTTTGGAAAAGGTTGCACATGCACAGAACATCTCCGGTGGCCATTTGGTACATGCACAGTGATTTTTTAAAAAAAATAAAACAGAAAACTAAAGCAAAAACAGAGGAGAGCAAATGATGAATTGCTTCCTTATTCATTCCTTTTTGTAACTTTGGCATGAAAACAAATGGGGCTTCATTCATTTTCATAACTAATTAAAACAACAAGAATTACACACCCATGGATAATCTGAGGATGGCTATGCTGAAAGCTATGTTCTAATGTGGCCAAATTGAAGTGCTATGATGTCACAGCACTCCAAATGGAGTGGAGTCATGCAACCTCCAGGGGGTGCAAGACCTTTGTCCCTTCCTCCTGGCACTTATGCTCCCCAGGCCTCCCATGTACTCTCTATGCCTCAGTTTCTTCTCCCACATGAGAGTCAGTCAGCATTTTCTCAAATTTCCCCTCAGGTTTTCTGTCTTCTCCAGGTGAAAAAACCTAAACATCCTTATGGAAAGCTGTGCCCACATCACTCCCTCAGGTAGGATATGCCTGTGCTGTGGGGTCAACTCTGGTTTCTCTCAGTTTCCTCATCATGCTACAGTCATTCACTCTTTATAAAGTCCTCCAGACTCACTATTCAGCCAGGATCTCTTCTTCCCACCTAAACCAGGCGACACCCCCTGGGCCAATTCTCCTTATATGAATTGTCACATAAAACTCTTATTTAATAAATAGAACTCCTATTTAATAAGAAGAATTGCAGGAGAATATTGAGAGACTGGGTGACTGGGCATCTAAGTGGCAGATTAAATTTAATGTGGACAAGGACAAAGTGATGCACATAGGGAAAATGACCCAAACTATGTGTATACAATGCTTGGTTTTAAATTAGGAGTTACCACTCAGGAAAAGGATCTTGGAGTCATTGGGTGCAATCCAAGAGGTGGCATATGTCTCCTGCCGGCACAATGCCCAGCTAGGCAGCGAGCACATATTTGCACATGCACTGGACGTGCATAGCAAGTCACTCAGTGCAATGGTGGGTCCCTCCTGATGTGACCCCCCCCCCGAGCCCACACACCCAGGGGATAGAGCGGGCATGGCTCCTGCATTGGGAGGGATACACCATTGCACCAAGTGACTTGCTACACGCATGCGGCTCATGCACAAATGTTTGCTGGCATATGTTAACTGCACCTGGGGTAGGCGCAGTTTATCAGGGGGTGTTGGATTGCACCCATTGTGGATAATACATTGACATCCTCAGCTCAGTATGCAGCAGCGGTCAAAAAGCAAACAGAAAATATTAGGAATCATTCAAAAAGTGATAGAGAATAAAACTGAAAATATCGTAATGCCTCTATATAAACCTATGGTACAACCACACCTGGAATATTGTGTGCAGTTCTGATCACCCCATCTCAAAAAAGATATAGTAGAACTAGAAAAGGTCCAGAAAAGGGCAACAAAAATGATTAGGGTATGGAACGGCTCCCATATGAAGAGTGCCTAGATAGGTTGGGGTTTTTCAGCTTGGAGAAGAGACGACTGAGAGGGGATATGATAGACGTTTATAAAATCATGAGTGGTGTGGAACATGTAAATAGGGAGCGGTTATTTAGCCTCTCTATAAGGGGACCCTCCATGAAATTAACTGGCTGCAGATTTCATGGAGAATTTTAGGGTTGGAAGAGACCTTGAGGTTCTAGTCCGGTTCCTTGCTTAGATGCAGGATGACTACAGCTACAACACCTCTGACAGATGGTTGTCCAATCTCTTCTTTTAAATTTCCAGAAATGGGGAACTTACCATCCCCCCTAAGCAACGTGGGGTTGCACAACTTTTACTGGTAATAATTTGTACCTGATATTTAACCAAAATCTACCTTCTTCCCGTAATTTAAGCCCATTATTTCTAGTCCTACATTCTGTACCAATGCAGAACAGTTCCTCGCCATCTTCTCATGGCAGCCCTCCAGGTGTTTGAGGCACTCCAACCAAAACTCCAGGGGAGGTCCGTCCAGTGGCAAATAGAGTGGAATTATTAGTTCTGTTGTCTTGGAAACAATGCTTCTGTTAATGCAAACTAAAATTGCATTAGCCTTTTTTGGGGGGGTTTGCATCCACATCACCTTTAAGACTCATGTTTAGTTTGTGATCAACCACAATCCCTAGATCCTTTTCAAATATGCTACAGACAAAGGAAGTTACCTCCCAACTTATATTTGTGGTTTTGGTTTTTCTTCCCCAAATGCGGACAAGACCTGACCTTGTCACATGGCCAGCAGACTACAAAGTCCAGCTGCCCTTTGGGGACTATATTCACTAGCATTCCCAAAGTAGCTAGCTACCATTCCTTAAAGGTCCAGCTGAATTCTCTCTATGACTGTTACACTAGGAGATGGAGAAACTGGGTGATTTTCATTGTTCCCATAAAGACACAATATTAATGACAGAAACTCATTCTAAACCCTGCTTCATCCTGCTTTGTTCCGTAGAGCTAAAATGGATCAGATAAAAATTATCTGATTAATATTTAGTATTCTGGGAAGCTTGGAGGTTACCATTAACAATCCAGTAACCATGGAGGTAACTGCCATACTGGAAGATTGAATATTACCAAGTTGCCCTTTACCAAATTACTGCATTACTGCTTACCACTTATCCAGATCAGTCCAGACAAAAAGAGTAAGGGAGTAAGGGGGGGAGGGGACAAATGGTAATAGGCAAATGGTGTTCTGTTTAACCAAAACATGGTGGAATAGTAAATAAAATACCATTGGTATCCTACCAGATACTGTAATATCTGGTTGGATACCAGATAGTAGTGGTTACTCATTTTGGCTCTGTTCCACATCTTCCTGATCAGTGGCTGTCACTCTCCTGCTTATTGTAACTCTAACATTAATAGAATAGCCATTTCTTAACTTATCCCATGTGCTATTTCATTCTTACGTTGCATTAGAGAATCAGGACCACAACACATAGTAACATTTGCACAAGGAGAGAAACAATGACATTTACTGTCAATAGTATAAAGCCCTCAAGGATGGCAGTAAAAATGTTTATGCAAGTGCTAAAATATCTGTGAGGTTTCAAGCGATGGATGCACATGAATGGGAAAGCTGCCAGTGTGGCTTAAAAAAGAGATTGCATTTAACCCAGATATTATGGGGAATTTGAAAATTTTTATACCCACCCAAACTGGTAGTGCCATTTTCTGCCTGTGCACGTGCGCGTGCACGAACGCATGCACACACACACACACACACCAGGCGCAGTTGGAAACAGGAGACATGAGGCATTTCATATCTAGGGGGACATGTCACTTTGAGCAGATCCCTTGGTCACCTCCTTTAAGACTTAAAAGGTATAAGCAGAGTTCAGTCCTCTAGTTAACCACTGCTGCTGGCTCCACCAGGTACCAGATGTAAATAAGGATTCTACCTTCCCAAGCACTTTGACCCAGAAAGGAGTGAGGTCATCCCAATGGGGGCAGTGCAGGGAATCTCCATGATTCACAGGGGGCAGAGTTACAGCAAAACCCATAGATTTCAGTTGAAACTCAGAGAGGACGAATCCCTAGCCATACAGGGCAAATAATTAGGGGACTCTGCTCCCCATTCACATTCTTGAAGGAAGTGGCTGAGTAGTTTGATCACCATGACTTGCCCTTGACCATTACGCTCTAGGGGAAGAAGCTGATGGACCACAGAGGAACCACCTGCTGCTGGGAGAACAATGCAGAGAGTAGGCAAGCATGGGAAAGGAGAGCATAATTGTCTAAAAAAATCATGGGCACCAGGTGTTTACATGTCTAAAACTAGCCACCCACAGGCATGCATAATGGGTAATTTCAGGCAATACATGACCACGGTCAACCACAGTGAATCCCCTGTGGTGGCCGTTTGTTCCATAACGTCTGTTTGATTCCCGCCAGATGTTCACCACCGTGAATCACTGGCGGGAATCAAATTGACCACGATTCTTGACCTCCAGCTGCCTGGAGGTCCAAATCATGGTGGGATCTGGCCCCTACCATGATCACAGTGGCCACGATCCAGGATGGGCCAAACGTAACGTCTGTTGCCATCAGCCTGGCCAGATCATAGTCCCGACCATGGGAGGGAATTGGGCACAGTGGCCGGATTGGCCACTGCACCCGCCCATCTCCCGGAGGGCGGGCGGCCAGGGGAGCGCAGGGGGCAGAACCATGTGACGCACATCACACCATGCAGTCCCGCCCCCCCTCCAAAATCAGGCCGGCACATCTACAGGACATCCGGCATCCCGGTCCATGGTTGAGTGGTGGCTCGCCACGTCTAAAATTACCCATTGTGTTATTGTAATACGTTGGCCCTTTTAAGGCATAAGCCAAATCAGAATTGACATCAAACACCACTCTTAGTTTGGGTTCCATTCCTGATTTATTTAGATTGTAAGCTCTCGGGCAGGAACCAAGTCTATCTTATTCTTTGTAAAGCACCAGGTAGGGATGGGCGAACGCAGTTCGGATGTTCAGAGTTTGGACCAAACTCGGTCTGTTCAGACGTCCGAACCGAACGTCTGAACCGAACTCTCAAATGACTGAACAGTTCGGTCGTGTTCGGACGAGTTCAGATGAGTTTGGAGGCAGGAAAAACGTCTTTCCAGTGCCAAAAATTAGGTTTTAGTTTTGTTTCAGTTTCGGTTTCGCTATTTTTTACTGTTCGGTCAAGTTCAACCAAACCGAAATCGGCTGAACCGAACCATCGAACCCAAACTCGGGTTTCTAACCGAACGACCGAACATCCGAACCGCATTCTGTTCGCCTATCCCTAGCACTGGGTTTTGCTGGTACATTGCTGGTGCTATATTAATAATAATAATAATAATAATAATAATGGTCACCCATAATGTACACTCACTCAGACAGTTTGACATCTACACAAGCTCCTCACTGGCTCCTGTTTTTAAGAAGAGCCTCTCCCAGGCTCCAAGGACTAGAGTTGAAATGGTAGCTGATTTGCTACCATGGGAAATACCCACATTTTTTAGTACCGCATCGGGTATTTGACGGACTGCTTGATTACTGATCAGGTACCCAGAAACTCACAAAATCCGTATTTTATGATACTGATTTTGAGTTTCTGATTACCAATCAGTATATTGAGACGGAAAACTGAAAGATCAGGACAGAAAAACCAAAAAATATTTGTCAGGAGTCTAAAAATTAGTATGGAAGTTAAAAACAACAACAACAAAACAATTGGTACCAGAAGTTGACATTCTGGGACTGAAAGTCAACATTCCAGGACATTGGGTACCTGAATTAAGTCAAAATCAGATACTAATTGGGACCTGATAGTGTTGGGTCAATTTCAGTGTCGGGAATTGGATGAACATAGCTGCTTTTGCATGCACTCATTTCATCTCTACTAGTACTTAGTGACCTTTGCCAGGGTCATTGTCTGCCAACTTTTGAGGCAACTCTCAAGTAGAGCTGAAATGAAAAATCTCTGCAAGTGCTTTTTGTGACAGAAACATCTCTGTTGCCTTCATTTTTGCGAGGAGGAAATCTACCAGCATTTTCAACGTTTTCAGCGATTTTCCAATTTTGGTAATTTTCGGTATAATCAGTATTTTCCAGTAATTTCTGGTATTATCGGTAATGCTGAAAACTACCAGAAATTACCAAAATGGTGGAAAATAGCAGAAAATTGAAGAAAATGTTGAAAATGCCAGTAGATTTTGTCCTCGCTCCCGAAAAACCGGTATTTCCCAATGGAACAAGAATACATTCTCTCATGTCAGGCCTACCCTCTAGCCTTAAAGCAGGCCCTGCTTAGTAGGCCTTGCATCAACCTGGTGGTTCTCCCCTGCTGAGCTCCAATTTAACCTTATATCCCTGGTGCTCCTCAGATACCTAGCAATTTCTAGGGGTGTGCAGAGAAAAATTGGTTTTCTTTTATTTTCATTTTCATTTTTAAATGCCCATTCATTTTAGTTATTTAAATTATTCCCATTCATTTTTGCTTTTATTTTTATTTTTTGTTTTGAATTGGCTTCAATGGGGAACACTGCTGGGAGTGCACAGAGCTTTCATGTCCTTAAAAACAGGAATTGGACTTTACCTCATTGTTAATTTCCCTTCCCCAAGTTTCTGAGAGTGCCCCAGGGTGGCAGAAATATCAGCAGAGATTGGCATGCAGCAGGTGGGCACAGGACTGGATGGGTGGAGCGGTGCAGAGGGGATGGGTGAAGGCTGTATCAGGTGTGTAGCACATGTGCATCCCATTGCATGAATTCACACCGATCTCCACTGATCTCCACTGATCTCCATGGATGGTGGCACCTCCGTTTTCTCCAATGCCTCCATGTGTGGGGGATCGGTGGAGATGGGTGGAATGTGGGAGTGTGCATGCACCCCCATCCATCCCCATCAGCTGTTGCAAGGACACTCCTACCCCCACCCAGTCAGCCATGTGGGTGATGGGGGGCGCATCTCATTTGAAAAGGGTCAGAGGCATGCAGAGGGTGCCTCCAAGGTACAGTAGATGCAGACATACACTACAGCACAGTGTGCTCCAAGTATGGCAAGACCGCAAGTTAAAGTGAATGCCCCTGGAAGAGAGAATACCAGAGACAGACTGGCATTAAGCAGGTGAGCCCAAGATGGACCAGCAGGCACATTGGCATGGGACCCCAAAGTGTAGCAAGGGCTTCAACTTGCAGAGAATTCCCCAGGGGCAGGAGAAATGTGTGTGTGTGTGTGTGTGTGTGTGTGTGTGTGTGTGTGTGTGTGTGAGAGAGAGAGAGAGAGAGAGAGAGACATTTGAGCAGCAATAGCAGCGAGGGGCTCTCCTGGCATTGACATCGGCATGGCACCCCAAAGTGTAGCAGGAGATTCAACTTTCTGAGAACACCTCAGGGGGCAGGAGAAATATGTGTGTGTGTGTGTGTGTGTGTGTGTGTGTGTGTGAGAGAGAGAGAGAGAGAGAGAGAGAGAGAGAGAGATGCACACACATTTGAGCAGCAGCAGCAGGACGGCATAGCAGCAGCAGGAGGACATAGAATAGCAGGGGGCTCTGCTGGCATCACCATTGGCATGGAACCCCAAAGTGCAAGGGTTTCAATTTGCAGAGAATGCCCCTGGTGGCAGGAGATGAGAGACAGAGAGACAGAGAGACAGAGAGAGAGAGATTCAGACAGCATGGGCATCAGGAGGAGGAGGGCACCGGGCAGAGAAGAATTAGGCATGAAGGCATGTCTGGCACATGCTTTAGCAACCCAAAGAGTCTAGGGGCATCAACTTTCAGTGATTACATTGGGATGGTCGTGGTGGCAGGTATTGGAGAGAGAGAGAGAGAGAGAGAGAGAAAGAGAGAAAGATAAAGATAAAGAGAGAGAACCCAACCGAATGCAGGAAAGCTCTACTGAGTCTGCCTCTTCCCTTCAGCTACCCCCTCCCATCTATTTCTAGACCCAGACAGGGTAATCACAAGGGTAAACATGAGCAAATAAATTACAGTTTGAGGTGTGCACCAGGGGCCCATGTCATTTTTGTTATTTAAATCTGTCGTTTTCATAAATATCAAATTATCATTTTTGTTTTTGCTTTCATTTTCATTTTCCATTTGTTTCAATGGAAACCACATTTTCAGCTGTAACTTTTTCATTTTTCACTATATGTAGCTGGACCACGGTGTGCTTATACCTCCAATGGAAGGAGTTATGTGTACCAAATTCCAAAAAGATTGGATAAAGGAATCTAATTTTAGAAGCAGTTGAATTAATTTATTTTGCAAACATGTTCATATACATTCTTAGGTGTACCTTCTTTGCCTTACATTTAATGTAGATGAAACTTGGCATGTTTATACCCCTTGACATATTTACTATCTCTGACAAATTTCAGAAGGATTGGATAAAGGTTCCTGGTGGTATTAGCAATTAACTTAAAATTGTATTTCTGACTGTAACAACTTTGTAGTCAAACCAGTATACACAAAATTGGCCAGGGATCTATAACACACTGTCATGATGATCTCTGTTAAATATCAGAAATATGTAATAAAGGGTCCTAATTTTATATGCCTGCACACCATATGCAGAGAAGGAACCTATTCCAGGGATTCCCTTATGTGTCACTGTGGTATAAGATCGGTTTGTGATGCCAATTGGCCAGTAGAAATGCCAACCAAATATCCTCATTATGTGCTTTGACAATCCTAGCATCTCTCCCCCCACTTGTTGCTGGGAAGTCAGAAGCATCTGTTTAGGAAAGAACCAATAGAGATTCTCTTATGTCCTCTGTCACAGTGCTGCAGGATGTGATTGTGATGATAATTGGCCAGACTTGATGTGTAACCTATGTCTCCTGATTTCTGGTATGCTGTCCCCAAAGTCCCAGTTATGTCTCTTCTATGCCCGCCTGATGGCCACCCCCTATGCCCACCTCGAAGCCACCACCCATTGGTCCTATAAGGCTGGAAGCATGCAGTAATTGGCCAGTGAATGTGTCTGTCAGTCTTTTGGGTTTCTCCACATTATCCCTCCTACAGCCTCTCTCCCATGCCATGCCAGGTGCCTGCCTCTGACTGACACTGCAAGTGCTGCTATTTATCTGAATAATGGTCTTCAAGGGGACAACTTAATTTGCTTATAAAATTGGGTTCCTTTATCAAATTGTCCTGTAGTTTGGCAGAGATGACAGGAAAGATATGTGATACATTCCTGCCAAATATCATGTAAACAGGATGGAATATACAAATGTTACAGCTGGAAAGGTATTTTCAAGTTAAAGTCTTATACCATCAGGAACCTTTATCCAATCTTTCTGGAGTCTGGCAGGTGTGTTACAGTTGTAGAGGGACATGGAATTCACAGGTTTCATGAAAATTGAACAGAAAATAAAGAAGTTGTAGCCATGAATGTTTATGTAACTTTGCTTAAAATCACAACATTCAATTGCTTCTAAGGTCTGTTTCCATTATCAAATTGTTTCATAAATTAGGACACATAATGCCCTCCATTGGTGGTAGAAGCACCCCAAAGTCCATCACAATTGAATAAGAAGCAAAAAGGTTATAGCCAGAGATACATGTTTTAGTTTTCCCCCTTTATTTCAATAACAAAATGTCATTTTTGTTTTATTTTGTTATTATTTTTATCGTTTTCATTATTGCAATAACGATAATGAAAATACTATTTTTGTTATCGTTATTGTAAGAACAAAAACAACATGCACTTCCTTAATTACAGTACTCCTCCTTGTTTCCAGATGGGAGGGGGAGCTGAAGGGAAGAGGCAGACTCAACACAGCTTTCCTGCATTCTGTTGGGTGTTCAGACTGACTCCTGCTAGCCAACAGAATGCTCAGCATCTGCCTCTTTCATCCTGCTCTCCCCCTCCCATCTGAAGAGAACTTCCAGATGGGAGGAGGGGAGCTGAAGGTAAGAGGTGGACACAGTACAGCTATTCAGCATTCCATTGGCTGCTGATATCTGCTAGTCAGTAGAATGCTGAGATATCAGCTCAGTCTGATCCCTCCCTTCTTCTCTCCCCCCTCCCATTTCTGAAAATCTGTTATTGGAAAACTTTCCCCATGGAGACAGCTACCAGCCACAAACAGAGCAAGAAAGCTTGGCAGGCAACAGTGTGGCTTTCTCCCTCCCGCCTTAAATTTCTCCCAGCCTGGGCACGTGTGGTGGGGGTGAGGGGAGTGAGAAATCTCACGAGAATCTGAATCTAGGTTGATATGTTGATCCTGATTCTTGATTCTTGCAAGATTTTTGCGAGAATAAAATCTATTTTGATTTCAGCCTATTATTTTTTATTTTCATTTTTATAATAACAAAAATGAAAATGCCATTTTCATTTTTTTTATAAAAATGAATATGAATTGCACACCTCTAGCAGTGAGGAATTCCTACAAAGACTTACCGGCCCTCACTTTGCAGTTGGTCCTTCAAAGATTTAGCAGGTTCATTAAAATATTCTTAACCAATTTTTGTCGACACCATACAGCTTTATTAAGACGTTGCCTCTGTTCTCCATACCATGTCCTCTGGACATCCCTTTATCATATAATACACAGAACTGTCAATATTATACAGAAGTTGCCTCAATTCAAAGTCACTTGAAATGGTAATTAAACTTAATAGAAACTTCTGGTATCTGATTTTCTTTTGTCCTGCACTTCTGTTCTCATCATGACTTATACCAGTATAAATTGAGTGTAAAAGACTCTGGTCAGGTAGCATTTTACACCCAGTGTGTGTTTGAAAAAACAGAGTGCACAGAATAAGTCCATAAATGAAGCTCTGTCAGCATTGTCTGTCACAGCTGTCAGCATTGTCTACAATTAATGGAAGGTTCTGAAAAATGATGGAATGTATCAAGAAAACAAGGGATGTGCAAACGCGGTTCGGATGTTCGGAGGTCGGACCGAACTTGGTCTGTTTGGATGACCAAACCGAACTTCCGAACCGAACTCGAACTGACCGAACTGAACTCGATCCGAACTCGAAAATTACCGAATAGGTCAGTACCGTTCGGGTGAGTTTGGATGAGTTCAGGCGGGAAAAACGTGACTGGAAGGTCCAGGGAGGGGGAGGCATCTGAGGAGCAGACTTCCTGGCAGGGCTGGAGTACCAGCCAGCCTGCCCAATCACCATCCCTTTTCTCCTCAGACCACTGGCTTCACAGTCTGTGCAGTCTGCGATTGGACATGGGGAAGGGAGGGGCTAGGCTGCAAAGAGTCACAGGAGGGCATGCACAGCAAGTAACAAAAGTCACAGGAGGGCAGGAGTGGCGGGATATAAATTTTAAATAAATAAAATAAATAAAATAAATAAATAAAAATAAAAATTGCCCTCCCCCCTTGAAGCACCTTCTGAGCTAGCTACTGATCCTGTCAGCAGGCATTTTCAAAAGTCTCCCTCTCCCAGCAGTTCGTTTTCCTCCTAATCCATTGCCATCCTCCTCCTATTTCACCCATCCCACACATTTACCTCCCTAGTATCATTTATTTAGATTAGATTAGATAGATTTAGGTGTTATTTTTATTGTTTATCCATCCCTGTGTTCTTTCTCCCTACCCTCCATTGAATCCTCCCCCTCCTCCCACTGTATAATCCATCCCTGATTCTCTTCCCCTGTTTTTGGATTTATTTAGAGTAGTATTAAATTGATTTAGCTTTCATTTCAGGGTTTTACCCCTCCCTGTGTTGTTTGTTGTGAGCTGTCTGTATCCCCCTCCCCATCCCTGTGTAGATAGATAGATAGATAGATAGATAGATAGATTGTGTAGTGATTCAGTTTTATAGTGTGTTTGTAGGACTAGGCCTTTGTGTTATTAGATATTCCATTTAGTTCCATAGGTTTTAAAATAGTTAATTGCAGTTAGATTTAGTGTTGATATATATATAATATTAGATTAAAAAATTGAATAATAAAAAATATATATATATATAAAATCTTTGTGTGCATTCTTTGGGTTGGAAGACATCAAGAAGGGAAGTAGGAGAGGCCGGTCTGCTGCCCGTAAGGTGGGCAATGGGGCACATGGCAGAGGTGGTAGGGACTGTGCTAGTGGACTGGCAGCATGCAGCAGCAGCCAGAGTCCATACCATGCACCAAACTCCACAGGCCGGATTTTTGGAGACATGATGTTCCTTCAGGGTCACCAATGTCCCCCATTATTAATGTGATCCCCAGAAGTCCTCCTTGGGGGCTGTCTGCAATTTGAGACCCTGATGGCACATCTTGGGACTAATACGCTACATGTGCTGCTGTTGTCAGGTAGGGATCTGACAAACTGTATATACAAACATACAATGAGATTCTGCCACCTGCCAGAAGCAGCACAGAGGGGTAAAAGATTGGAAAGTTCAAACTCAGCTGGTAACAGATATAACTTTTATAATAACTTTTAAAAAAACAAACATTAACAATATAACAAGACATAAAAATAACAAGTGTCTCAGGGCCAAATGATACCGATACCGAAAATAAAATCTTCAGAATCGGTATCGATATCGATACTGATTTGATTTCAGAATGTTCAGCCAAACCGAACTCCGCCAAACTGAACGACCGAACACAAACTCGGTTCCTGAACCAAATGACCGAACCTGAACTAGGTTTTTGAACCGAATGACCGAATGACCAAACATCCGAACCGTGTTCTGTTTGCACATCCCTAAAGAAAACAGAGAAAATACCCAAACTTACAGTAATTGCAAAAGAAAATTGCCACTGGGGCTGAGACAAGAGCAAATGTTTCCATTCCAAAGGAAATATCAACCTTTTGGAAATGCTGATGAGTGTCCATGGGTACTTCATCGTTTTGTGATGATTTTGTGATTCCGCCATTTTTGGGGTCATTTTCTTCACTTTCCATGAGTTTTGGGTCACTTTTCAGGAATTTTATGACAGTTTTATAGCACTTTTATGGCAATTTCCAGCACTTCCTTGGAACTTAGCTGGTATGCTTTTTTCTACACTGTACCCCAGGGGTGCGCACAGGGCACACACGGGGCTTGTCTTGTCCCATAGCAGTCCTGTTCAACTTGCAATTTTTTTAAAAAATGGGAAAAACAGTGGGAAAGTCAGTAAGTTGCCACATTATGCAAATCTCGGCAAATGTCCTGCTTAAAACAGAAATGGCATACACTGAAATTTCTCCTGTCAGGTCTAATCACCACCTGTAATTCCAAAAGTTATGGAATAGCAAAATGTGTCCCAGATTCGAAATTTCTATTGAACATTCGACAATGTTCCTCACATGATGGATTTCCTGTAAATTCAAGAACTGCTGATTTTGATTCAGTACTAGTGGAGAGGACCTTCTCGGTGGCCATCCCATAGCTGTGGAACTCCCTGTTGGTGGAGGCCCATTTGGCCTCAATCTCCCCTTGTTTCGACGTTGTTGTAAGACATGGCTGTTATAAGTGGATGGGGGGAGGATGGGTTAGGGTTGTGGGTGGCTGGGGATATTTCTATACCTCCCATTTGGTAATATTTTAAAGTTGGTTTTAATGTTATAATTTGAAATGTTGTTTGCCGCCCAGAGCTGCTTGTGGCAGAATGGGCGGGCTATAAATGTTTTAAATAAATAAATAAACAGTGCTGAACTGAGTAATCACAGTGAAAGCTGTTTCCATCGGAAACAGACCACTTGCCTGTGTTCATGTGATAAGAAAACGTACTGGCTTTTACACTATTTTCGCTTGTTCCCATGCCATAATTGCCATTGTTGAGTACTTCTAGTAATTCCTTCCTAGGCAGGAACAGTCACACACCATGTAATTTCCTTACATGCTACTTATATTTGTTTGTGTACAATTGCAAGTTCACTACCTAACTTTCATCATTTCCTTAATGAAATTTCTTTATCTTTTGACATTTCCTTTATGTTTTGACTCCTTTAAAACTGCATTTTGATTGATGTATTTCAAGGGCTAGCCCTTGTTTTCTGCATTTTGACGCTGGAAACATTGTAAAATGCTGAAAACCTATGAAAATACTGGAAACTGACTGGCAGAAAATATAGAAATTTTTTCTATATTTCTATATTTTTCTATATTTCTATTTTTCTAAACTCTATCAGAACTAGTGCTGAAGTGCTTTGTCAAATGAGTAAATTCCCCAAGGCTACAGAGAAATTTTGCAGCATATTCTGTAAATGAACTCATAGTTCCTGAATCCAAGTTGGTGCATTAGATGCAAAATCAGCTGTCAGTAGCAAGGTGAAGCTTGTATAACAAGTGATAGCACTCCCACCCACACTCGGAGAAACACAACCACTGTTCTTTGCCTTTTGTGCTAGAAGCAGTGTTAGAAAGGTCTTCCAATTCAGGATGACTCTACACTCACTCACTGTCCTGGTGCAGCTACTTTCTAATCAAATCCAAATCATATCATCATTATGGAGGCTGTGCTTTATGGGACCCCCTCCAGAGGATTTACAGATCTTTTCCATCTTCCATTGACCTCCTCTTTAATTACTTTGTCCATTGGTGATAAAGTTTGCAGAAACTTTTTTATTGCAGTATATTTGCACAGGATTAGAAAGATCCTGCGAAAAGAACACCACTGTCAAGAGTAAATTAATACCCTCTTCCTCCTACTGCAACTGGTACCATGATGACTAAGTGAGTCAGATGTTATTCTGAAACACATTGACATTCAGTAATAGCCTTTAAATGGAATTAGCAATATACTTCTAGAGTGTCACTGATTTTCTTTCCACAAAACTGAATACGCTTCAGATAACTCTGAACAGCAAAAAAAGAAAACCTATTAATATATACATTTGGATCTGGGGGCTTGGCTGAGAGACCGGGAGTTGGCGCTCATGAGCAGAGACTATCAGTGGCCCCTATCGGTGTGAGCGCTATCACCTGTGTGCTGCCTGGCCACCTACTATAAGAACTGCGCCTGCCAGCGGCAGCATCGGTGGTGCACGCTGGCGGCTGCGCGCCTAAGGGCTGCACGTGCAAGGGCGCACCCTTGTGTGCGTGGCCTTAGGCATGCTGCCGGGTGCTCCAGGCCGGTGTTGCCTTCAGGGTGATTTGTGATGGCAGGCCGTGAACAAGGAGGCACGGATTTTTCTTTGGGCTTGCCGTTACCCTCTAAGACTCTTAAAGAGGATCGGCTGGATAACTTTCTCCACAACCCGGTAGTGGGCGGAGTGGTGGTGTTTGGTTACTTCTCTCCCCCCAGTCCAATCTTCTTCTCCATTATACTTGCCACCCGATCCTTCGAATGGGAAGGTTTCCTTTCATCAGGGGGAGGGGCAGTTGGAATCCCCCAGGTGCATAGATTCTCTTGCCCTGGGACACTTGTTCGAACCTGGCTTGAATGGGGTAGGGTTGCCAGTGGGGGAAAGGTTGGCTACCTTGCTAACAGACCACGTGATGCTTACAGCTGAGACTGTGCAGTATATGTTTCGTAAATTAATGTGTATACAGACCAAGATTGATTCTTTGGAGGGGTTGTTACAAGACTCAGTTGCAGCCTGGGATTTGGAGGGGGCATGGGGGGCCTTGGGCCTTCCTCTGACTCCAATAAGGTAGTCTCCACCCCCGGCCCTTTGTCTTATACACCAAGGGGTGGGACCCCGGGGTAATTACCGGATACCAGATTTACCGGTTTCCGGTTCTCAAAGAACCGGATTCCCGAATTAAATCCGGTATCCGGTACTGGTTTTATTTCATTGATTTCAATGGGGCACTGTGTCCCCATTGAAATCAATGAAATACAATTAATTCCTCCCCCCTCCCCCTCCCCCTCCCAGGCTGCGCGGGTGGAAGGGGGGACACCCCCCACCCACCCTGCCCAGCCTGGATTTTTGTTAAAAAA
>QEPC01001425.1:45282-65270 GCA_003113815.1 Sphenodon punctatus | reverse complement strand
CACCCGGAGCTCCGCAAAGGTAAAGCACTCAACTTTAGTAGGGGTGATCCCTGGGGGGTTGGGGGTGTGTTAAACACCCCCCCAGGGATTGGGTTTATACTTACCGGTGGCTGCGGGGACGCTGCGGCTGGTGGTGCTGGGGGGTGGGCTCTTTTTTTTAACAAAAATCCAGACTGGGCAGGGTGGGTGGGGGGGTGTCCCCCCTTCCACCTGCGCAGCCTGGACTCGGGGAGGGTTGTTTTTTTTTTACTTTTTTGGTGGGACTTACATTGCAGTCATTCATTTAAATGGCTGCAATGTAAAAAAATCCGGTACCCGGAATCCGGTAACCGGACCGGATTTACCGGGTTGAATCCGATAATGCCGGTACGCCCAGTACCAGCATTATCGGATTCTGGATTTGCCAGTATTCCCACCCCTAGGGCGCCCAGTAGCCTGGGGCCCAGATACCAAGCCACCATTCCCCATACCATTTGCTCGGAAAAAGCGGAATCATTTGGGCTTTTGACAACAGAATTGATTTTTACTATTCTCCCTTGAGGTGGTTGTCCAGCCCCATTGTGGGGTACCCCCCTGGATGTTGCCGAATATTTAAGATTGCTCCTTAAAAAAGTTGTGATTACCAGTAAGGATGTGGTGTCAGTGGACCATCTCTCTGTCTCCTCGGACAGACAAATTATAATGGTTACTTTTGTCTCACATGAATTTCCAGCCATCATACTGTCCCGGGGGACTTACCTGGAGGCCCAGGTTTTTTTTTACCGCCCGTGCCTTTCAGGTCCTCTCTTCGGTGCAGGAAGGGTGCATAAAGATTGTCCAGCCTTTGGTGCCGGATCAGGAGGTGGGAAGTAGGCCCACTTTACCCCCTCAGTGTCCCCTCTCTGGCTTAGGTCATTCGATAGGGGCTTCCTTTCTGGGTCCTCACCCACCGGTACCCCCCCGGTGAGGATCTAGGGGTCCGGTACCGGCTGGTACGGAAATCCCTATGGCAGGCTGTAATTTGAATTCCATCGGACCACCGGCCCCCAGACAAAGTGGGGAGCCTTCTAAAAGCAGAAATGCTAGGCCCTTGTCTTCCCCCCTAAAAACTACACAGGCATGCTGTCTCCAGCATTTGGAGTCACTGTACCTGCAGTTGGGGGAGTTAAAATCTGAGTTAACAGTGGGAGAGATCGGGCTTGGCCCATCAAGTGTTTCTGTAAGGTCTGCTCTCAAGCCCTGTGGTATGACCTTATTGCCTTCTATGGTGTCTACCCCTATTGAATCTTCTACCTGGCTTCCCTTTGGGGGGCTAGCCAGATGGGGAGAGGCCAAGAGAGGGAAAACAGCTTTTTGTCAGTATCTATTATTGCAAACCCTTTGGGGTTGTTGACCCAGGAGGGGCGGTCGGCCCAGGGCGGATTACAGCCTGGCATAGCACAGCCCTCATTGTTTAAGGGTCAGCTCTCCTCATCATTACCAATAGCACTGAATGTTATTCCAGGGCCTTCCCAAGTGGTATTACCCTCTCCTAACCCCATGGTACACTTAGAGAAATTATCTATTAACATCTTACCCAATCAAGTAACTGGGACTAATTCAGGGTATGAAGATTCTCCCCTAGTAGCCCCTGTAACCGCTCTGCATCCATCGGGTCGAGTTCTTAGACAGTGCCTTAAGCCTCCCTCTCTCCCCTCTAAGCAATGATGGGCAGGAAACGTGGACCTGTCTCTCTCCCTGGTATCCTGGAATATCTCAGGGTGGAAGGCCCACCAGTTAGATCCTGATTTCTCCAATTTTTTGAATTTGTATGACTTGCTGTTATTGCAAGAAACTTCGCTGGCAGAGCCTCCTGTGGGGAAAACATAGAGGGCTTTTGACACCTATTGGCTGGATGCAGTTCCTTCAAGCTCTCAAGACCGGCCAAATGGAAGGCTTGCATTGCTTGTTTCTTCTACCCTATCTGTTTGGGGCCAGAGTATTAGTTTCATTAAAGCTTATTTTATTCTCTTTCACTGTACATTTTCTTCTGGACTTGAAATGGTAATAGGTATTGTATACCTTCCCCCTGAGCAGTCTGTATACTATGATCCTGATTTCTTTGGGAGTCTATCTCTGAACATGTCCATTTGGTGGTGGAGAGGTTCCCAGCGGCACTATTGCTCCTTGGCGGTGACTTTAATGCCAGGCTAGGAAATCCAGCAGTATTACAGGCTCCCCCACTTTAGAGGACTCAACAGATCCAGTATTTATCCCCACTCACCATTCTAGAGACCAAGTTTTGGAGCCTAGAAAGATTCAGATGGACAATTTGTTGGCTGCCCTGGATCTTATTATCATAAATGGTCGGGTGAAGGAGGATCTGGTGGGAAACTTTACTTTTCATTCCCCCCTGGGATCTAGTGTCCTCAATCTTTTTCTTATCCCCCCACATTTTCTGTATATGGTTTCTAAATTAACAGTTAACCCTTTGTTTGTGTCTTGACACTTGCCTATAGTTCTAAATATTGACGATCCTATAGCTAGGAGAGTGGCTTCCCCCCCCCCGCCACAGTGCTGTTAGGGGATAAGGAATCCCCCCCCACCCCCAGTGCGGGTAACGTGGTCCAATGGCCAGGCAGACGTGGTGGCTGCATTCATAGCTTCACCTATAGTGACTGGTCTGTGCTCCACAATTGTAGCCCGTGACCCAGATATGGTTGTGCAGTACGAGGACTTATTGTCCTTGTTACTCCCCTTGATCACCCGGAGGCACACGTCCTACTCTATTTCTACTTTCCTTTATAGTTCCACCCCTGTGTGGTTTGATACGGATTGTCGTAGGGCTCTGTCTACTCTGCGTCGGATTTTTAGGGAGCTTAAGGCTAACCCTTGCCAACCCCTCAGGATTAGGTTGGCGACACTACGCAGGGATTATAGGAAACTTATGACTCCAAGTTAAATATTTATCAGAAAGCCCAATGGTCCAAATTAACTACAGCAGTCAATGCTAGGGACTCTCAGAAATTTTGGGTACAAATCCGCTCTTTCCAGAGGAGGGGAGGGTCCCCTAGTATGGTTAGTTTACATCCCGGGGTGTGGCAGAATTTTTATACATTACTATTTGCATGTCCAAGGGGAGTCCACTCTGCCTCTGATATTTTGCCTATGGAAGGGTTTCAGCAATGACCTCCTGTAACCACTGAGGAGATAGTGTCACTTATCTTACAACTTAAATCTGGGAAAGCCCCGGGGCTGGATTATATTTCACCTGAAATATTGAAAAGTAACCCAGAATGGTGGGTTAGTATGCTGGCACCCCTATTTACCCATCTGAACAAAACTGGTGCTTTCCCTCCCTCTTGGTTATCTAGCATCATTATTCCTATTTTCAAAAAAGGGGATCCCATGCTCCCTAGGAATTACCGGCCCATTAGCTTACTTAGTATTGTGGCTAAATTTTACACCAAATTGCTACTGGACAAAATGCAAGTTTGGATGGAAGGAGTTAGCATTATTGAGCCAGAACAAGCTGGTTTTCAGAAAGGTCTTGCAACAACTGACCATATATTTGTCCTGGCAGCACTAATCTCCAAGTATGTTTCTTCTTGAAGGAAACTCTATTTGTGTTTCATCTACTTGGAGAAGGCTTTTGATCTGATTTGTAGGGAGCGCCTATGGATGAAGCTAAGATCTATGGGAATGGACCCTAGATTACTGTTCCTCCTGAGCCATCTCCATACAGGGAACACCCTGAGGATTTGTTTTAACCCTCAGGGTGCTTTATCTGGATCAGTTCAGGTGCAGGCGGGGGTACGGCAGGGATGTCTGTTGGCCCCTGCTCTCTTCAACTTGTACCTAAACGATGTGGTGCAGGCTATGAACCAGATCAATATGCATGTCCCGAAAGTCGGTGATCATCGAGTTTCTTTACTTTTATATGCTGATGACACCGTTCTGATTTCACAGACGCTGGTGGACTTGAGACGTGCAATGCAAGCTTTTGGGACCTATTGTCAACACGAACTCCTGTCAATAAACTACGACAAGACTAAGGTTCTGGTGGTAGGAAACAGAGGGGTCCAGAAATTACACCACTGGGTAATTGGCATAAACCGTATAGAGTAGGTGTAGTGTTTCAAGTATTTGGGGGTGATCTTTTCCTCCCACATGGGATGGAAGGACCATTTTGAGGCAGTACTATAATTAGCTAAGAAAACTTCAATGACAATCACCAAATTTTATTTTGGACAGGGGGGTAAATTGGTCCTTCCAGCTCTTCGCCTATTTAGGGCAAAGGTCATCAGCCAATTTCTTTATGCCTTTCCTGTATGGGGGTTACCCTTTATTCTGAAATTAGAAAGCAACCAGAATGGGTTTTTGTGAGCTATCCTGGGGGCACCTCGGGGATCCCCCAGGTTATTTTGAGACTAGAGTCTCTATGGGTACTTTCAGACGTTACGGGCGGCCGGTTCACCACAGCGAACCACCAGGGGGGGCGAACAGCGCAACCACGGCCGGGGGTTGGAAAACGACCCAAACAGACGTGCCGGGAACGGGACCACAGCCCGGAACCGGGCCGCACCATCACGGCCCGTGGCAGCACAACAGACGTGCAGCCGAACCCCCGGCGGGCGCTAAACCCCCACAAGGCACCGGGCAGGGGCGGGACACAGACATGGCCGACTGAGGGCAAACGAAGCCACAAGGCACTCAAGGGAACGCCCACACAAGGGAAACGGGAAGGGAGGGGGGAAGAGCGAGAACAGGCTGACAGCCGGCTCACACAGCGGTCCCGCAGCAGGGCACAATGCACGGCCACACGCCCGGGCACACACACTCACACCAGGGAAAGGCCGGGAAGGGGGGAAGGGGCGCCCGGAACGCCCCACCCGGAACACCGGCAGGGAGGGGGGGGGCACCACCACGGGGCAAGGCACGGACAGCAGCAACCCCCACACCACCCCAGTCCAGTCCAGTCCAAGGAGGTGCCCCCACAGGAACAGAGGCAGTCTCGGAGGGGGGGGGGGGACCCCCGGAGCAAGGCACGTTGGGGGCCCCCAAAGCACAGCGAGGCCGGCGGAGGGGCGCCAGGAGGAGGAGGAAGGGGGCCCCACAGTCAAAGGCTGGCACAGGCAGGGCAGCCGGGTCCAGCGGTGCTCCTCCGCAGCACCAGCGACGCTCAGGCAGCACCCACGGAGTCACGGGGATGGAGGGGGCCCAGGACCACGGCCAGGGGCAGCAGCAAGCAGCGAGGCGGGCGGGAGCTCACCGAGGTGGGGTCCGCAGGTCGGGAGCGGCCAGCGGGGACCAGGCCCCCCCCCCGGGCCGGGGCGGGAGCCCACACGGGGGCACCACGCCGGGGGGGGCAGGCCAGCGACGCGGGGCTCACGGGCCGCTGCCGGGGGCCCCGCTGGCCCGAGGGCCCGGGTGGCCCGCCCGGTGGACCAGGTGGGGCCAGTGCAGCATGCCCCGGCGGTACCCCTGCAAGGACATGTAGTGGGCGATCAGGTAGTAGGCCTCGAAGGGATCGGGCATGGTGAGGGCCAGCTGCACATCCACACGCGCCCACACCGCCAACAGGGATGACATCTCCACCGCGGAGGGCTCCGGCACACAGCAGGCAGCAGAAGGGGGCCACGGAAGATGCCCCAGCTCCAGAAGCCGCTGGAACGCCGCCCCACGGGTGCGCTGGTACCCACGGGCCCCGTGAACACAGGAGAAGTAGCTCACGGCCAAGGCAGGGCCACCCTCGGCCAGGCACTCCGAGTAGGCGCCCAGACCACACACCACCAGCGCTGACACGGTCTCAGAGGCGCTCCAGGGCACATGGGCGCACAGCACCTCCGGGATGCGCCCCTCGGGGAAACGAGCCAGCCCCAGGGCCTCCGCATGCAGCCGGCAATCACGGGCGCTCACCACATGGCCAAAGTAACGGAGCCCGGAGCTCAGGCTCTCGTAGGCACCTGCACGGCTCCCCGGCCCGGCCAGGAGCAGCTGCACGGCAGGGGTGTGCCACAGGTCGCACAGAGACATGGTCTCGCGGAAGGCCCAGATATGGGGGGCCCCTTGGGGGCCGGACAGCGGGAGCCCCATGGATGGGCAGCCAGCCATGGTCCAGCACAACAGGGAATGGGACACGGAGCCCGGAGGGCACACAGACTGCCCAGGGCCGGGAGAGGCTCGGCCCGGCCCCCGGGACAGGGAACACGGGCCCGCACCGCAACATTGTAGCACAACAGAGCGAGGCGTGGGGTGCGGGCCCGGCACAGCTGCAGAGAACAACAGCGAGCTCTCTGTCTGCCTAATCGCACCTTCAAGGCCATCCCGCTACAAACAGCGAGGGGAGGGGGCCCGGGGTGCTGGGGGCGGGAGCAGCCGGAACGCACCGGCACAGGGCGCGCGCAGGCCCGCGAGGCCGACCCCCGGGCGGAGCCACCAGCACCGGGCCGCCATAAGCGCTCCCAGCCCCCACCGGGGCCCCAGCACCATGGAGCGCGATAGGGCAGGTGGGAACTGGATGTTCCTCGCGCTCGCGGCTGAGTGGCACCGTGACCACACTGAGCAGCTGTGCCTCCTGACCGAGAGGGTGCACCTGGCCGTCCGCCTGCGCTATGTCCTGGCCCTGCGGGCTGGCGTGCGCCTCCGGGGCCAGCAGGCCCGCAGGAGAGTCCGTGGCCGGCTCAGGGCTCGGCGCCGGGCCTGGGGGGCGTGGCTGGCCGCCTGCCGGAGCCTCACCCGGCCCGCTGCGCTCCGAGGGGCCGCGAGGCGGTTCCGCTGGGCAACGCAGACCCTCCGCCGGGCAGCGCTGCTGGCTATGCCCATAGCGCGGAGCCTATGGGTCACGGAGCGGCCCCAGGCCTGGTGGGAGCGGGCCCAGGCCCACTGGGGGGAGGCCGAGTGGGGGTCCCACTTCCGGATGGGCAAGGCCACCCTGCTGCGCCTAGCGGAGCTCCTCGCGCCCTGGCTGGAGCGGCAGCACACCTCCATGCGGGAGCCCATCCCCATGGTCCAGCGGGTGGCCATAGGGGTCTGGGCCCTCGCAACGCCCGACTCCTGCCGCTCCGTGTCCCAGCACTTCGGGGTGGGGCTCAGCACGGTCGCCTGCATCGTGCGGGATGTGTGCGAGGCTGTGGAGGGCGTGCTCCTCGACAGGACCATCCAGCTCCTGGACCAGGGCGCTGTGATGGCTGGCTTCGCGGCCGGGGGCTTCCCGAACTGCATCGGAGCCGTGGACGGCACACACATCGAGATCCTGCGCCCGGCCGCGGGGGAGGCCCTGGAGTATGTGAACCGGCACGGATACTACTCCCTGCACCTGCAGGGGGTGGTGGACCACCGGGCCCGCTTCATAGACATCTACACGGGCAACTCCGGCCGGAGTCACGACGCCAGGATCATGACCATCTCCCCCTTCTATGCCCGCATGTACCGGGGGGACTTCGCGGACATGGGCATGAGGTGGATCGAGGGTGTTCCCATGCCCCCCTGCATCCTGGGGGACCCCGCCTACCCCCTGACCCGCTGGCTGATGAAGGTCTACCCTGTCCCGAGCACCCCTGCGGAGCAGGTATACAATACCCGCCTGTGTGCGAGCCGGACCGTGGTGGAGCGTGCCTTCGGGGCCCTGAAGCAGCGCTGGAGGAGTATAGCTGGCCGCCTGGACTTCACCGTCCCCACCTCCGCCCTGGTGATCGGTGCCTGCTGCGTTCTGCACAATGTGTGCGAGACCGAGGGGGCGGCCCTGGAGTACCCCGAGCCCCACCGGCCCCCCGGTCCTGTTCCCCTGTACGTGAACGCAGGGAACCCCCGGGAGTACCGGTATGCCAAAAGGATCCGGAACGCCCTTGCAACCCACATCGCCCGGGGGGGCCCGCTGTGAGGGCCTTCCCGCCCCTGGGGGCCCCACCCCCCGTTCCGTGCCCATGCCCCTGTACACGCGGTCCCACAGCCCTGTCCCCCCCACAAACGGGCCGGGGACAACTGTCTCTTTACACCACTTTATTGCCCACACAGTTCACACAATCACCCTGTGCCCCCTCCCCACCCCCGTGCCCGTGTCCCCGTCCACCACCCGCCCTCATGTGGCCCTCCCCCTCCCCCCCCTTCCCACCATCCCCCCGCGTTTCCTGGGCCGACCCCTCGTGCGGCCGCTTGGGCCCACCGAGCTCTGGGAGCTCCCCTCCCCCCCACTGTCCGTGTCCCCTGCCGTGTCCTGGGCCGGTCCCGGCCCCGGCAGGGGGCCGGGCGGCGGATGGGCAGCTGTGCCCGGTGCCCCGGTCGCGCCCCGGGGGGGCTGGACCCTCCGGAGGCCCGGGGGCACTGGGAGGCGCATGCGAGGGCCCTGGGGCCGGGGGGGCGCCAGGGGCGGCAGGGCTGGGCCCGGGGGCGCCGAGGGGCCCGGCATGGGGACCTGGGCGGGCAGGGCGCCCGGAGGTGCGCCGGCCATCACGTAGGCACACATGGTGCCCGCATGCAGGAGCAGGGAGGTCCCAATGTCGTGGGACCTGTCCATCTTGGCACTGTGCTCCCGCACCATGCCCTGTATGTCCTGCCGGAGGCCCCTGAGCAGCCCCTGCTGCCGCTGGTGCTCCCGGCGCTCCCGCCTCCGCTCCAGGCGCACCTCCGCCTCCAGCCGGCGGTCTGTCTCCAGGGCCTTCTCCATGGACCGCTCTATGGCCGCCTCCATGCGGTCCACGGAGGCGATCATGCGCTCCCCCTGTTCCTCCGCCCTGCGGACGATGTCCTCCGCTTGCTCCTCCCTGCGCCTGCGGACCCGCGCCCGGTACTCCCGCATCCGCTGGGCTGGGGCCGCGGCCGGCGGAGGCGCCGTGCACGGGGGCTGCCCTGTGGAAATGGGTGGGTGGGTCAGTGCAGGGCCCTGTCCCCTAGCGGGGTCGGGTCCCGGGGCCCCCTGCCCCCCCTCCCCCACTGAGGCCAGAGGCCCCCCTGGGCTGGCGCCCGGGGGGCCCTCCCGCAATCCCAGCCCTCCCGCCTTACCTGGGTCCGGCACCTGCTCTCCTGTGCCCTCCGCGGGGGCCTGCACCGTCTCGCTGGCCCGGTCCTGGGGCTCCCCATGTCCTGCGGGCGGGAGAGGGGGGAGCGGGTGAAGGGGGCTGGTTGTGGCCCCTGCAGCAGGGCCCCCACCCCCGCCCCTGCCACCGGCCCCCTGGTCGTGCCCCCCCCTGCCCTGGGGGCCCGCTTACCCTCTATGTCCATCTCCGAGCCTTCGGAGCCCGGCGCCTCACCCTGGGAGTGCTCCCCCTGGGACCACTGGCTGAGGGTGGTGAAGGTGCCGACCTCCGACTCCGCCTGGCCGGCCCGGCGTTGGGATGTCTCCGGGCTGCTGCTGGGGGGGGGCCTTGGGGCTTCTGCGGGTCCCGGGTGGTCCTCCTGGGGGTGGGGGTCCCCTGAGCTCGTGTCTACCGGGCGGGCGGCGAGGGGAGGGGGTACCTCGGCCCGCTCCCTGCCCTGGACCACAGCGCTGCCCACCAGGCGTGGGGCAACTATGGAGCCCTTCATGTGAAGGATGCGGTCCAGGGCATCGTAGTAGGGGGCGGTGCGGGCCCCGTGGCCGGAGCGGCTGTTATTGTCCTTGAGGGCCTTGTACCCCCTCTTGAGCTCCTTGGCCTTCGAGCGACACTGGTTGACAGTGCGCTCGTGCCCCGCCGCCTCCATGTCGCGCACGATGTCCCGGTAGACATGCTCGTTTCGCTGGTTTATTGCGAGCTCCACCTGGTACTCGAGGGTCCCCCAGATCCGTATGAAGTCCCGGGTCTCCTGGAGGCCCCACTGTCCCCCTCTGTGATAGGCCTTCCTCCGGCTGGGCCCCTGCTGTTCCTCCTCCTGGTCCAGCTCTTGCTGCACCTGCACCTGCTCCTCCTCCACCTCCTCCTGGGGGTGCGCCTCCGGGCGCGCGGGGCCGGCCTCGTCCTGGGGCTCGTCCGCCCGGGCCGACTTTCGTGTCTGGGGGGGGAAAGGGGGGTGGTTGGTTGCTGGGTGAGGGTGTGGGCCCTCTCGGGGGCCCCCTGCCCCCCTGCCCTCCGCCCGGGGTCCCCCTGCCCCCCTGCCTTCCGCCCGGGGTCCCCCCGGCCCCCTCCACAGGGGGTTCCCCTGTGCCCCCTGTTCCCCTCCCAGTGGGTGCCCTTACCCGTTTCCTGGGTGCCTCCTGTGGGCCTGTTCCGGCCGCTGTCCCCGGGGCGGCGCGACCCGGCTGCAGCTGTGGTTGGTGTTCCCGGGGCGCCTCCCTGGTCGGGTGCTCCCGTGTGCCCCCTTCCTGCACCTGTGCCCCCTCCGCCTGCATCGCTGGGCCTGGCTGCACGTCCTCCGCCTCCTGTGCCGCCGCTGTCGCTGTTCGTGCCTCCGGTCTCTTCCGCTTCCCTCCTCGCTCCATCCCGCCACGCTTGCTTGCTGCTGCTCTCGCTTTAAATCTCCCTCCGGTGTTTGTGTTGGTGCTGGTTGCCTGGCAGCGACGCTGCGTGCCTCGTCCCCGGCCGGGGCTCCATTTTTTTGGTTCCGCTGGGGGATTGGCGTCCAGACGTTACTTTTGCTTGGTTCCCTGTGGGGGTTGGTTTGACCACGCTTCCCGAGACCTTCCCCCGGCTAGCCCGGGAAGCGTGGTTCAAACTGACCCCATGTGGGTATTGAGCGTGATGAACATCTGGCGCACGCCGTTCAGACGTTCCGGGCCCTTTGGCCCCGCGGGGGGGTTGAGCGTGGTTCAGTGTGGTTCACCGTGATCTCGTAACGTATGAAATCACCCTATGTCTCCCACTTCGAGCCCATGCCCTCCAAGCGGTGATCATCTTTTGGGCTAAGGTGGTGCTCTTTCCCTCTAGGAGCTATACTCTCTTAGCTATGGCTATTAAAGGAGGCTTTGGGGCCTCCTGGAGTCAAGCGGTGGAGAACAAAGTCCACTGCCTGGGGTTCTCCCCGTAAAGTCTGAGGTATGTAGGCTTGGTGGCCACCAAGAGTCTGGTAAAAGAAAGGGTATGAGACCAGTCGGGTCAACTGGAGGACGCGCTCCTTTCTATGCAAAAGGTGGTGCCAGCCTATAAGCCTCATAATCCTTCAGCTTTGGGGGCTTATTACCTCATTACGTGGCTTGAAGCTGACAAACTAATAGCCTTCTTTAAGATGAGGTCCAATCTCTTCCCATCAGTGGTATTAGATGGACAATATAGGATGATACCATGGGCCCAGAGGTTGTGCCCCCTGTGTCCTATGGGAGAAGTGGACACAGTTGACCACATTCTCCTTAGGTGCCCTTTATTTGTTGGTCCCAGATACAAATATCTTGGGGGGTCAGCAGGGTGACTCAATGTGGGTCGCCTGGAAACTCAGAGATTACTTTGTCTGGTGGATTCAGAGTTATCCAGGGTAGTCGCCGGTTTAGCCTTGGCCATTTTACGCATACGCCAGGCTTATATAGCTCCCTTGTGATGGCCTATGTCCTTGGGGGGGAAGAAATGGTTAGTTTAGGATAGGGTCTCCAGTTTTGGGGGTACTGTGGATATTTATGATTCTGGGGGGGCGGTTTAGGTTGGCAAGTTGATATACTGCTGAGTTAATTGTTTTCAATTGTTTTATATGGAATGCTATGTTCCTTTATGTTTTAAATTGCATTGTTAAAGCTTCAGCCAAACAATAAAGAGATTTATTATTATTATTATTATTATCATCATTCTTTGCCATGAGTGTGCAATGATCTTGTTAAGCCTGTGTTGTCTGAACAGATTTGAGGCATGTCAGCTAAAATGAGGAAGAGTTTATTGTTTAATGCATGTGTACACAAGCATCTTATTTCTTTGTGAATATATATATTTTGTTCAATCTGGTAACTATTGTGGAAAGGTTAGGGTCAGTGCTTGATGGATTGTCTTAGCCAGTAAATTGTAAACATTCAAAGAACAAAATTATAACAAACCAAAGCTAAGTCTAATAGTCTTTTTTCTGTTATATTTGGGTCCTTTCCCAAATGCAATATTTTTTATGGCATGGAAGTTCAAGAAAACGTTTATTTTCATATTTATGAGTAAGAAACTGGACAAGTCATTCATGCAAAGAGGAAAATTTATCATGTTTTCATTTTATTGTTTTGTTTATTTTTCTTAAAAATAAAAATAATTAAAAAAAATAATCACTGTGCGTGTGCAAAGTGGTCACTGGACTCGTCTGTGCATGTGCTGGCCTTTCCTAAAATGACCCTAGCAGTGTCAGAGCCATTTTGGAAAAGTGCAGCACCTGCACAAAATAGCCACTGTGCATACACAGCCCAGCTACTCTTTTCCAAAATGGCACAGATACTGTTGGCACCATATGCCCCCTGTGGCCATTTTGTGCAGGTGCAACGGTTTTTTCACTTTTATTTTAATTTTTTATTTTGGTAACAAAAATGTACACCTTTTCCTTAGTTTTTGCCCATTTTTGTTATGAATGGACCATCATTCTTGTCCAGTTTTGTTATGAATGGACCATCATTCATTTTAGTATTTAAATAAAACAAAAATGAATTGCCCACCCCTGGAGACCAGTTCAGAAATGCATTTCAGCGCTAATCTAGTGCTGATGATCATAGGGAAAAAACAAACATTTTACTTTATGAAAACCCTTGAAAATGAAGGCATTTTTGTAAATGAAAATGAAAATAAAAAAGAAAATGAAAATGAATGAATTGCCTACTGCAGACCACTAGTGGACATTGAATTCAGGCAATTTGGGGTATTTTAATCTGTATTACCAAAAAAATATAAAGCAGGATTCTCTTCCAGTTTCATTTGTGGTTTCAAACCTCATTCCCCATGTTGTACCTGCTAACACTTCATGTGATATCATTAGACACAATGTTGGCCATGTGTTCAGCCAAAACATGCAAATTGTCCTTGTGATGCAATGGTGTTCACATTGCGTGTTCAACGGGTGGCCAGATTGGTGTTGGGATTGCTATGGTGCTTACACACAATGGCCAAACACGTGCTTAGGGGTTTTGACACCTGATCTTTGTTATGTCTAAAGATGCCCAAACAAATAAATGGATAAATGAATGTAGGAAGTGAATACGTTTAAAGCCCCTACTCCACAAATTCACTTTGCCCAAATCAGTTCAAATAGGTTTAATTTAGCAAATTATAGCTTAAATTGGTTTCAGTTCTAATACCATGCTCATCATCATCATATTCTGTGTGTCTCTGGTTCTGCCACCTCAGGAACGCTATTGCTTCTGCAGCGCAGGCAGATGCTTGACTGAAATAATAGTATAGTGATGCCACAGGACACAGATTACTGTTGACTGAAGTGTCTGAATCACAGATAAATTTTATCTTAACGAGGGGACCAGCAGTGAAAAGCAGATGCTCCCATTAGCCAACACAGGTACTCAAACCTCTTTCTAGTTAGTTTTGGACTCACCGGTGTCACCTACTGTAGCTTTGTTCCTGGGATATATTTGTCACTGACATATTGGAAAGGTTACATGACTCATCTTCCAAAGCCCTTTCTTCAGAGTGGATGAAAATACCAAAGGGAGGTTTGGTAAATTATAGCTGTGCACTTTCCCCGGCTCAGACATTTGAAGTGAAGCAGGATTCCCACTTCACAGACACAAACAAACAACAAACACATATGTAGACTCCGAAGGCTTTTGCTTATAAAAGTCACTGCCCAGTTGTTTGGTTGTTACATTCTGTAGATCAGGCCCACTCAAAACAAGATTGCAAAAATTACCTTCATGGAGTGCACTCTTCCACACATCACTCCCAAGAAATATTAATAGAGGAGACCGCAGTTGCAATATAAAGGCCGTTTTTTAATGGATCGCGGTAGGTGGGGAGATGGGTGTGCAGCCACGATGGGTGGAGATGGGTGTGTGCCTATTCCCACGGGTGCACCTCCACCCATCTCCACCCATGAAGCATCAGGCATTGGAGTCCATTGCTTTGTGTGTGGGTGATGGATGGAAATGGGTGTAGTACGGGAGTGCACACGCACCCCCACCTATCCCCCATGGCTTTCAAATAGGCGCCTCCACCCATCTCCATGCAGCGAAACTTTGTGGAGATGGGTGGGGGCATCTTGTGTGAAAAGGACCAAAGTTAGGCTGTGCTGTTTGACTGGGATGAGTCCGTACTCTTTCCTCAACAGCGTATAGGCCTGCAAACCTACATCCTGAGGCTATTGTCAGATGTAGAGATGGGTGGAGATGTGTATTCAACACCCACCCATCCATGTAAAAACCAAAACACCTACACCCACGGGGATGGGTCCACTGATACCACAGAGAGTAGGCTAGAGAGGCCACGCAGGAGCCCCCAAGCAGATACGCCCAATGGGAGAGACACTAGCCATCCAGTCGGGAGCCCTTAAAGGAGAACTGAAACATGACAGCAGTGCGCCGGCTCCCAAAATGTCTGGAAGGAAAGCAACAGACAAAACAAAGGGAGCCAGTGCCGCAACATGTGTGGGACGGGTCAGGGTAAGCTAAGCAACCCCGGGATACCCAGGGGAGGGGGCCCCAGCCCAATGGCATGGGGGGGAAGGGAATGATGGCTAATCACAGCACACCTGTCCCGTCACAGGGCTGAGGGCATACCGCAGCACCCGCTCCGGCCACATCGCCCCAGTCCACCACAGCCATGGGGCACGGGGAAGGGAGTACAACTGACAGTGAAGTAAAAGCAGGGGCACCCCACCATCCTGGAAAGGGGGCCCCACATGCCAATACCAGAAACCAACCTGAGGGAACACAGGGCGGGCAGCTGACAGCTAACCATTACCACCCCCACCCCCAGGAGAGCACCCATACACAGGAGCAATGCACCACCACGGAGATGGCTGAGGAGGGCCTCAGTGACAGTCAGGTAACCCTGCTGTGCCCCCTGGGGGAAGAAGGGAAGGATCTCCCTACTGGAGCAAAAGGGGGGCTGCAGGAGAGATGCTAAGCCCCATGCAATACCCCCAACAGGAGATGACCAGATCCACTGTCACCACAGCTACCGGGTGGGTCCCAAGCCACCAAGCTGGAAGGCCCCCCCACATGAGGTACCCAAAAGGGGAGCCCTGGTCGAGGCAGGAGACCTGGGATTTCATAGACCCATGGGGGTTGGGAGGGCGAAAAGGTCCAGAACAACCTGGTGCGGAGCTACAAGACCAGACAGGTCTATGAAGCCATCGACCAGGAGATGCAGCAGCAGGGATACAATAGGGATGTCACCCAGTGCATGCAGCAGGCAAAGGACTTGAGGCCCAGATATAAGTATATCAAGGACAACAATCTCAAGTCCGGCATTGCCATGCGTACAATGGAGTTCCATTATGAACTGGACTGGTTCCTCTGCATGCACGGGGACATAGTTGCCTCCCGCATACATGGCACTGCCTTTGCCAGGGGAAGAAAGAGGGTTTTAACAACACCCCCCTGCCTGACCCCCAGAGGTGGGAGAGAATGCTGCCACTGTTGAGGCCAGCCGGGATGCGGGAGGGGACAGCCCTGTCACACAGGGGAAGGAGGTGTCCTGGGGAAACATCTCACAGTATCATCACCCTCCGCATGCACCCACAAAACCCACAGGGTGACAGGCCACTGGAGTGGAAGGACACCCGGGACGCCTCCCAGGACGCGGAGGAATATGATCCAGGTAGGAGCACAACTACGGCCCGGGGGGGAGAGGGCCTGGACCACAGTGACCAGGACCCAAGCCGGGCAGCAGGGATCAGGTTCACAAGGAGGAGGTTTCGGAGGAGGATGTGGTCAAGGAGGAACCAGTGGCACCCCCGAGACCTGGTTATCAGGACAACGATGGTAGGCCAACATGGACAAGGGAAGGGTTGCAGGTGGTGCTGGGGTGATGGAGTAGCATACAGGCCACAGAGGTAACCCCCGAGCATAACACCCACCATGCAAGACAGGGAAGGGCTGGGGGATACCACAGGAAGGGAACAGGGCAACACGGGGAAACATCCCCTGGCAGGCATGCGGATGTGGGGTCACAAGGGAGGAGGAACCATGAGCCATGCCCACAATGGGGTGCTGGGACAACACATCCCCAGGAGAAAGCACTTTCATATGGGGCCACCACTGCTGTCTGACACAGAGAATGGGAATACGGGGATCCCACCCTATCGGTCTCCATTCACACTGGGACGGACACAGAAAGGGGAAGGTAGTCCCAGTGGCACAACAGTTGCACCGCTAGGGGTACAGGGTGTGGAAATGGCAAGCAACACAACACATGGGGTAACATGTCTTCCACAGAAGAGCGACCCGGTTCTGCGAGGAGTGCTGCCGCCGGCAGTGCTGAGAGGAATCGGGAGATGCGGGCCAGGAATCAGAGGTGGAGAGAGGACCTGGGGAGGGAATGCACTCCGAGGAGATCTCCCTCACCAGGGAGGTGCAAAGAGGGGAGGGGGATAGGGACTGGCAAATTTTGGCAACAATGCTCAACCAGTCCCACACCGAGCATCTGTGGGACAAGGCGCCAGACTACCACCCTCCACCGTGAGATGCACCTCGACAAAGCCAAGAGGGTGAGGGGGAGGGGACAGCCGCATGAGCCCTTGACCTCATGGTGGAGGCATTGGGGGACCTGTGACGAGAACCCCAGTGTGACATGGACCCTCCAGGTGCGGATGGAGGGCTGGAAGCCGACAATCACAAGGGTGCCCTCCCACTGGTGCAGGTGCCCCCTCCCCAGCACTTCGGCCAACCCTGGTTTCCCCAGCAGCACCCCTTCCTTGGCCTCGTGCACAGCCCCCCCCCCACATAGCCCCACACCAACAGCCTGCGGGGCCACCCTTTCATCTCGCACCCCTCCTGGTTCCTCAACAGCTGCCTCTGAGAACCCTCTTCCAGGAACCATGGCCTCCTCTGAACATCCCAGAACCCACAGGTGGCCAACCCAACCGTCCATGCCGGCCGCCCCCCAGCTGTGGTAAGCTGGATCACATTTCCATCCCAAAAAGGTGGGGGGAGGAGCCGCATCATGAACTTCAGAGAGATGGGTGGAGGGGATGCAGCATGGAGATCCATGGAACTCCAAGAGGGCTACAATCAGGGCTGTGGTGCTGGGGTTACTCCCCAGGTACAAGTGTAACTCTTAGCATATGTTCCAATATCACAGGGTTCATTACCTCAGTCTGGAAGAGCAGCCAGTGGATGACAGAGACCCCGGGCTGTCAGGCCGCTCCTCACAATAGATGGCGGCAGCAAAGGTCCTCATGGGGTCGAGCCCCGGTAGTGCGCTGAAGCAGGCATATGGAAGGCCCCAGAGCACTGACCCTCCAACCCCTTGTAAATACTCCCTAATAAACAACAATTATACAGTACCTCTATGTCGATCATTATGTTAAGGGGTCTGTATGCATGGGGAGGGGGTTAGGAACAGACATACAGGGTCATGCCATGCTCAATAGAGGTGCAGGACCTATACTGCTCTTGTCTGCCAGAAGGCGGTGGGGAAATGACAAACCACCCATGAAAGGGTACAGGCCCGCACACTGATACCACAGTTGTACTGCCTAGGCTAACCGCCAGCCGGAGACAGTCCAAAGCCATAAACATGATTAATGCCTTGGCTGCAAGGAAATATGTGACCCCACTATGCAGGACATAGCTGATACGGGATGGGTAACCCATAGTACAAAACCAATAATGCACATGGAGTATGTAGTCGGTTCATATCTGTTTTTATTATGTCGGGTTACACAGGCCATGGAAGGGGGGAGGGCAGTCAGATGCCAGGGTTAGTTGCCTGTCATCTGGGCAACTATGAGCCTACAGAGAGCATCACTGTTCTCCTCCGATATGCGCTGGAATGCCCCACCCTGGACATGTTGGTACAGGGACACAGGACTCACTCACTGCACCAGTGGGGGGTTGTCAAAGGCAGATCCACCGGTCTTGCAGATATTATGCAGAATGCAGACTGCCAGGACAAGGATGGGAGTATGCTCGAGATCAAACTGGCTCCTGTTCATGAGTAGTTGCCAACGCATCTTGAGCTGACCAAATGTCTACTCGACCACACTCTGAGTGGATGATAGACACTCATTGAAGAGCCTGCGCTCTGGTGTGTGAGCCACGGGATACGACCTCATGATCCACAGGCTCAGTGGGTAGGCGGGATCCCCAAGCACCACCGGAGCCATGGATGCTCCCTAAATCACCCTGTAAAGGTTGGGGGCAATCTCACCATTAAACATCTGGGCATAGAAGGGTGACGCTTACAGAATGCGCTCATTATGGCTCCTCCCTGACTGGCCTGTGTACACGTCAGCGAACAGGCACCTGTGATCCACAATGGTATGGAGATTTATTGAGAATGCCTGCTTCCGGTTCAGATAGTTCATCTTGGCTTGTGGGGGCTGGATGATAGGGATGTGGGTGCTGTCTATCGCTCCAATACAATGGGGGAAGCCCATGTCCTCAAAGCCACGGATCACTACCTTGGGATCCCATAGCTGGATGACCCCATCGAATAGCAGCTCCACTATCAGGTCACACATGTCGTGGAGCGCCCTGTTAATGTTAGCAGTCCCCACTCCGAACTGCTCCCCCACACTCCGACATGAATCTGGGGTAGCCAGCCTCTACACCAACATGGCTAATCACATCCCTGGGGGCAGCGGATACCACATGTTGGTAGCTCTCCTCTGAAGATGTGGGTTCAGGATCTTACTGAGCTGGGTCAACAGGGAGTGGGTCATGTGGAGGTGGTCCATCCATTCCTCGTCTGTCCAGGTAGCCAGCATGTTCTCCCACCATTCACTGGTGTGTGAACGCATCCAATTCATCTTCTGAGTTTGGACAGTCACATGATGGCCATAAAGGTTAAGGGGCCACTGGGAAAGGACAAGCCACATGTGCTGGAACACTGATGTTCTGAACAGGGCATGTCGGTGAGCAGCTATCCTCCTTGCCCACTGCAACGATGCTGCTTGGTGCATGTTGGCTGCTCTCCTGCGCCATGTCCCATGGTTGTAGAAGTGGGGCCCTGGCAGGAGCAGCTCAGTCCATTGTTGGAATACCTGGGCCAGGATCATGAAGCAAGCACCCAGGACCATTAGCAGGATGGTTCTCTCCTCTGGGGGCTTCTCATCAGGCATCATGGTACCACCAACACACACCCCGTGAGCACCCATCACCAGAAACTTTGATGGATCACCACGCAGGTACCCGACTAGCCTCTACGTGAATGGATGGCTTGTACCAAGGCATGCACCACTGTGAAAGTGTCCTGCTAAAGCACCCGGCCAATCACTGGGCTGAGCACTAACCAATCACCCGGTTGTGGCCTGTGCCTCCAACCCCCAAGCCCTGTGCGCCCAGCACACCCACATCATGCTTCACATGTCCCCTGTTGGTAAACAGCTGTCCCAAGGTAATGGGGACTGCTGAAACAGGCAAATCACAAACCACACCCTCCTACCCAGTGTGCTGCATGTACACCCAGTATTGGACAGCACCACCTCTGTACAAGCTGTTCTCTCTCACGATCACGTCTCAACCACCTCTCTCCATATGCCACACCCAGCCACTGGAACTTGCCTACATATGTACTTTGGTGGACCATTTATTGATTGATTGATTTATTTATTTTTACAATGTATATGTCGCCCCCTCCTACCTCAGGCATCTCGGGGCGGCTCACAATATATTAAAACATTTCAAACATTAAAACATTAAAATAAAACCATAATAGTTTCAATTAAAACAATGGAAACCCCCATTCCGACATACCCTAACCCAACCCACCCACCCCATCTCCCTCAGGAAAGGCCTGGCAGAACAGCCAGGTCTTACATTATCTTCAGAAAGAGGGGAAGTCGGCAGCCAAGCGGATTTCCAATGGGAGGGAGTTCCACATCTGCGGTGCAGCCACGGAGAATGCCCTCCTCATAGTAGACATCCGGGAAACCCGGGGAAGCCTGAGGAGGGTGCTCCCAGATGACCACAGGGGCCGCTCTATGCCCTGGAGGGTGAGGCGGTCCTGCAGATAGGCACCTTGAATTGATCCCAGAAACCTACCGGCAGCTAG
>QEPC01001425.1:25963-37001 GCA_003113815.1 Sphenodon punctatus | reverse complement strand
TCTCCTAACAGGGACGGACCGACGAGAGCACATAACACCGGTGATCCTTGCGCTGCACTGGCTGCCTGTAATGTGCCGAGCCAAGTTCAAGGTGTTGACATTGATCTATAAGGACCGGTACGGTCTTGGGCCTGGATACCTCAGGGATCGCCTCACCCTCCGTGAGTCTCTGGTCCACTGGGGGCACCTTCTTGGAGGTCCCCCGTGTAAAGCGGGGGACTACAATGGAGAGGGCGTTCTCGGTGGTTGGGCCCCGGCTGTGGAACTCCCTCCCAGAGGAAGCACAACTGACCCCGAGTCTGCTGGCCTTCCGTTGGGCCTGCAAGACATGGCTATTCTCCCAGGCCTTCGGAGGCGGGGAGGGGAGGGTGAGCTACATTTTTGTATGGGGGTATTTTAAAATTGTTTAAAATATTTGTATAGATTTTTATATTCTTAATATATTGTGATAAATTGTTTGTTTTATGTTGGAAGCCGCCCTGAGATGCCGTAGGCATAGGAGGCAGCATATAAATGGCAATAAATAAATAAATAAATAAATAAAAACAAAATGGTTTTTGTAAACAAACATGAAAACTAAAGCTAAAACAGTAGGGGTACTTTCTACACACCACTGAGCAAAAAATCTGCGATTGAGCAAAATCCCTCTTAAAAACCCTGATTAATCATTAAATGGTGCCTTGATCATGTACTTGGAGCTGCATTTCACTCATGACACTAGGGTCAGATGCAGGTATGGGCAAACTGTGTGACCACATAGGGCCGCGTGTGTTGGGGCCCACATAGGACTCTCCCCACATGGAGCCCATGAATAAACTTGAAATGACAATATGCATGTGAAAAGCATTGATGTAAAATATGGGTGCATGGGACTTCAAATTCTGGGAGTCCCAGCCAAGTGAGGGTTCATAGGAACTTGGGAGGGGGTGGGGCTTGCCACCATTTTGCATGGGGTCCTATGATGAATTAGGAGGCTGTGGCACCTTTAAGGATGACTTGTTCATCCCATTAGTAAGGGTGTCCATGTCATTTTCATTATTACAATAATGGTAATGAAAATTGTAGTTTTTGTTACCATTATTGCAATAATGAAAACATAATAATAATAATAATAATAATAATAATAATAATGAAAACGACATTTTGTTTTTGAAATAAAGGGAAAATACTGAAACCTGTATTTCTGGCTATACCTTTTTTGTTTCTTATCCAATTGTGATGAAGTGTGGGGTGCTTGTACCTCGAATGGAGGACATTATGTGTACCAATTTTCAAAATGATTCGATAAAGGAACCAGATTTTAGAAGCAATTGAATGTTGTGATTTTTAAAAAAAGCTCTATACACATTCAGGACTACACCTTCTTTATCTTCCATCCAGTTTGCATGAAACCTGTGAATATCATGTCCCTCCGCAAGCTTAACAAACCTGCCAATTCTCAGAACAATTGGCTGAAGGGTCCCTCTACATTAAATGTGAGGCAAAGAAGTTACACCTAAGAATGTATATGAAGATGTTTGCAAAATAAATTAATTCAACTGCTTCCTAAATTAGATTCCTTTATCCAATCGAAATTTGTTTCCCATTGAAACCAATGGAAAATGAAAACAAAAGCAAAAATAAAACCACAATTTGATATTTATGAAAATGAAAACAACAGATTTAAATAACGAAAACAAAAAAATGAAAATGAAAATGACATGGGCCCCTGGGGCACACCTCTACTCATTGGCCCTACCCGCTCTGAGGGGAATAACAGGGGATGGCTGCAGACAGCGGCAACTGTAGTTTGTAGTAATCTGCCACAGAAATAGGATCCTGGGCCCTGATTTCCAAGGACCAAAGAGTAGATATGTGAAGGGTGCTAGGAGTCTAGGAACGGGGCTTGCACTTACACTGTATGTAGAGGTAGCATGACTAAAGGCATATATGATCGTGACCTCAGACGGAGTGGTTTTGGGACTCATTCTGCATGGACTCACCATGGCTAGTCAGCTTGTACATTACAGGGCCCAACTTCCTTAAATCCAGCACTGTATGGCATGCACACTGAAGCTGAGAAAGGTTAAAATCTCACCAGACTAATTTTCTGTCTGTATTTGTTACTTGTTGTCTCTCTAATGATGTTTCTCCCTTGGACTGAGAAATTAAACAAAAGCAGAAATAGCAGACGCAAAAATAGGAAAGTTTTTTTATGGCCTTTCATGCAGCCATTATCTTCTCGGGCAGAGTGGTAGAAAAACTCATCAGTGTTGAACTGCAGCACCATGTGATTAGTCTGTTTTCTTCAGTCCATTTGCGACTGCACTGGGGGTGGAAAGTTTGATTTACCCAATTTCTAACCCAAGCAAATATCAGACACTTGAAATTTCAGCTCCAACACAAAGCTAATGGTTTCGTGTTCTGCCTTGGAGAGAACACAAATATAAGAGNGCGCTGCACTGGCTGCCTGTAATGTGCCGAGCCAAGTTCAAGGTGTTGACATTGATCTATAAGGCCCGGTACGGTCTTGGGCCTGGATACCTCAGGGATCGCCTCACCCTCCGTGACTCAGGACGGAGTCTCCGGTCCACCGGGGGCACCTTCTTGGAGGTCCCCCGTGTAAAGCGGGGGACTACAATGGAGAGGGCGTTCTCGGTGGTTGGGCCCCGGCTGTGGAACTCCCTCCCAGAGGAAGCACAACTGACCCCGAGTCTGCTGGCCTTCCGTTGGGCCTGCAAGACATGGCTATTCTCCAAGGCCTTCGGAGGCGGGGAGGGGAGGGTGAGCTAAATTTTTGTATGGGGGTATTTTAAAATTGTTTAAAATATTTGTATAGATTTTTATATTCTTAATATATTGTGATAAATTGTTTGTTTTATGTTGGAAGCCGCCCTGAGATGCCGTAGGCATAGGAGGCAGCATATAAATGGCAATAAATAAATAAATAAATAAATAAAAACAAAATGGTTTTTGTAAACAAACATGAAAACTAAAGCTAAAACAGTAGGGGTACTTTCTACACACCACTGAGCAAAAAATCTGCGATTGAGCAAAATCCCTCTTAAAAACCCTGATTAATCATTAAATGGTGCCTTGATCATGTACTTAGAGCTGCATTTCACTCATGACACTAGGGTCAGATGCAGGTATGGGCAAACTGTGTGACCACATAGGGCCGCGTGTGTTGGGGCCCACATAGGACTCTCCCCACATGGAGCCCATGAATAAACTTGAAATGACAATATGCATGTGAAAAGCACTGATGTAAAATATGGGTGCATGGGACTTCAAATTCTGGGAGTCCCAGCCAAGTGAGGGTTCATAGGAACTTGGGAGGGGGTGGGGCTTGCCACCATTTTGCATGGGGTCCTATGATGAATTAGGAGGCTGTGGCACCTTTAAGGATGACTTGTTCATCCCATTAGTAAGGGTGTCCATGTCATTTTCATTATTACAATAATGGTAATGAAAATTGTAGTTTTCGTTACCATTATTGCAATAACGAAAACATAATAATAATAATAATAATAATAATAATAATAATGAAAACGACATTTTGTTTTTGAAATAAAGGGAAAATACTGAAACCTGTATTTCTGGCTATACCTTTTTTGTTTCTTATCCAATTGTGATGAAGTGTGGGGTGCTTGTACCTCGAATGGAGGACATTATGTGTACCAATTTTCAAAATGATTCGATAAAGGAACCAGATTTTAGAAGCAATTGAATGTTGTGATTTTTAAAAAAAGCTCTATACACATTCAGGACTACACCTTCTTTATCTTCCATCCAGTTTGCATGAAACCTGTGAATATCATGTCCCTCCGCAAGCTTAACAAACCTGCCAATTCTCAGAACAATTGGCTGAAGGGTCCCTCTACATTAAATGTGAGGCAAAGAAGTTACACCTAAGAATGTATATGAAGATGTTTGCAAAATAAATTAATTCAACTGCTTCCTAAATTAGATTCCTTTATCCAATCGAAATTTGTTTCCCATTGAAACCAATGGAAAATGAAAACAAAAGCAAAAATAAAACCACAATTTGATATTTATGAAAATGAAAACAACAGATTTAAATAACGAAAACAAAAAAATGAAAATGAAAATGACATGGGCCCCTGGGGCACACCTCTACTCATTGGCCCTACCCGCTCTGAGGGGAATAACAGGGGATGGCTGCAGACAGCGGCAACTGTAGTTTGTAGTAATCTGCCACAGAAATAGGATCCTGGGCCCTGATTTCCAAGGACCAAAGAGTAGATATGTGAAGGGTGCTAGGAGTCTAGGAACGGGGCTTGCACTTACACTGTATGTAGAGGTAGCATGACTAAAGGCATATATGATCGTGACCTCAGACGGAGTGGTTTTGGGACTCATTCTGCATGGACTCACCATGGCTAGTCAGCTTGTACATTACAGGGCCCAACTTCCTTAAATCCAGCACTGTATGGCATGCACACTGAAGCTGAGAAAGGTTAAAATCTCACCAGACTAATTTTCTGTCTGTATTTGTTACTTGTTGTCTCTCTAATGATGTTTCTCCCTTGGACTGAGAAATTAAACAAAAGCAGAAATAGCAGACGCAAAAATAGGAAAGTTTTTTTATGGCCTTTCATGCAGCTATTATCTTCTCGGGCAGAGTGGTAGAAAAACTCATCAGTGTTGAACTGCAGCACCATGTGATTAGTCTGTTTTCTTCAGTCCATTTGCGACTGCACTGGGGGTGGAAAGTTTGATTTACCCAATTTCTAACCCAAGCAAATATCAGACACTTGAAATTTCAGCTCCAACACAAAGCTAATGGTTTCGTGTTCTGCCTTGGAGAGAACACAAATATAAGAGGGTTTGTGTAACCTGGTGATAACCATGGCCATTTTTAAACAGATCATGGTGGGTGGGCGGATGGGTGTGCAGCAGCATGTGGATGGAGGTGGGTGTGTGCCCGTTTGCATGGGTGCACACCCATCTCCACCCACCTCCACCCATGGAGCATCAGGCATTGGATCCCATTGCTCCTGTCTCTTATACACATCTAGATGTGTATAAGAGACAGCCATTGCTCTGTGCGTGGGTGATGGGTGGAGATGGGTGTAGCATGGGAGCATGCACACACCCCCACGCCCTCAACCATCCCCCACAGCATTCACATGGGCACCCCCACCCATCTCCACGTAGAGAAACTGCATGGAGATGGGGGGGGGGGAGTGTCTCGTGTGAAAAGAGATAGCCAGATATCAGCTAGATAGAGAGAAACGTTTGCTTCTATCATTGGGTGCTGAAATGTGCCAAAGGGGGTGGTATGGTAGTGACCAAGAGGGCAGATGGGGTGCCTCCATCTATTCAGAATTCATGTTGGGGAGGGGGAACACACTCCTATGCCATCCAATCCCATGCAGATTTCCTTCTTTCATGTAGGGTTCCCACCTCTCCAAATTTCTATGGACTCCAGGGGGAACCAATTTATCTGGGTCAGTCAGAGGTACTCACAGTAACCTGGAAAAATTGGGGCTTGTGAGGGCGGCAGGGGGCAGCCACATCAGAAATGGGGGCAGTCCATAGGAACTTTCCCACCTTCTTTTTGATGTGTCTCCACCCCTGTGGAGTTTCACGATGTCATCTTAGAAATAAAGTGTTGGGGTTGTGCGTCTCCAGGGTGAGGGCTGCTAGGGGAGTGGGGAGTTCAACCCCTAGGATCTCTCTGCTGGAGGCACTGCATGTGTGCACCACAAGGCTCCGTTTTTAGGTACCCTGGGCATTGTGCATGTGGAATTCTGTATTAAGCATACACAAACACAAGGTGACAGGGGTGCTGAGAAGGGTGGTGCTCCAGCACCATTGAATGCAGAACACTCAATCATTTTTCAATATTTGTGCCTCTGAAAACCCAAGCAGAGCTGAAACAGGTACCTAATTTGGTGACCATGAGTAATATCTGCATTTTCAGGTACTATTTTGGGTACCTGATTTGGTACCCAAATACCATTCAAGTTCTCAAAATACCAAAATACTCGCAACTGAAAAAATACCAAATTTCCCCCCAAATTCCCAAATCTATGATAAAATCTGGAACAAAATTAGGACAAAATTGGGATCTTGGTATAGCAGTTGTTAGTATTTCAGTATAACGGTTGTTGTATTTTTGCATTTTGGGTACCCCAAAGTACCTAAAATATTCAGTTTGATTTGGATCCTGGAAAATCGACAGGAATACCCATTTTTGAGGTACTTGTTGCCTTTCTACCCAAGAGACATTTTCATGACTTCTTATTTTCTTTAAGCCATAGGTGAGGAACTGTAGGTCCATGGGACAAATACAGCCAATGGACCCTTTCCAGTGAATCTGGCCCACAGATTCAGTACTTTTGAGTACACCTCTTGGTGCCTTCTCCCACAGTGTCCATCCTCATCTCCCCTGCTTCTCCAGCCGACATCTCTGTTCCCTTTCCTTGCCCTGAATGTGCTCTTTCTTTCCGCCTTTTCCTGTCTTTCCCTGCCTTCAGTATGTCCCCTGAACCACTACCATCCCCCTTCAGCAAGACCTTCTAAGCCCCTGTCGAGACTGTGGACTTTTTCTAAATGCAACTACCTTGAGAGCAAGGCACTGCTAATAAAGACAGGTGTGTGCCCCAACCAGGTGGTCGTCTCTGTTTTATGGCTGGTTTCCCCTTCCTTTTCAATGTGTGACCTCTAAATATCATGCACACACACACTATAACTCACATTCTAACTTTACACAAATACCACACCCAGAGGCTTTGGATTTGCTGAGATTTTTTTCACATGTTAAATCTAGTTGAGACTAGGCCTGAAATGAGCAATTGCAGCAAATGCTGTTTTTGGTAGAAACAGGGTATTTTGCCTTCATTTGTGCAATGAGGAAAGTTACTGGCTTTTCACTATTTTTGCTACTTATGGCACCTCAAGTCCGTGCCACCTTGACAAGCCTTGCCGTGCTGCCTGAACTAAATTGTGCCCATTGTGCTGCAATTCCTGCCTACCTTAAATTGTGCTAATTTAAGCAACTTAAAAGAACTGTAAATTGACAAAAAGTGCCAGAAATTTACAGAACGCTATTATAGACAACGCTATTATGCCTCCAGGATCAAATCTTTCTCTTGCGACCCTCGTCGCCTCTTCTCTACTTTCGACTCCCTTCTTAACCCCCCCTGCCCTCCACCGCCCTCTTCCCTTGCTGCTCAGGATCTTGTGTCATTCTTCACCTCAAAGATTGACAAGATTCGTCGGAACATTGCCTCCCACCCACCTCCTCCTCCTGCTCCCATCCCACCACTCCCCCTTCTCTCCTCACATCCTTCCCTCCTGCCTCTCTAGAGGGAATCTCCTCTCTGCTCTCTTCATCCAACCCCTCCACCTGCCCCCTTGACCCGATCCCCTCCCAACTCCTGACTTCTATTGCTCCCACTGTCACCCCCCCACTTCTACATGTCATCAGTCTCTCCCTTTCCACAGGCTCCTTCCCCTCTGCTTTCAAGCATGCCACTGTCTTCCCCATCCTCAAAAAGCCTACCCTGGACCCATCTGACCCCTCTAGTTACCGGCCAGTCTCCCTCCTTCCCTTTGCCTCAAAGCTTCTGGAACGTGTCATCTACTCCCGCTGCCTGGACCTCCTCTCTGCCAACTCCTCCCTGGACCCTCTCCAATCCGGCTTCCGCCCCCTCCACTCTACTGAAACTGCCCTGTAACCAAACCAAGCATACGCACCTGAGTCTTTGCATCCACTTGAATGTTTGTCTGTCCTCTCCCCTGTCTCTCCCTCTGTCCCCTCTCCCTGTCTCCCCTTCCTTGTCATTTAGATTGTAAACCACAGGCAGGGACCATGTCTATTTCTATGTTCTGTACAGCACCAGGTCTCATGACTGGCGCTATATAAATGTTTATTATAATATTAATAATAATAATAATAATAATAATAATAATAATAATAATAATAATAATAATAATAATAATGGAAATGCCAGAAAATTGCAGGCACCAATCTCACAATAGCAGAAGTGTGGAATCAATTAATAGTGAGGAAATTCCAACAAACAGTTACGAGCGCTCCCGAAAGGTAAGCATTTCCCAATAGTATGGGAACACTTGCTCTCTCCTCAGCTATAGTGTGCATCTTTTTGATTTTACCATTTGGAGGATGTTTAATTTTATGATAACAACTTACCAAGCCATGATGGATGGGAATAGGCTAGCGTATATTAAAATATAATGTTATTCAAACCTCAATCCACTTTACTCCTTTTGTAATGCAAAAAAATACAATCTGAGAAGCATGGTATCAGCTGGCAAAGAATATATGATATTGGAGGTGTAACCTCGAGGTCAGAAATCTGTTTCTTTTGATGCTCTGAGTCTCACGCTTGACCTGAAAAAATGTCCCCTTCTGGCAAAATTAAATTTCCCTGTCATGAGATAGATCACGGAGGGAGGGAGAGAATGACAGGGTGGGTTTTCATGAACTATAAACTGCTATTTTAAAGGCTTCAGAGTAAATGTTTTGGTCAGTTTGGCTGCATTTGTAACAGGCCCCAAGGTGACAAATACAGATGAAGTGCATACTTAATTTAGTATCTATGGGTAACATTCACATTTTTGAGTACCGCATCCAGTATTTGATGGGCCATCTGGGTACCAAAACTTCACATACTGATTTTTCTGTTTTCCAACTTCTGATTGGTTTATCGGGAGTGAAAAAATGGGACCAGAAGTTAAAAAAATCAGTAGTTGACTTTCCAGGACATAAAACCAGTAGTTGACTTTCCAGGGACCAGAAGTTGACTTTCCAGGACATAAAATTGTGATAGAAGTAGAAAAATAGGTACCAGAAGTCAACATTCTGAGACCGGAAGTCAACATTCTGGGACATTAAGTATCATCCGTTCACAATAAGATACTGATTGGTACCCGAAGTTGGGTCGATTCAGGTACCGGAAATTCATTTGGTATACTCATTTTTGCAGGTACTCATTTCACAAAGCCTGTATAATCTGGGAAATAATAAACCTGGTGTCAAGCTTCAGTCCTGACACAAAGGAGCTTTACCAATTGGCCCCAGCTAGAGCTGAAACATGAATATTCAGTACCAATATATTATTGGACAAATGTGTTCACTTTCATCCAGATCCAAAGGAGCAGGTATGACCCAGTATCCTTTTCACTTTGTTAAGATATCTATTTCAGATATTTTCATCTCAGGCTGCTTTTAGACAAGCGGGTCACCGTTGCGTGACCCACTCTCGCGATATTTCGAAATCCTCGATTGTGAGGTATTTAATTCGCGGTCTGCAAACACTGTACATCTGCCTTCTATGTGCATGATCCTGGACTTCCATCTCGTCTAATCCCGCCTTGCGGGTCGTGCAATGGTGATCCGCTTGTCTAAAAGTGCCCAATATGTTTGGTATTCAGTTCTTTGGATATTTCATTTTTGCTAGGTGTAATAGCACTAAAGAGCACTGAAACAAAGCAAATGCAATGCTGAATAAACCAAACCAAAGAAATGGATAATCAGTATGATATTGACTAAATATATGACTATGTGAATATCCTCTTTGGATATGGATATTATTAAAATATTCTGGTAGCTATTTGTGTAAAGAAGTAGGGTTTGCCATGTTGGTCCCAAATATAGGCAAAGTAGTAAAGTGATATCTTTTATTGAACCAGTTGTAGTGGTCCAATAAAAGATATCACATTACTACTTTGTCTCTGGTAGCTATTTGAAAATTCAAACGATATCTGTGAGTACAAACTCTGCTCTTTATTTCAACTCTGACCCCATCTGAGGATCTGGCGGTGTCTCTGTATTTCCTACAGGGGAAAAAAAGTAATTTGTATACATATATACTTGAAACCAGTGGTGCTCCCATGATCTGGGGTGTTTAATTATAACCCCGGACACTGAAATTTTGAGAATCATAGCTTTAATTTTCTTTAAAATAGTAAGTTTCCAGGTCTTAAGGTATTGAAGAAAAGAATGGAAATGCAGAGAGCTACAGAGCCTCCAGACTCATTCACGTGGCACTCTATTAGAACGGATGGATACTCAAACCCACATTCTGTGTGCTCTGTGAAATCCTTACCACTTGCTGTGCTCTTTGACAATCTCTTTTTCTCTGATACCTGGATTATTGAAATGCAGGGAAATCAGCTTCTGTGTGAATGCAGTATTATGAGATAAGACAAGCACAGATTGCACAGAAGACAAGCACAGATAGTGCTGCGTGGAAACCGCAGATTGGCCCCAATGGGTGAAAATAAACATGCATCTTAACTCTGCTTTGATATTTTTTATGCATGTTTCAGGGTTGCATAGGGTGCCAATACAGTCTGTAACATGCATAAGAAATGTTAAAGCGGTCTTCTGTCATGAAAAAAATAACACTAAATGCGTCTTGAGGTAGATTTCTACCCCAGTCCTTTGGCATTTACATTGCTTGAATGTGCAAACTAACATGAAATATGATGGGATAGATATCTACTCTAGACCAGGGTAGAAATCTACCCCATGGTAAAACACATTGGAGTAGATTTCTACCTCAGGGCTTTTTTGTTCACAGTGTGTGTGTGTGTGTGTGTGTGTGTGTGTGTGTTGGTTAATGGTAACCAACTTTCCTTTGAGGATATTGTTACCTTTCTGCAGATGTCAATGTCCAAAAAAGGAAAAGTTGGAGAACTATTAACTTGCAAGTTTTTGCAAGAGATGTGTGCCTGGGGTAGGAAAATACCCAAAGACAGAAGATGAGGGAAGCGGAGTTACATACATGTCTGTTTTCACCCAATGTTATGTTTAGGACTGTGTGACTGCTCCCTCAGAAATCAATAAACTAAAGAACAATTTATTGTTGTTTTGTTTTGTTTTGACATCCATGAATTTTAAATCACTAACATGGTTTGGTAAGTATCACGATCGGGGGTGAGGGGAGGCAGAGGAGGGAAGGGGGCTGACGTTTGAACATTTGAAGCTAGCAATGACGGATTCTGCTGATTTAAATCAGATAAAACCAAAGTCTATCAGTCATATACTGAGAGAGAAAGA
>QEPC01001423.1:9917296-9950799 GCA_003113815.1 Sphenodon punctatus | reverse complement strand
CCCCTTGTAAGGCCTTGTTTGAGCATGGCCTCTTATTGGTCTTCATCAATTTCCACCAGGGGTAAGTTTCTTTTTATGTTAGCCAGGTTTAACGCCCTACCTACGAGTGTTTTGGAGGGGCGTTTCTTGGCTATTAGCTTTTCAGAACGTCTTTGCCTGTTCGACCAACAGGAGGTCGAGACTCCCGCCCATGTCATATTTCAATGTCGGTTATATGACCAAATCCGCCACAAATTCCTCACAGCCTTTCTTCAGAAATTTCCAGGGCGTACAGACCAAAATTTACTCATTCTGGCTCTGGCGGATGAGGTTCCATCCATTTCAGCAGTGGTAGCTCAGTTTCTTGTTGCTGCCTTAAATTTGCGCACACTATTCCTCCAGTTTAAATGTCCTCTGAGTAGGGTGTGAGGAGTTATGGCACATGTCTGGTTAGGTAGTGGGCTTTGGGCATTTTGTTTTACTCTCTGTATTTGTTTAAGGGGGGGTTATTGGACCATGAGCCAGAATTTTGTTTTCTGTGGGCTCAGGAAAAGTTTTTATTAGATGTTGGTAATTTTGGATATATTTGCTTATTGTTTATGTGTGACTTGTTTGTTTTCTGTATATTTTGGCCTCGGCCGCAATAAAAATATTATTATTATTAGAACTCAGAAGATCTTCCCGGGAAGGGAGCAATCAAAGGATAGATATATCTCTTACGCACCCCAGTAAAAAGAGGGCATTCCAATAGAATATGTTTCAGTGTATCGATTTGTTTTAAATTGCATTGATATAAATGCTCCACCAGAGGGGTCCCTCTATATCTGCCCTCCACTAGAGCTGAGGGGAAAGAGTTTAGTCCGGCCAATAAAAATAGCCTCCTGTTCTTCTGCATTAGGCTATTATGCAAATAGGGCATAGGGGAACTGGTTCTATTGGCAATCAGAGGGTACAAGTAAGGCCCTACTTTCCCCAAGAACAGATTTTATTTCTTGCCAACTATTATCTGTCAGTCTTTCTGCTAATAACTTTTTGGTCGCTTTGCATCCCAGGGAGGCAAGGGCCTCTTCTCCTGTAAGGGCAATGATCCACATTCTCTCCAAAGGACCAGATTACTTGCCTCAGTGGGGGCAGATAATAAAGATCGAATGAAACCCGACTGTAATTTTTACAAATTTGTTATTCTGTCTAATGCCTACAAGTGTGCTCCATACAGCATTTGTGAAACACATTTTTGGGTAAAAAATTTAATCACTGGGGTAACCAACTGCCCCCCCCCTTGACTTAAAAAAAGATACTAAAGTTTTATTTAATTGTTTAACCTTATCGTATGTTAACTGAAATTCAAATTGCAGGGACCAGCGGGGGTTCCAGGGACCTGTGGGGAGGAAAGACAAAGACCTATCAGTGAGCCCCAGGGGGGTGAGGGGGAGCAAGGAAGCCAGTCACGTGGGCCGGCTTGTCCCCTCCCCCACCCGGAAGTGGCTGGGAGCTTTATAGCCCACCTGCCAGCGCCTCCGTCTGGACTCAACTTACCCACACTGTCACATCTGCTGCCGAGGGGGGTCCGCTGCTGCCACCGCCACTGCTCCACTCCCACTGGGTCAGGGGTTCCAGGGACCTGTGGGGAGGAAAGACAAAGACGTATCAGTGAGCCCCGGGGGTGAGGGGGAGTGAAGAAGCCGGTCACGTGGGCCGGCTTGTCCCCTCCCCCACCTGGAAGTGGTTGGGGGCTTTATAGTTCAGCTACCAGCGGCTCCACCACAGGCCGTGGGCCACAGCCAAAGGGTGCAGCACTTTGGGGCCACAGGGGACTCAGGGGGGCTTTTTTGGTAGGAAGGGGTATTGTTTGCTCAGGGTTGGGGAGGAAGGGTGGGGGGGTGTAGGAGGGGTGGTTAGAGGATAGGGTGGGTTCTTGGGTGTGAATGGTATGGTCCGCGGGGTTGGATGGGTCGCGACCCTAGGGGACCTAGGTGCCTGCGGGAGGTGCAGCGTGCCATCCCCCCCTCTGGGGTGGAGGGAGGAGCCAGGTCCAAGGTCCACCAGTGTGGGGCTGTTGCTGCTAAACGCAAGGTCCATTGCCAACAAGGCCCCATTTGTCCAGGATTTAATCTTGGATGGGACTGCTGACCCCGCATGTATTACGGAGACCTGGCTGGACGAGATGGCTTTAGCAGATGTCGTTCCGGACAGGTATGCCGTGCAGCACCAGCCCCGCACAGGTGGCTGGAGGGTGGCGTAGTGATTATTTTTAGAGAAGACTGGCCTGTTAGAAGGTATCCAGTTCAAGTGATTGCAGGTATTGAGGCCCTCCATGTGGTGTTTGATTTGGCTGGGGGCAAGCTAGGGGTGCTGCTGGTATACCAGGCCCCTTCCTGTCCAGCAGCATCCCTTACCGCACCTAGCAGAGTTGGCCTCGGAGGTGGCGCTGGGCTCCTCCAGGACTTTGGTCCTGGGGGATTTCAACGTCAATGCCGATACGGGCATTGTAGGAGTGGAGCGAGAATTCATGGCCACCATGGTAACCATGGATTTGTCCAAGTGGTCATCTGCCAGACCCATGTGGGGGTGCATACCCTTGACCTGATCATTAGTTCTGGCCTTGAGGCAAGTGGTCCAGTAGTGGGGGAGGTTAGGGCTATGCCCTTGTCATGGATGGACCATTATCTCCTCCAGGCCAGTCTCTCAGTGTGCCACCTCCAGAAGGGGATGGGACCTTTTAGATTGGTCCACCCTCAGAGGCTGATGGAACCTCAGTGGATTTAAACTTGGACCTGGACAGTCACTCTGTCGATGAGCTTGTCCAACATCGGACTAGCTGGTTGGGGGAGGCCATTGACAGGGTGACTCCGAGACACTCCCTGCCTCTGTCTCGTCACCGCAGGGCCCCTTGGTTTACCGAGGGGCTGTGGTGTATGAAACAAATAGGCAGGAGGCTAGAGTGACACTGGTGTCGGACTAGCTCTGACTCCGACCGACTTCTCCCTAGGGCCCATCTGCAGTCCTATGTTGAGGCTGTGAGGACAGAAAAGAAGGAATTATTTGCTTCCCTCATAGCGTATGCAAAGTCATGCCCGGCCGAGCTGTTTAGGGTGGTGCAGGGGCTGGTCAGTCCGGCCTCCCTCCGCCTGGACGGGGACTTTTCCCAGGCTTGCTATGAGGAGTTTTTCACCTACTTTGAAGACAAGCTTGATTGAATTCAGAATGACTTTGACACTGGGTTGGGGGCAGTAGATGGAGAGTGCGAGGTCACGGAGGCCCTGTCTGGTCCAACTTTGTGGGGGGAGTTTCAGGAAGTGACGCCGGCCGATGCGGTGGATGTTCTGGGGTCTGTGAGAGCCACCAGTTGTGAACTTCATCCTTGCCCATTCTGGTTGGTGAAAGCCTCCAGGGAGAAATTGAGGATGGTGCTGGCGAGAGTGGTCAATGCATCCTTGCAGCAGGGGAGATTGGTGCGCCCCCTGCTGAAAAAAACATCATTAGATGTGGATGCACTTGCCAGCTACTGACCTATCTCTAACCTTCCCTAAAAAGGGAAGGTTATTGAGCGTGTGGTGGCGATCCAGCTCCAGGAGCATCTGGATAGCATTGGTTTCCTGGACCCTTTTCAATCTGGGTTCCATCCCAGCTATGGCACGGAGACAGCATTGGTGGCCTTGGTCAATGATCTCTGCCGGGAGATGGATGCAGGATGTTCTACATTTCTTATCCTGCTAGACATCTTGGCCGCTTTTGATACCGTGGACCATGGGCTGCTGTTGAGATGGCTGCGAGACCTGGGGGGGGTCTGGACGGGACTGTTCTTGAATGGTTCCGCTCATTCCTCTCAGGGAGAAGCCAACGGGTGGTGTTGGGAGCAGAAACATCTTTCCCCCACACCTTGGTGTTGGATTCGGATCTCTGCCTGGATCAACAGGTGGAGGTGATGGCGAAGGTCGCCTTCTGCCAGTTATATCTTGTGCAGGGGCTGCACCCAGACTTCTCCGGGCCAGATCTGGCCTCCCTCATCCATGCCTTCGTTACCTCGAGGCTGGACTACTGCAAAGCACTCTATGTGGGGCTGCCCTTGTTCCTGGTCCGGGGGCTGCAACTAGTGCAGAATGCGGCAGCCCGACTCCTGATGGGGATGGGTCATCAGGAGCATGTAACACCTGTGCTCCGGGCTCTGCACTGATTGCCAATTGCGTGCCGAGCCAGGTTCAAGGTATTGGTATTAATCTATAAGGCCCTTCACTGTCTGGGCCCCTTGTACATCAGGGACCGCCTCACCCTCTGTGGCTCCTTCGGTCTGCCGGGGGTGCCTTCTTGGAGGTCCCCGCGTTAAGTGGGGGGCTACAATGGAGAGGGCATTCTCGGTGGCCGGGCCACGTCTTTGGAATTCCCTCCCAGAGGAATCTTGCCTGGCCCCAAGCCTTTTGACATTCCAGCGGGCTTGTAAGACCTGGCTGTTCTCCCAGGCCTTTGGGGAGAGGGGAAGGTGGGTTAGGGCAGGGTATTGGCTCTCCCCTACCTTTTTGGTTTATTTTTATAAGTTTTTGTTTCCCCAATCCTGTTTTAGGTTTAAATTTATTGTATTGTTTTCAAAAATATTTTTATTGAATTTTTTATATTGTACGTTGCCCCGAGATGCTGTAGTTATAGGGGCGACTCAGAAATGCTTATAATAATAAACAATATAATATATTTGCTTGAAATAAAAGTCCTACCCGGACTTGTTTAATCTCTTTGTCCACAAACCATTTGTGTCTCAATTTCTTACAAGAGAAGACCAACACCTTGGTCTTCTCATAGTTAATTTCCAAAAGATTTTCCCAGCAGTATTTCCCAAATCTCTCCAGAAGTCTCCTCAAGCCCACCGCATCATCAGCATAAAGCAGACATGGAATACTTGTGTCACCTAGCTGGGGGGCACTTCTTATATTCTTAGGAATGTGTGAGGGGGCTGGTTCTATAAGTGTGAGGAAAGAGTAAGAGGTTGGGTGTGTGTGTATGAGACGGGGGGCTGCCTGGTTGTTAGAGAGGGAAAGTGGATGTGTGTATATGATATGTAAGTGGGGGTCTGTTTGTGTGTGTGTGTATGAGAGAGGGGGGACTGGAGAGGTGTGTGTGTGTGTGTGTGTGTGTGTGAGAGAGAGAGAGAGAGAGAGAGATGGGGAAGTGAGAGGCTGTAAACTGACTCCATTGCAATTTTATCAATTCATATACTTCATCCCAATTAAATCCTGTTCCTGTAATTAATTACGCCTATCATCAGGAGACATGTTGGGTGGCAGCATGAGCTCCCCAAAGCCTCCAGGAATAACCAGGGCATAGGTGGCTAGGTCAAGCTGGGGCAGGGAGTCAAGCCCTATAGTTCTGCTTGAGCATTCTGCAGAAGGGTGAGGTCTGCTCTATCACCCACAGCACTCCTTCCTGTCAAACCCTGCCTCTCTCCCTGCTCGAGTAACATCTAGTATCTACCAGCCCCCTGGTAAGCTCTGGAGACCCCAGGTGCTCCTGCTCTCAATTGACACAGCTCTCCAGCCCCCCCCCCCAAAAAAAATATCATCCCCACCATCAGCCTCAGGAGCAGTGGCAGGGCCCTTCAGGAATGGCAATAGTGTTATTGAGGCTCCCAGGGCCCCTTAGCATCAGTGGCAATGGGGCTCCAGGGGCAGTACTTCCTGCAAGCTCCCACAAAGTGCAAGGCCCCGGGTCGCCACCCCTATTGTCCATGTTTAAGACAGGTCCTGCCTATTAAGGAACCTTTGTGTCATGGCACCCTTTCCCCCCACATCTCCTTTCTGCCACGGAACCCTACATGAATATCTAAGCTGCTGAGAGTTCTTTGCCTGGGGCTGAAAATTTGGAGGGGATGGGGGCATCCATGTTCCCCCCTCCCCCATGCACACACACTGAAAGTTGGAGGGGATTCACTCCCCTGTGCTCCCTTTAATTATAATTATGTCCATGATGTAACAATTCCACTCTATTCAGCACTGGTCAGACCAGTACTGATGCACTGGTCAGACTGGTAGAGATTCATACTGTGCATGCGTAGACCAGAAGTCCTTTTTCCAAAATGGCACAGACGCTGCTGGAGCTATTTTAGGAAAGGGCATTCATGCAGAGAATGGCTCCAGCAGCCATTTGCACATGTGTGATGTTTTATTTATTTTTTTATTTTAAAAATGAAAACATGAAAGCAAACAATAATAATTTCTAGGACTGAGACGAGAGCAAGTGTTCCTGTTTTGAAGGAAAACACTGACCTATCAGGAGTGCTTGCAAGTGTCCATTGGTACTTTCTCAGTTTCTGGTGATTCTGCACTTCTGCCATTTTCTTTGTCATTTTTGTCACTTTCTGAGACCTTTTCAACACTTTCTGGCCGTGGGACAGCACGCCCGCGATCACACGACACCTGCACGCCTGGCTTCCCCCCGATACCTGAACTGATAACACCTATGATGCCTCCCTATACCTCCCTTGCCTCCTCACCCTCTCTCACCTCCCTCCTTCTAGCATCTCTCAGGCACCCCCTCCTTCTTCCTCTTCCTTCACCAGCAGCCTTTCTCCAGCCAACCTACCCCTTATCCTCACCCACGCCCATCCCCCTTCCCCACCCTCATCCCCCCTTACCCATTCCCCCTAGGCCCAAACCCGCGACACCCAGGTGTTCCACAGACCATTGTGGCCAATACGAGGCCAGTGCACGACTCACACCCCGCAAACCAGGCCGTTCCCCATCCCCCAACCTCATCCGCATCCCCTGCCTTCCCAAACACCAATTGCCTTTTTCCTGCTCCCTCTGGAACTGCCGCTCGTCCGTGGCTAAAGCTCCCTTCATCCACGATCTCTTCCTCTCTCGCCCCTTTCAACTCCTGGCTCTTACGGAAACCTGGATCACGCCCTCCAACTCTGTTACCCCGGCTGCTCTATCCTCCGGGGGCCTGTCGTTCTCTCACCGCCCCCGCCCTGAGGGCCTGGGTGGTGGTGTGGGCTTGCTCCTTGCTAAGCACTGCCAATTCAAAACCCTCTCCCCTCCCCCCTCCTCCTCCTTCCCTTCCTTTGAGGCCCACTCTGTGCGCTTATACTCCCCTCTACACCTTCGGGTTGCTGTCATCTACCGCCCCCCGGGTTCCCTCTCCTCTTTCCTCCCGGACTTTGAATCCTGGCTCACCTTCTTCCTCTCCGATGATATCCCCACTCTTATCCTTGGTGATTTCAACATTCACGTTGACACGCCCTCCGCCCCCTCTGTTTCCCGCTTTCTCTCTCTCGCTTCCTCCTTTAATCTCCGACTCTGGACCGACTCCCCCACTCATACTGACGGCCATTCCCTCGACCTCGTCTTCACTCGAAACTGTTCTCTAACTGACCTCTCCTTTGACCCCTTCCCTAGTTCTGATCACTTCCTCGGCTCCTTCAGCCTTTCCCACCGACCCCCCTCCGCCTCCCCCTCTATGCGCCCCTTCCGCAATATGCAGGCCCTTACTCCCTCGGAGTTTGCCGCACATCTTTCCCCCCTTCTCCCCCCCGTTTTCGCCTCCTCCTCCCCTGACTCTGCTGTCTCTGCTCTCAACGCTTCTCTCTCCTCGACCCTTGACTCTCTTGCCCCCCCCTCTGCTCGCCCCGTCCGCCCCCTCGACCCCCGCCCCTGGCTTACCCCTGCCATCCGCTACCTCCGCTCCTGCGCCCGGGCTGCCGAACGCCTCTGGCGCAAATCCCGCTCCCTCCCTGACTTCCTCCATTACAAATTCTCCCTCTCCTCCCTCTCCTCGGCTATCTCCCTAGCTAGGCAGCGCTATTATGCCTCTAGGATCGAATCTTTCTCCCGCGACCCTCGCCGCCTTTTCTCTACTTTCGACTCCCTTCTCAAACCCCCCTGCCCTCCCCCGCCCTCTTCCCTTGCTGCTCGGGATCTTGCGTCGTTCTTCACCTCCAAGATTGACAAGATCCGTCGGGATATTGCCTCCCGCCCCCCTCCGCCCCCCGCTCCCCTCCCGCCCCCTCCCCCGCCCCCCTCCCTCCTCGCATCCTTCCCTCCTGCCTCTCTCCAGGAAATCTCTGCTCTTCTCTCTTCATCCAACCCCTCCACCTGCCCCCTTGACCCGATCCCCTCCCGCCTCCTGACCTCTATTGCTCCCACTGTCGCTCCCCCCCTTCTGCATGTTGTCAATCTCTCCCTTTCCACAGGCTCCTTCCCCTCTGCCTTCAAACATGCCACTGTCTCCCCCATCCTCAAAAAGCCTACCCTGGACCCTTTCGATCCCTCTAGTTACCGGCCGGTCTCCCTCCTTCCCTTTGCTTCGAAGCTCCTGGAACGTGTCGTCTACTCCCGCTGCCTGAACCTCCTCTCTGCCAACTCCTCCCTCGACCCTCTCCAGTCCGGCTTCCGCCCCCTCCACTCTACTGAAACTGCCCTGGCCAAGATCACCAATGATCTACTTGTCGCTAAATCGAAGCGCCACTACTCCGTTCTTGTCCTCCTTGACCTCTCTGCCGCCTTTGACACTGTCGACCACTCGCTCCTCTTGGACTCCCTTTACTCTTTGGGCTTCCGTGGCTCTGTCTTTGACTGGTTCTCCTCCTACCTCTCTGACCGCTCCTTTAATGTCTCCCTCCCCGAGTCGACCTCCCCCTCCCTTCCCCTCTCGGTTGGGGTTCCCCAAGGTTCTGTCCTTGGCCCTCTCCTCTTCTCTATCTACACCCGGTCCCTTGGTGAAATTATTGCCTCCCACGGGTTCCAATACCATCTCTATGCTGATGACACCCAACTCTATCTCTCTACCCCCTCTCTCTCCTCCTCTGTCCGCTCACGCCTCGTCGACTGCCTCTCTGATATCTCCGCCTGGATGTCCCGACGCCAACTCAAACTGAACATGGCCAAGACTGAACTCCTCATTTTTCCTCCCTCCCCCTCCTCTCCCTCTGACCTGACCGTCTGCATTGATGGGGTCACCATCCGTCCTGTTCTCCGTGCCCGCAGCTTGGGCTTCATTTTTGACACGCACCTCTCCTTTAAACCTTACATTGACTCTGTGGCCAAATCCTGCCGATTCGCTCTCCTCAACATTGCCCGCATTCGCCCCTTTCTATCTGTCTCCTCGGCCAAAATCCTTGTTCATGCCATGGTTATCTCTCGCCTCGACTACTGCAACCTCCTCCTTGCTGGCCTCCCTCGCTCCCACCTGTCCCCCCTTGTGGCGATCCAAAACTCTGCCGCCAAGGTCATTCACTCTGCCCGTCGCTTCGACCATGTGACGCCTCTCCTCCTCTCCCTTCACTGGCTCCCCCTTCCTGAACGTATCCTGTTCAAACTCCTGGTTTTCACGTTCAAATCGCTCCATGACCAAGCTCCCCCTTACCTCTCGGACCTAATCGCCCTACGCGCTCCTGCGCGCGCTCTCCGCTCTTCCGCTGTCCCCTCCCTCGCTCTCCCTCGCTTCTCCTGCTCGCCCAACCGCCTTCGTCCCTTCTCCCTCGCTGCCCCGCATGCCTGGAACTCCCTCCCTGCCGACGTCCGCCTCGCCTCCTCCCTCCGCTCCTTCAAATCCCTCCTCAAGACCCACCTTTTCCATGCTGCCTTTCCCAATGCCCTCTAGTCTTTCCCCTTGCTCTTACTGTCAGCCCTCCTCTGCTGACTGCTGCTACCGACCACCTTGTAACCAAGCCAAGTACACGCACCTGAGACTTCGCATCCGCCTGAATGTTTGTTTGTCTTCTCCCATGTCTCTCCCGCTGTCCCCTCTCCTTGTCTCCCCCTCCTTGTCTTTTAGATTGTAAGCCACAGGTAGGGACCGCAGCTGATTGTATGTTCTGTACAGCGCCAGGTTGTTACTGGCGCTTTATAAATGTTTAATAATAATAATAATTTCTGGGACTTTTCACCATTTTTGTCACTTTCTAGGATTTTTCCATCACGTTCTGGGACTTTTCACCATTTTTGTCACTTTCTAGGATTTTTTCATCACGTTCTGGGACTTTTCACCATTTTTGTCACTTTTCGTGATTCTTAATCACTTTCTGGGAAATTTACAACAGTTTTATGGCTGTTTTATAGCACTTTTATGGCAATTTACAGCATTTCCTGGTTCTTAGTCAACAAGTGTTCATCTCCACAGTCCCTAACGGTGCACATGAGGCACACACAGGGCTTGGGACCAGCCTGTGGCAACCCAATTCAACTCGTGAAAAATAATGGAAAATTGGCAAAAACAGCAGAAAAGGTGGTAAGTTTCTGCATCACATGAATCTCAGCGAACGCTTCAGATGGAAGCAGCAACCACCGAGATTTTTTGTTTCAGGTCTAAGTTTGCTTATTAATCTGTTTTCATATTTTAATTATTAAAATGAATGGGGCTTCATTTGTTTTAGTAATTTAAAAAACAAAAACAAATTGTACATTCTCACTGGAAATGTTTACCTATAAAGCCCTAAATGGTCTAGGTCCTGCCTACTTGTGGGATCACCTCACCCACCAGGCCCCGGATCAGCCCCTGCAGTTGTCATGGGGCACCTTTCTCAAGGTCTCCCGTCCCGGGTATCCCGGGGTGCCACAATGGAAAGGGCATTCTCGGTGGCCACACCTAGGCTGTGGAACTCCTTTCTGGCAGAGACCTCATTGGCCATGGACTGCCCCTCTTTTTAGCAAAACTGTAAGACCTGGCTGTTCCACCAGACATTTGGCGGGGGAGATGGGTGATGGGTGGGGGGGAGTGGGGGGGCGATTTCTTTTTTTTAACAACCTCCGGTGGTTTTAAAATGTATTTTAACTAGTTTTCATTTTTTTTTTTATTGTTGTGAGCCACCCCAAGCTGTTGAGAAAGGAGGGGAGGGGTATCAAGTTGCATAAATAAATAAATGTGTGTTCAGCCTAGCAAAAGGAAGATTAAGGAAAGACATGATAGCAATTTTCAAATATTTAAACGGCTGCCACAAAGAAGATGGCAAGAAAGTGTTCTTCGTTGCTACAGAGGTCAAGACTAGAGATAATGGGCTCAACTTACAGGAAGAGAGATTTTGATTAGATAACAGGAGAAATGGCCTAATAGTAAGAGCTGGGTGACAATGGAACAAATTGGCGCAGGAGGCAACTTGTAGGCTCTCTTGTCACTGGACGTTTTCAAAAAGAGACTGGACAGCCATCTGTTGGGGATGCTGTAGTAGTAGTCACCCTGCATCCAAGCAGGGAGTTGGATGAGATGACCCCTGAGGTTCCTTCTAACTCTGGCCACGTTCACACCTGACACCTGGCACTGTTAAAATGACATGCAGGCAAAGACGCAGCAGCAGGGAGGAGCCCGATGCCGGCAGTAGCACCAGTGTGAACAGGGATTCTGCTGCGGCTAGCCTCACGTATGACAGGGTGCAAAATCCGGGCCTGTCACATGTGAGCAAAGCCACTGCAGAATCCCATTCGATGTGGCAGAACTCCATTTGCACCAGTGTTACTGCCAGCATCAGGCTCCTCCCCGCTGCTGTGTCTTTGCTTGCGCGTCATTTAAAAAGTGCCAGGCATCAGGTTTGAATGCGGTATCTGACATTCTGTGATTGGTAGGTTTAATATTCCATACATTGCAAGAGCTTGAATGGCAGGGTTGACATTGTGCATTTCAGGGATTGCCTTTGTCGTCAGCTAATGAAGGCAGACATTGACTCATCTCACGCCTCAACAACCTCCAGCTGTGTGTGCCACAGTAAACAAATGCCATCCTTCTGTTTGCTATCAACATCTGTTATGCAACAAAACAGCGATAGCTGCTTTGTTGGCTCATCCACCTGTGAAATGCAGCAGCCTCTGGGGTGCAGCATAGCAGCATGCAACAGGAACTTCAAAAGTGAAGGTTCAGTCATCCCAAGGGTTTCTACTTCTTGTGATCTGATCTTGCCATACCCATTTTGGCTTATGCGAGTGTCAGGATGAAACCACAAGAGGTGATCACCCTAATCATCCCCAATGCAGATGACTCTGCAGGAGTGGGGAAGCCAGAGCACAAGGGGCGTCTTTAGACATAACAAAGATCGGGTGTCAAAACCCCTAAGCATGTGTTTGGCCTTTGTATGTAAGCACCATGACAATCCCAACACCAATTTGGCTACCCGTTGAATACATAATGTGAACACCATTGTATCACAAGGACAACTTGTGTATTTCAGCTGAATACGTGGCCAGCGTTGTGTCTAATGATATCGTGTGGCATGTTAGCAGGTGCAACACGGGGACTGAGGTAGTAGTGCTTGCGCGCTGAGATTGGGTGGCGAGCAAAAAACACCAATTTGCCCCAAGATTGGCTGTGTGTCTAAGCAGCACCACATGGTGAACATAGGGCCAAACCAGTGTTCATATCAAGGTCAAAACACACATTCAGACACTTGTTGACATTATGGACGTCTTTAGACATAACAAAGAACAAGTGTCAAAACTCCTAAGCATGTGTTTGGCCGTTGTGTGTAAGCACCATAACAATTCAAACACCAATTTGGCCACCTGTTAAACAGCAATGTGAACACCATTGCATCACAAGTACAATTTGCGTGTTCTGGCTGAACATGTGGCCAACGTTGTGTCTAATGATATTGCGTGGCATGTTAGCAGTTATAACACAGGGGACAAGGCAGCAGCGCTTGCGTGCTGAGACTGGATGGCAAGCAAAACACCAATTTGCCCCAAGATGGGCTGCGTGTCTAAGCAGCGCCATATGGTGAACACAGGGCCAAACCAGTGTTCATATCAAGGTCAAAACACACATTCAGACACTCGTTGATGTTATGTCTAAAGACAAGCTATGTCTAAAGACACCCTAAGTGTTTGGACAGGACAAGGGTGTAATTATAGGGAGGTGAGGAAGAAGAGGGGATTCATCCCATCCAACTTTTTAAAAAGGGAGTGAGGGATATGAATGCCCCTGTCCCACACAACGTTTGACTTGTATATGAAATGTTTGTAGCAATTCTTTGCCCAGGTAGAGTTTAATGTCAATCAGAAGGTATAGTGGAAAGAAATTAATGGATTGATTTAATTTGCTGGAGAAAATTTTTAGGAGACTGTTTTACTGGGACTTTAGGAAGGAGAGAGGAAATATACCCTCAGGCATAGCTGCTGGGAGAGAAAAGGGGGAAATTGTGTTTTACTTTTTAGCAACCAGAAATCACCTTTAATGGATGGAGGATTTGTTTAAAGGTACCCCATAACATCTGGCCCAAACTTATTAAACTTGTGGGCCAGGACACCTATCAGACTGAGATTCAGTAGTGACAGTGAGGCAAAAATCACCTAATGAATAATCAGTGTCATTTGCTGGGTTCTCCTCCTTCTAGCATTGTCTAAGCTTCACCTTGGCAGCAAATACCCACAAATTGCCAGGAGTGTGAGCTCATTCACACAACACCTTTTCCACCTTGCAAACTTGCCACCTGGTCCTTATTCTGTGTTTGCCTTGCCCTGTAGCAATGCACTCTCACAACTTCTAATTTCCCTGCCGTTCCACAGTCCACCCCTCACATCGCAGGGAGTAGGTGTGGTTCATTCAGACACCATTCCCCTCCATGTAGGGAACCAACATGGAGCACAGACTGTGTGTGGCTTCCTGTCTGGAGAGTGGTGTTTTGCAGGGCATGGAAACCCATGCCAAGCAACCTTGGCAATCCAGGGGGACTGTGCCAGTAGATCCTAGACTGGGGCTGTGTGGCTGTTTTCTCCCTCTCAGGGTGTTTTTACAAAAGATTCATTGCTTGTAGCTTTCTAAAATGCAGGAGAAAAAAACTGCACGTGTGCGTGTGTGTGTGTGTGTTAGCCATTCACCCCTGCTACTGGAAATCCACCGGGCGCCATTGGAAACAGCAGGCACTGGTGAACTAGTGCATACTTGGAGATGCAGACTTGGAAAACTCCCATATTGAGGATTTTACAAGTCTGCATCTTCAAGCATGCCCTAGTTCGCCAGCGCCCACTATTTCTATTGGCACTCGGCAGACTTCCAGTAGTGGGGATGAATGTCTAAATCTGCCCGCCTGCATGAGTTTTTCTCCCACAATTTAGAAAATCACAAGAAATTAGTCTTGTATAAAAACGTCCTTAAATAGGGTTGAAAGAAAAGAAATTTTGCTTCTCGTGAAACTTTCATCAGTTTGAGTACTTGGACCATCCCAGTAAAAACTTTTGATGAACTAGCCAACAATTTTAAAATAAAATAAAGTTTAAAATTCACTGTGAGCTCTGAGTGATGTGGGCTGGGATCAGTCTTGGTAGTGGAGGGAGACTCCGCTTCTTTTGAGGGGACACCTGGTCAATGATCAGTTGGTCAGCCAATACACTGTGCTGGAAGTTTGGGGGAGGTCTGAGGAGCCAGTTCGATCCCAGTGTGGCCAGGTGCCACTTGGGCCAGAACCAGGCCAGCTCCTCAGGCCACCCCAAGCTCCCAGTGTGGCATGCTGACTGGCCAGCTGATTTGGGGGGTTGGGCACCTCCCTCCCCTGAGCAGAAGAATCTCCTTTACTACCCAGGTGGGTTCCTTGGGTCCCCCTACACTTCCAGAACAGCAGTGAACTGGTCAACCAGCTGATCTTCAGGGATGGGAACACACACCTCCCCCCAAGCAGAAAGGCTCCTATACAGCCCGATTCAGGCCGGGCCAGTTCCTGTCCCCACACCCCCTGAGCTCCTGGTGCGGTGACTGGCCAACTGATTTTCAGGCCAGGCACTGAACCACCCTCCCCCACAACCCTACCCCAAGACCCAAACAAACCCTATCCCTGCCCGCCAAATCCTTTCTCCAATAAAAACATTTTACAGTGCCCCCTGGAAAGTGCTTAGTTAGGTTCATGTTCAAGTGAACCTCCTGGGGAAGGGAGTTCCACAAAACTGTGACAGCAGCTAATAACACCTTCCTGTGCACCCCTATTCCACAGACAAGGGTAACAGATGGATTCTGCAAGAGGGCAGTCCCATCAGATGGTTGGGGCCTCAGGTGTGTAGCCTGGGATTCATTTTTGACTCCTCTCTCTCCTTTACACCTCAGATCCAGGCTGTTGCCAAATCCTGCTGCTTTGCCCTCTGTAACATTGCTAAAATCCAGTCGTGCCTTACTGTTGCCACTGCAAAAACCCTAGTCCACACTCTAGTCATTTCTCACCTTGACTGCTGTAACTTCCTCCTTCCTGGTCTCCCCTGCCCTGATCTCACCCCCCTCATCTCCATTCAGCATGCTGCTGCCAAAGTCATCCACCTTGCCCGTTGCTTTCACCATATTCAGCCCCTCCTCTCTGCCCTACACTGGCTCCCTCTACAGGAACACATTCAACACAAGCTCCTGGTCTTCACTTTCAATGCTCTCATGGCTTTGCTCCCCTATATCTCTCTGATCTTGCATTCTGCCACTTTCCTACTCGGGAGCTTTGCTTCTCCTCTGCCCCCACCCTTGCCTGCTTGTGACTCCCTTGCTCTTCTAAACGTCTTCACCCCTTTTCTCTTGCTGCTCCCCAGGCCTGGAACTTCCTCCCTGGATACATTTGTTCTGCTCTCTCCCTCCCAAGTTTCAAATCCCTCCTGAAAACCTACCTCTTCTGTCAGGCTTTCCCTGGCTTGTCATACGTGATATTGCATTCTCCTCCTCCATCAGAATCTCTTCCCTGTAACTAAGTTAAGCATGTGCAATGGCATCTTCTCAGACTCATGAATGTAGCCTTGTCTCTCCTGATGTTCACCTCTTCCTCATCTACCCCATCCTTGTCCCTTAGATTGTAAGCCCTTTGGGGTAGGGACCTGTCTGTAATTACTGACTGTACAGTGCCAGGTATATCGCTGGTGCTATAATAATAATAATTAATAATAAATTAATAGGACATGGTAGGACGGGTGTTCTTTCAGATATATGGGACCCAGAGTGTTTAGGGCTTTAAAGAACAAAACCAGCACATTGAATTGTGCCCAGAAAGTTATAGGCAGCCAGTGCAGACTTCGGAGCACTGGTGTAATGTGATCCTGGTGACTCATCCCAAAAAGAGACGAGCCGCCTCATTCTTCACCAACTGCAGCTTCCGAACAATCATCAAGGGCAGCCCCACATAGAGTGCATTGCCATAATCTAGCCTCAAGGCAATGAAAGCGTGCATGACAGTGACCAGATCCAATCCAGAGAGAAAAGGCTGAAGCCTTCTCACCAGATGGAGTTGGTGAAAAGTGCTCCTGGCCACCACTGCTACCAGATGGTCCAGGCGCAGTGAGGGATCCAAAAGCACTCAAAAACTGCAAACTTGATTGACCAGAGGGGGCCAGACTCCATCAATAGTAGGTATCCCAATCCCCTGCATTAGCAATCACCAGATGGGTGTTCGCCTGCCAAACTATTAGGTGTCTGCTAGACATTAGCCTGCATCGCCCACAAAGCCCCCACTTGCATGCACTCTCTACTCATGGTGTCATCTAAGTGCAGGTTCACCACGTGGGCCAGTGAGTGATAATGCGTACCCAAGCCTCCACCTCCCATCTGTTGAGTTTGCACACAGTCTTGCCCATGTCCAGATCTGCCAGCATGACAGAGTCATAACTAGTGTAGCCGCTAGAGAGTGATCAGCTGTGAAGTGGACGCAAGAGAAGAGAGCTGCAAGAGGAGAAAGTTCTTCCTTCAGCCCCATTTTCTCCTTTTGCAGCAGCTTCAAGACAGAAGTTTGGGGGTACAAAAAGCAGTCACCCGAGCAGGGAGGATTGTTCTTTTTGATAGAAAGGGGGGGGGGTCAAAGCCAGGGAATCAGCCTTCTCTGGCTGTGACACCCAATGAGTCAGAGGAGAGGCTGCAGCGTGGACTCTGAAAAGAATGCTGCAGCCAGACATGAAACTGACATGATATTGATAAGGAGCGAGCAGCAAGGAGCCAGAGAGAAGTGACTGGGCAGCTAGAAGCCCTGGAGATGGATTTGGGAGGCTTGCTAAGGACCAAGACTGGAGCATGGCTATAAGGCAGGAGCCCCTTTAACAGGAGGGAATCTCCGAAGCCGTAGGGCTGAAACGACAAGCCACTGCAGTAGCTTTTTCTGATAGAAAACGCTCTTCTGCAATGAGCAGCACAGTATGATAGAGTTGTTCATTCCACTACTTTCATTCCGCTACTTCCACTGGCTGCGAAAATAGCAGAACAATGTTTGTTCTGGCAATTTCGATCTTTGGCAATTTCCGATGACAGTGCGAAGTAGTGGAACAATGTTTGTTCCAAGTTTTCAAGATTGTTCTGACAGTTTCTGAATAAGCGGAATGCTGGTGGAATTAGCAGAATGCAAGAGGAAAAGCTGAGGAAAGTCATGGGCAATTCCAAAATGGTGGAATGAAATAGCAGAGTGGAAAAAGGAGTTGCCACTTCATCTCTAGCTATGAGGACAGGTGATTTCAGAAGTGATGTGGTGAATGTCCACCACAGTCAACCTCAGTCAAACACAGGCGGTGGTGAAAGTGCCATGCACGTCTGGGTATTTTCAGATGTTACAAGATCACAATCAACCACAGTGAATCTGGACAGGGTAAAAATGATTCCGTAACATCTGATGGGGGGAACGGAAGTCCCCCCCCAAGATGTTCACCCCCATGAATCACGGGGGGAATCAGATTCATCACGCGATCTGAGGTCCTGTCCGGACCATCCCCAATCGCGTGGTGAATGAGATTCCCCCCCGTGATGAAGGGGACAGTAACGTCTGTCCCCTGACTACGGCCCAGAATCTGCTGTGGGATTCCAGGCCATGGTCAATGCCGGGGGCGGGCGGCCAGGCGCTGCGGCCACATTGGCCGCTGCACCTGTCGTCTCCTGGAGGGTGGGCGGCCGGGGCAGTGGGGGGGTCAGGGCTGTGTGGCTGCACGTTGTGCTGCGCAGCCCTGCCCCCTCCCCGAATTCCCCACCGGGATCAGCCACCGCATCTGTCAGCCCGTGGCGCGGTGGTCCCGACGGGGAATCAAAGGGTTGTTTCTGTGCTGGGGCCAATTGGCCCCGTCACGTCTGAAAATACCCTCTGTTGACCTGCATCCAGATGTTCACCATAGTCAAATGTGGCCCGGGGTGAAGCTAACCACGCTTCATGTGGTCGGGGCGGGAGGAGGTCCAGAAGTGTGGTGAATGGTCAGCACGGCAGTGGAAGAAATTGACCCCAGCCATGGTGCATTCTGGGGCTCGAACCACAGTCCACGTCTCCATTGCATGTCTGTTGTGTTCCCCCGGCCCATGTTCTCTCTGATTGCCGTGGTCATGATCCTGTCACTTCTGTTGGGGCCGCACGTGTCACCACAGCTCGTGGTGAATCTGTTCACACCGGGGTGGGATTCACTGTGGTAAACTGAAACGCGTCACTTCTGAAATCACCCGACGAGTCTGGATCCAGGGATGAAGAGGAAACAGACTAGGAGCTGGAGAGCTCACCTGAACATAGTTGTCAGACCCTGGGAGAGCCAGGGCTAGGGAGAGGGAAACCGCTGAGTGGCACCACTGGTGACGGCTGCCGCCCGCACATGAAATGCGGGCAGGAGGCTGCCCCTTTATTAGCTTTACATGCTAAAATATGAGTGGGCTAATCATCTCATTTTAAAACACCCACAGACATGACAGCAACCTGCTGTGGCCCACGGTAGCCTGGTTTAGACCAGACCTCACCCTGCATATTTCTGCAGCTTCTGCCAAATGTTGACCCAGAATTGCCCTGGACTGTGTCGGCAGCTAGCCCAGACTCTGATCTCAAAAAATGTCCCAGTTCACAGCTAGACTAAGGCCTGTCCTACTGAACCAAGGCAGGTCATAGCAGGCTATCAAGTCTGTTCCCAGGCTGGTATGCTGGCCTGGGACAGGTCCACCATAACCAGTTATTTATTTATTTATTTATTTTCAAGTATTTTTAACCTGTCCATCCTGCCACAGGCAGTTGCCATGGTTGGTCATCATTGGATACCATGGCTGCCCTTCATGATGGAGGTAGCCGGCCAAATATTCAACATGCTTCCAACCCTCCCAGGTGCCCTGGTGGCAGGCATGTCTGTTCAGTGCCCCAACCCAGTCCGGATTGTGTCTGCCATGGCTTCGAGTGTGCCAACCCCAACCCAAATCAGACCACCGTTGCATGGCAGTCATTTCTGGTTTTATCCTTTGTTGTTCTCCTCTGAGTCCTCTCTAATTTGTTCACATACTACTTGAAATGTGCTGCCTCAGACTGAAAAAAATACTCCAGCTGAGGTATCCACAGTTTATATACTTTAATCATTAGGCTAGAGAGTCCCCAGGAGTGTATACCAAAGAGAAGTCAATACCAAGATCAATTTGATTCATCTGTTCAGTATCGACTTGGTGAAATCCTTGTGATTTTTTTTTTTTTTTTTTGCTGATTGCTCAAAGCAGCAGTGTCCTAGAAATAATCTTTAATTTCTGGAGACACCAAGATAATCTTGGAGGGTCGGCAGTCTTGAAACAAATTGCCCAATCATGAATCAACAGGAATTGTCATTTTGAGAACCTTTATCCGATTTGCCATTTTGGGAATTCAGCCAGAAAATTTCAGTCACTTTCAGATACTTTGGGCGCCTTCTGGCTATTTTCAGTTACTTCTATCCAACAATGGCTGCAATCCCAAACTCCTCCGCATGGGATCCACATGGGATCCACGCAGGATCTGCGGGGATTCCACGTGGCACAATGTCTCTCCCCTATGGACTCATGCGTGGTTTGCACATGCGTGCGTGCAGGTTGCACACAGTTTTCGCGGGCCATGGGGTCAGCCCCAGTAACAAAATCTCAGAATGAAAGAATCCAGATGCAAAAATATCAAAAGTTTGCTTTTTTTTTTTTTTTTTAAAAAGAGCAAATAAATTAAAAAATATGAAATAAACAACACCAACAAAAGAGGGAAGTCATTCCGTTATCTTGCAGGAACCTGAATGAATCATAGCAAAAAACCAGTAAGTTTTATCTCAGCAGAAAAATGGCAAATCATCTGTTTTTCCCCATCAGGAACAGTATTCACTGCAATAATCCATTTCAGCTCTGCAACCCATGCTACACATGGACTGCCCTGTCACTGGTACGTTCTCACTCTGCAGTTGTGCTGGAACTCCTGGCAACTACAAAACTACAGCTGTGTTCTCTAGGAACCCCAAAATTCTGGCTGACATTAATTATCAGATTTGCAAGCTTCTGCCTCAGCTTTCTGAATTTGTAATTCTGTAGCAAGCTCTTTGGAGCTTAGTGTGGGGAGGCAATGCTGCCAGTATGTGACCCCAGTGCACCCCTCCTGGCCTTGGCACATTGACTGGCTAGCGCTGCTGGGTGAATCCACTGCATTAAACAGCTCTGGCAGCATTTGAAAGGCGGCAATGGAATATCAATAAGGCACAGCTTTGCAGCCCAAGCAAGGTTTCAGGGAAGAAAGCATGGTGCTCTGAGGATCAGGGATCGATGTTCAGCCCAGGGGGAGCCCACATTTAGGAGATTTGCTATTGAAATATTAACTGGACTCCCGCCCACAACGGGCTGAGGAAGCACTCCAATCAGATACAGACAGCTGCTTCAATAGCATCAGAAACTGTGCAGGGTTGGTTCTCCATTAGGAAGTGCTGTGGGCAGTAGACCTGTTCCATGCTAACCTCCTAGCTTAGGTTGGACATTTCATATGGTGCTAGGGAGTTGTGTTGGGACCATTTCTGGTTCACCTCTGTCCAGTCAGCAATACCTGGCAAGGCAATAAGGAAACATGCTTTATAGCCCATATCAAGAGTAAATTAAGGCTCTGCATGGAGCTTCCATCCCCAGCTTGTCCGGGCGTGTAGTTGCTGAAGAGGACAATCTGGCCCATGAGACTCCAAGGCAGGAGGAGTCCAAGATCATGCAAATCGGGATCATTACAAAACCTTGCCCCCAACGCAACCAGTTCAGGAACAGAGAAAGGGAGAGATTAAATAAATGCACAACCTTCCAGGATGGAGAAGATTGTATATGGTCAAGGGAAGGAATTGCCCTCATCCCTAGGGTGACCACCTCCTTCTGGGCTGTAATTTAGAAAGGTGCAGCCACATTGGAAAGGGGGTGGGGTAAAAGGACTGCCACGTCCCTCTCTGATGCAACTCCTCACTAGACTAGAGCTGTAACTGGGCATTTGAAGATTCGGTGACTGCTGACAAATCTGGGGTGTCCAAATTGAACTGGCCCCGTTTGGGCACCATCAGTGCTGATCTGAATCTGACGGGCTGCTTGAATGCGCTGGCTTGCCTTTGAAAGTGACACATCCCAGCTGGAACTGCTGCATAGCCCAGCTTCGTAGTGGTTCTGGCTGGGCGTGTCACTTTCAAAGGCCACATCCCCCCACAGCATATCTCACCTGAGAGGCTCTGGGGGAAGAGGAGGGACAGGAAGCACTGGCCAGCCAGCCTTTAAAACTGACAAGTCCCAACTGGAACTCTGGGTAATGCTCGCATTTTGGGGCATCGGGATCACATTTTCAAACATCCTTGGGTATTGGGTACCCAATGGGGTGCTTGAAAATTCAGGCATTACCCACGGGTACTAATGTTAGTGTCTATTGCAGCTCTAAGATATCATGGCTGTCCATAAGGACAAGTCCACATTAGAAAAGGGTCAGGAAAGTTCCTATAGCCCACCCCAAGTCTGACATGGCTGTGCCCTGCCATCTACTGCCAGAAGCTTTGATTTCTTCATGTTATTGGGGGTGCCCCTGGCTGACCTGAAGAAATTAGGTCTTTCCCCCAGAGTCTGGAGATTCTGGGTCAAAACCCAGTCTCCTGGTAAAGCCTGGAGATTTGGCAACTGTACCCACCCATAAACCTGAAGCAATGCTATGTCCTTGCTCACAGTGGTGGGATGAGAATTCTGGTTTTGATCATTTACTTTTTGGTTGTTTCTGCCATTAACAATGAGAATGGATGGGATAAACACTGAATATGGACAAATTAATGATGAAAATGAAAGCACATGAACAGAACATATGGACTGGATGGACCAAATGAACTGAATGATAGACACACACACAAAAACCCAAACAAGCAATCAAAAGAAGGTTAGTTGGACATGGTTGCTACCCATTTCATTTTGGTTTGGATTTTTCGGCCTTAATAGGTTTGCTCAATTTAGTCGATAATCATTTCAGCTGTAGAAGAGACTCCAATTCAAAGACTAGAAAAGGCGACAGAGATCCACAAGGTAGGGAGAGATATGAGGGGAGGAACATATGTAGTAGGGATGGTCTGCCGGGGAGAATTTTGTTTAGTTTTTTTTTTTTCTGTTTTGGATTTCTGTATTTATTTACAGATTTGGATTTACAGATTCAGATTTTTCCCATTTAAGTCAATGAGAAATCAATCGGTACTCCCTAGTCCCAGGGCAGTGGGTCTGGACTCCTGCACCCTTATTCTCTGGGGCACCATAGTGATACTTACCAGTCTCGGAAGGCTTGATTGAAGCACCTCCGCAGCTGTGGGGGCTCCTGAAGGCTCCCTCGCTGCAGTGCGCTCCTTGCTCTGGATTGCACATGTGCAAAATGGCCACCAGGGCTGTATGCATGTGCAAAATGGCCACCGCCCTTAACCAAAAAGGTAGAGGCTAAAATGACATTGTCATCATTTTGGTTAAGGGTGGCAGCCATTTTTCACATGCGTGATACGGAGTAGGGAGAACGACACAGCGAGGGAGCCTACCAGAGCCCCCACAGCAGCAGTGGTGTTTCAATCAAGTCCTCCGAGGCCGGTAAATACCACTCCAGTGCCCTGGGGCAAGGGGTAGGGGGGAACTCCAGATCCCGTAATTAGCAGGGCTAATTATGGGATTGTATGGATTAACCCATAATGGCCTGTTACCAACTAATTAGGTATACTTGCCAAATTCCCAGTACCCAAATCAACCCAAAACATACTGGTACCAATTGGTAGCCATTTAGTGCACAATCTGAGTACACAGTGTCCTACAATGTCAATGTACCGTCCCAGAATATTGACTTCCAGTCCTGAATTTTCAACTTTCTGTTGCATTGTTGTTGTTTTTCTTTCCAGTTTTCTGTCCTGATTTAGTGATTGGCAACAACAACAACAAAAAATCATTAAATTGGTAACAGAAATTACTGATTGTTTTAGTATTCAGGTACCCAATTCATACTCAGGTAGCTCATCAGGTAACCAACACGCTACTCAAAAATGTATTACCCATGGATACTGAATTAGGTACCTGTTTCCACTCTAAATGCATGATAAAAAGTGGCATGGTGATGAATTAAAGTTTCTTCTCAAAGAAATGTGTCAAATCCAATTTTAATGCCTTTCACATTTTTGCAATTGCAAATTCAAATTTAGAATCCACAGCACATTGACAAGTTTCACTGGGAAGTTCACAAGGGTAGGGCAAACAGAAGGGGAGCCCAGGGGCCTGAGCCCCCTCCCTCCCTGTCCTAGCCATACCTTCTAGGTAGGGATGGGAATTTCAGATTCCGTCAGAACCGAATCGACCCCAAAATGTCCTATTTGGTTCTCTCAAAATTTCAGTTCTTGTTAGGTTTTGGACAATTTGGATTTTTTGCATTGATTTTTTTGCTAGGTTTTTTTTTTCAGTGCAAAAAACCCCAATCGGAAACCAAATTGAGAACTGAAATTCTCAAAAAAATGAATCAGAAAAAAATGAATCCAAAATTTGCCCCAGAGTCCCACCTCTACTTTTAGGGGGTGGGGATTTCAGTTTAAAACCAAAGGGTCCAAAATCAGGCCATTACAATTCCTGATTTTCAGTTCTGTATCTTCCCATTGAAGTCAATGGCCTTTTTTACATGGACGGGTTGGGTGGGGGTATGGGTGTTTTGGCATGGTGGGTGGAGGTATGTGTATGTCCCTTTACATGGACACACAGTCACCTCCACCCATCTACACCCACCTCCACCCATGGAGCTTCCTCCAGTTTTCTGGAGGGCTCCATGGGGGGAGGTGGGGGGAGATGGGGGGGCCGTTCCCATGGGCACACACCCAACCCCACCCACCTCCACCCACTGAACAACCGGCATTGGAGCCCATTGCTCCATGTGTGGGTGATGGGTGGAGATGGGTATCGCACGGGAGTGCGCACGCACCCCCATCCATCCGCCGCGGCATTCCCATAGGCGCCGCCACCCATCCCCATGCAGCGAAACTGCGTGGAGATGGGTGGGGGCGTCTCATGTGGAAAGGACCTCAGTCTCTCTGAGTCTCTAAAATTGGGATAATACCAACCTACCTCACAGGGTTGTTGTGAAGATGAAATGGAAAAGGACTGGAAAGCACTTGGAACACTGAAAGTGCCGTACAAATGGCTATTAATAATTAAATCTGCCACAGGGAGAAAGCCTGAATGACTAGGGCACACCAATGCTTGCAATGACAAGGAGCAAGTTTATAAAATATATCCAGATGAGTCAAAGAAGTGAGTCTATATGACCTGTGGGATAAAAATCCCATGCTACCTGAAAAGAATCTTTGTTGCAGTTTAATGGGATTGTATTTAAGGTGGCAGGCAGTCTGCAAACTTATCATCTGTGTGATTCCATATTGACACTTACAGGTAATCCTGCAACCCCCGGCAGCAACACAGATCTGCAAAGTCTAGCAAATATCNGGGGGGTGGGTGTTGTGCGGGAGCACACATGCACACTCACCCATCCTGCTCGGTGTTCATATGGATGAACACCAAGCAGACACCCATCCTCCCACCAACCACCAGCCATTTACATCGACACATACACACCCAGCACACACACCCAAACACCGAGCTGGGGGGTGGGGGTGTAGGGCGTCCATGCAAAAATGGCCAAAAGTCCCACTGACTTCAATGGGAAGGAGAATCAGGGTCCAATCTCCCCCACCCTATTTCCAGGGTCCACTACCCTTTTCCCCATTCCCTGGGGCCCACTACTTTTGGCCCCATTCCCCTGATGAGAGAGCCTGCAGAAGGCCTCCCATGGGTGTGCCAGCTTTGACATGGCTGCCCAGAAATAGAGAGAGACCTGACTGGCAGTGGAGACAGTGGATCCTCACCTCCACTCTCCGAGGCCCAGACCAGTAAGTACATGCCAGTCAGCAGGGTCTCAGGGGGCGGGGATGCAGTTCTGCACCCCCACCCTCCAAGAACAGTAGTGGGCCCCAGGGAATGGAGGTGCAGGAGGTTGGACACACACACACACACACACACACGTCTCAGCAGATGGGGGTGGTGGGAGTTACGGACAGGTTTTTTTTTTCTGTCCCAGACCCTGTTTTGGTTCTTCAATCTGGTTTCTCATCCTATTGAGGTCAATGGTAAGATTTCCAGTTGAAGTCAATGGGAACAGATTTCTCATTGACTTCAATGGGGAAAGAAACAGAACTGTAATCCAAAATCCAGAACTGAAAGAACAAAAAAACCAGGGATATGAAAACTGAAACTGAAAAAAGGTCTGTGTCCCACCCCTACCTTCCAACCCCCAAGGGGATGCAGTGGTCCCTCCTCTCTTGTTTTGCATGCTTCCAGGTTCTGTTTGCCTGTGAGGCAAACCTATGAGCTAGAAAGATGGGCCACCTCATAGACAGGGACCCATGTTAATTGTGCTTTCCCTTTTGCTGCCAATGGGGAAAGCACAGTGAACTTGCATGACTGCTCATAGTGTTCCCTTCTACTTAGAGGTGGGACTTCACCCAAAAAACTGGATACTGGTTTTACCGGATACCGGTTCCCCAAAATCCGGTTTACCAGATTAGAACCGGTATACCTGTACCGGTATTTTCCCATTGATTTCAATGGGGAACTGTCCCCATTGAAATCAATGGGAAAAAAACCAAACAAACCACTTTCCCTCCCCTATCCAGACTGCACGGGTGGAAGGAGGGGTCACCCCTCACCCACCCTGCCCAGCCTGGATTTTTTTTAAAAAATTTTTTAGCCAAAGTCCCTGCTAGTGCGTGCTCCGGGCTGCCGCTGTGCCAGTGGTGGCAACCCGAAGCCCGCACCAGCAGGTACTAGGGTGATCCCTGGGGTGGGCGGTGGTTTAACACCCCCCCATCCCAGGGATCACCCTACCCCCCCACCCAGAGTTTGCTTACCTTTTGTGCTCCGGGCGGCAGCAGCTGCACGGCGGTCCAGAAGCTTCAGCGCTGACTGGCTTCAGTGCTTGATTAGGTCTTCTGGGGAAACCTGGAAGTTCCCCGGAAGGCCTAGTCAAGCGCTGAAGCCAGCCAGTGCTGAAGCCATCGGACCGCCATGCAGCTGCCGCCACCCGGAGCACAAAAGGTAGGTGATCTCTGGGTGGGGGGGTAGGGTGATTCCTTGGATGGGGGGGCGTGAAACCACCCCCACCCCAGGGATCACCCTAGTACCTGCTGGTGCGGGCTTTGGGTCACCGCCGCCAGCACGGCGGCGGCCCTGAGCCTGCATGGTGGCAGCCTGGAGACCGCACTAGCAGGGACTTGGGTAAAAAAAAAATCTTGAAAAATCCAGGCTGGGCAGGGTGGGTGGGGGGTGTCCCCCCTTCTTCCCGCGCAGCCTGGAAGGGGGGAGGGGGAAAAAATGTTCCTCTTTCTTTCTTTTACATTGTGACCATTCATTTCAATGGCCGCAATGTAAATGAATCCAGCACGGGGGAACCAGCACCGTTACCCCCAATAACCGGATTAATCCGATACTGCCGGTACAGCAAAATATCAGCAGTATCAGATACCGGGGGAACCGAAATTCCCACCCCTACTTCTACTCCATGAGCTTGGCTTACAGTTCACCTATTCACCTCACAGTGCTCCCTCAGGCCCCCTTCTTCCAACACTCACATGCTGTCTAGGACCTGGATGCTAAGGGGGGGATTTCTTAGAGGGGTGGAGATTGTGCACTTACAATGCAAAGACATTTAACTGTCCTGTCCAGAAGGACATGCTTTCTCTCTCAACAAGCTGGACCCTGTTGTACTGGCCGGCCGCCTCCTCATTACACACCGCTGTTCCCCCAGTTGGCGGAATCACTCAACCATTCCCCGGCTGCTGCACAGGAGCCTCTAAATGCTGCTAAGAACAGTCAGCACAGAAACATCAAAAGGAGAACTCTTCCAGCCTGTGCTTTTTTTTTTTTTTTTTTAAATCAACATAGTGCTAAGCAGCAGCAGATGGGAGCGGGAGTTATTAAATATGCATAACCTAGTGGATCACAAGGTAGCGCTTAGCTGTCCTCTAATTAAAAGGGAACTGTTTCCTAATATAGAGAGCTGTATTCAGCTGGATTTTTTTCTGATAGATAACTGAACTGCCAGGGACCTTCCAAACCTTCCTGGATGGCTCAGAGTAGCTGTTAAGGCTTTTCAAGGTTACTCAAGCTCTATGCAGAGAGGCAGGCTCAGCCTCCTCACTGGAATCCCAGATGATCTCTGCACAGCTTAGTCAAACAACACGCGCCTAGCATGCCAAGCCAAAATGGCTGTCCCGCATTCAAGGTCATCCCAGGGGTCAGCAGAAGCCTTGAGTGGCAGCCTCTAAGTTTGAGCATGATACCAGCAAGAATATTGCTATCAACGACAGCATAACTTTGGGTTAAAATTCATGGTGGATCTGCTTGGCCCACATAAGCCACACCCGCAGGGCCCTGGAACCATATACTCCCCATTACAGTTACACCCATGTAACTTGCTGTCTTTCCAGATCTTCAGAGTGGGTGAGTGAAAGGTGGGGCTAGCACTCTTCTACCACCCACTCTGAAAATTTCCTAGCAGCACTCAGGCCACTTGCAAAGGGTCCTGTCAAGAAGGACGCTTTCAGAGGGTGTTAACTAAGGGTGGGACTATCGGTATCGGATTCAGGACCGACCTGAGGCATGTGCCACATGTGCGGCTGAACATGGCCCCGTGGCCAGCTAGGGCCCCCTGCTTGCATGGCTGGGGGGCAAGCTTCAGCTAGCTTCTCCCCCAATAAGTTCTTCTGCCTCCCCACCCTGGATCTGGTCCCCATCCCTCATCTGCCTCTGCCTGTTAGTAGCGCTGCAGCAGCAGCAGAGGGACACTGGGACACATCGATCGGCATTGGAGATAAAGCTGTTTGTTTACAAACAGTGAGTGATCAGAAGGTTGTGATCAAAAGTGAGTGATCAGAAGGTTTTTACCTTGTAAAGAAGGTTCTTCAAGATAGCTTTGAACATTCTCACAACTGGGTTGTGCATGCTCACCCTATTCAGCTAATAGACCACATGATGGTTTCGAGCTCCTCTAGTATAAAAAGCACTCACCCTCTCAGAATGACAGTTCCTTCCAACCGTTTCTAGGAATATAAGAAAATTCCATGCAGGGCTGGAAGGATGGGTGTTGTGAGAATGTTCGGCGCTATCTCAAAGAACCCTGTTTACAAGGTAGCAGCCTTCTGTTCTTCTTTGAGTGGCTCCTCACAGGCCATTTTTATATGGCTCCGCCAGGTGGGGGTGTCCATGGGCATGCTGGTGCGTGGGCAGGGCATGCACATGGCCACACAGATATCCCCACTCACCCCTCCCCCACTCATCCACACCCATGGAGTAACTGCCTTTTCCCCTGGTTGCTCCATGCATGGGGACAAATGTGGGGTGAGTGGGAGTGGGGGGTGAGTGGGGATGCATGTTAGGCGGGTGTGCACGCACCCCCATTCACCATGGGCGCGTGCACCACGTCGTTCACACGGGGCTCCCCTACCCATGAACACACAGAAATGTGCATGTTCATGGGTGAGAGAGGTCCATGTAAAAAGGGCCACATTTTCACAACTGTCTTATTTATATTACCTTAGGTAGGAATTTAGGATGAAAAGCAATATCTATTCTGTCTTGGAAAATCTGCAAAAATGGTTCTGAGATTATTATGGCTGCTATTTCACTAACCCTTCTTAATGAAGTTATTGCTAACAGGAATACTGTCTTTAAACCTGCACCCCATAACCAGTTCATTTATGCCCCCCTCACAATATAATCAATTTATGCTGCCCCGGGAGCACAAATTAAATGGTTATGAGTGGGGGCAGCATGAATTGATTATATGGGGGGTGGGGGCACAAATGAACTGGTTATGAGGTGGGGGCAGCATGAACTAATTATGGGGGCACAACTGAACTGGTTATATATGTATCTTTTCATGGCATAATGCGCTTAAAAGGCTAGCTGCATTTTGGGTGTCTTGTGTGTTTGATAACAACACCTCTGGACCGGTCGCACCGCATGCGTGCACAAGGCACAGGCGGCACCGGCAGCAAGAAGCAAAAGGCCCTGAAGGCAAGGCTGGCTAAGCTCACCCCCTTCCCCAGTAAGGCAGTGGACGCAGTCAGTCTCTCTATGCCTGCCTCACTGCCCGCCTGGCTGCTCCTGCAGTGGAACCACTCCTGAGGAGTGGTGGTAGATGCTCAACTGGGGAGGTGGGGGTGGGGGAAGCATTGGGTGGCCATGCTTGTCTATGGCCGCTCGCAGGGGTGGAGAAAATCCTTACTGTCCAGAGAGAGTAATTTTAAGGAAATTTACACATTTGCATAATTAGATGGGGCCTAATTATGCAAATTAGGCCCCGCACCAAGACTTCGCACATGGCCTCACAGAGTGGATGGGGGTAGAATGATGGCCTCACTGATTTAAAAATTCCTTTCTGATGGGGTTGCTTTCTCCCTGGGGAGGGGGGTGGTGGTTCTGGGAGCCAGGGTGGCACCACTACCTTTGTGGGGGGAAGGATGAAATGGCCAGGAGCTACCTTGAGAGGACTGCCACTTATGGAGACTCTGCCCTCTTAGCAGGGCCCATTTCAGAGATAATGGAAGCCCTGCCTGATCCTGTTTTATGGAATCAGTTTCAGTGGGTATCGCCCACTGATGCAACAGATGTCCTTGGGGCAGTTAAGGTCACCTGTTGCGAACTAGACCCATGCCCATCCTGCCAGCTGGGAGACGCCCTTGCAGACAAGGGTGGTCAGTGCCTCCCTTAGGGAGGGCAGAGTGCCGGGATGCCTCAAGGAGGCGGTGGTGAGGCCTCTGCTAAAAAAAAATCATATGACATTGACTCGCTTGCCAGTTATTGGCCAGTCTCTAACCTTCCCCTTTTAGGGAAGGTTATTAGTGGGTGGTGGCTCAGCAGCTTCAGGGGCATCTGGATCGTGTAGTTTTCTGGATTCCTCGCAGTCCGTCTTTCATCTGGGTTTTGGCACTGAGGCAGCGCTTGTGACCTTGGTCAACAACTGTCACTGCAAGTTAGATCAGGGCAGATTGTATTTGTTGATTTTGTTAAATCTGTTGGCTGCATTTGATACTGTTGACCACGAGATGTTGGTGACTCGTTTGCAGGACCAAGCTGGGGTGGGCAGAATTGTTCTTGAATGGTTCCGCTCTATCCTGGTCCAGAGAACTCAGTGGGTGGTGCTTGGGGAGTGTTTGTCATCTCCCCAGGACCTCAGGTGTGGACTCTTTCAAGGTTCTATTCTGTCTCCTCTCCTGTTCAATGTGTACATGCAGCCTTTGGGCGAGGTTGTGAGAGGGTTTGGCAAACCTTGTCATCAGTATGTTGATGATACCGAACTTTACCTCTCATTTTCAGCTGACCCAGGCCCGGCAGTCTTGGTGCTTACCCGGTGTATGGCAGCTGTGGTGGACTGGATGCAAGAGAGTCGTCTGAAGCAGAATCCTGATAAGACGGAGGTGATGCTTGTGGGTAGGTGTTGAGGGAGTGGTGGCCTCCGTCATTGTTGGGGTCCTCCCCCCTTTGGTCCCTCAGGTCCATAGTCTGGGTGGTGCTCCTCAATTCACAGCTCCACCTGGATGTCCAGGTGGCAGTTTTGGCAAGGAGCACCTTTCGCCACTTACATCTGGTGCAATGGCTTTGACCATATGTCTTGGACACTGACCTGGTCACCATCATCCATGCTTTTATCACCTCAAGACTAGACTTTTGCAATGCACTCTATGTGAGGCTACCGTTGGTGATGGTTTGGAGACTGCAGCTGGTGTAGAATGCAGATGCCCATCTTCTGACAGGGATGGATCATCGCGAACACATTACACCAGTGCTCCTTACTCTGTACTGGCTGCCCATAGTCTTTTGAGCCCGATTCAAGGTGTTGGTTTTCACCTATAAAGCCCTGTATGGTCTGGACCTGGCTTACCTGCGGGACCACCTCACTCCCCAGGTCCTGGAGTGGCCCCTGCAGTAGACCGGGGGCTCTCAACTTGAAGTCCCCTGAGTTTTTCAGGTAGCAACCGTGGGGAGGGTGTTCCAAGGCCGTGGAACTCCCTCCCAACAGAGGTCCACCTGGCCTCAGACCTCCCCTCTTTCCGAAGGCAGTGTAAGACTTGGCTGTTCCACCAGGCCTTTGGTGAGGGAGACGAGTGAAGAGAGCGTGGTGGGATGGGGGGGTGGGTTCTTTCTGACTCTGCTTGTTTTAGTGTTTTATATTTGGGATTTATTTATTTTTGTATGTTATATTTTATATATGTATTTTATAAATTGAATGTTCATGTTGGAAGCTGCCCTGAGCTGCCATGGGCAGGAGGGTGTGGGCTATAACTGAAACAAAATAAACAAAATAAATAAAATAACTGGGACATGAGCAGTGCCCACCACAGCTTTGTTATGCCAGTCTGTGTGGGACAGCTGCACTCTTAATCCCCCAAACTCAGCCTCCTCGCCCCATTAAGCCCATATCATGGGGGGCGGGGGTGAGGAGAGGGATGAGGGCGTAATAGTATGTTTTATAGTTTTATGATTTTAATTGTTGAGGTACACTGTTGTGAGCCACCCCGAGCTGCCCGTGGCAGGAGGGGCGGGATACTTAAAGCTTTTAATTAATAAACAAATAAATAAATCATCAAAACCATCCCATGCCCAAGATAAATTCAATGCCCCCTTGACACTCAGCCACTGTAAGTATTTGCAGAGTCAGGGCCACCCTTCTTCTTTTAGGGCTCTAGAATGGCAATTTTCTTCTCTAGTTAGTTTTGTATTTTTTATTTATTTATTTATTTTATTATTATTATTATTATTATTATTATTATTATTATTATTATTATTATTATTATTATTAATAACATGAAGAAGTTCATCCCTGAACAAACATGCAATGCATGCTAGTGGCCCCACCTTTCAAGCCCCATCAGGACTCCCAGGCTTTTCCCTTTGTGGTGAAGTTTTGGCTTCCCTAAAGTATTTCCCATGGTGGTTTGCTCTCTGAGCTTTCAGCTCAGCACTACACCCCTGCTTCACATTCTACCCAGGTGAGCTACCTTTCCCAATTGAGCTTCTAAGCCATTGCCCCCCAGCTTCTCCTTGTAATGCCTCTCTCTGCTTCTTGCTTGTACCTGTGGCTGGTGTTTGACTCTGGCCAGAAATTCTGCTCATTAGACCCTATATTGGACTGGTTTGATCTGGAGTCACCTTCTGAGGGGGCCTGGTGTCTGTGCTCCCTCTCCTGTAGCAACCAGTTTACCAGTGTATAGCCTCAACTGTCAGTACACACCTGCCCTGTGGCCATGGGGAATGGGCTTCCCTTGAGGCACCTCGTGCTGAGCAGCTGGGCTCCAGGCTAAACCATTCACTGTACTGGCCAAATGTTCATGTTTATGTCCATCAGGCCTATCAGGATACAAGGCTCTGTGCATGCTTGGATGAGAGGCGCTGACTCCAAGCTTACTGCACCCTCAACCTCTGATTCAGAGCACAAGATGTGAAACTGTAGGATGGATCAATGCTCTTCCACTAGAGATAGAGGGAAGCAAGACACTGTCAGCTCTGCCGACAGGAGCCTGACTAGCTTTGCCTAGAGACTCTGGGTGATTTCAGACGTTACAAGATCACGATCAACCACAGTGAACCACGCTCAATCCCGCGGCGGGGCCAAACAGCCCTGAACGTCTGTTCGGTGGCCGCCAGATGTTCATCACGCTCAATACCCACATGGGGTGAATTTCAACCATGCTTCCAGGGCTCCCCGGCGCAAAATCTTGGGAAGCGTGGCCAAAGAGATCCCCACCGGGAAACTACAAAAAGTAATGTCTGGACGCCAATCCCCGGACGGAATCAAAGGAAATGAGCCCCAGCCATGGACAATGCATGCAGCATTGCTGCCAGGCAAGCAGCAACAACACAACCATCAGAGGGAGATTTAAAGGGAAATCAGCAGCAGGCAAGCGTGGCGGGATGGAGCGAGGAGGAAGGGGGAATGAAGGGGAGGGGAACAGGGGGCAGAGGGGCTCCCAGGGGGGCCGGGGCATACCCAGGTGACTGGGAGGGAGACAGGGGGCAGGGGTGCTCTGCGAGGGGGCCCCACCTGCACCCAACCCAAAACTCCCCACCTACTGTCCCCACAGACACGGAAAACAGCCCGGGTGGATGAGCCCCCGGAGGACACCGGCCCTGCTCGGGTGGAGGTGGAGCCAGCAGAGGAGGAGGAGGATGACCCGTTGTGGGGACGGCGGAGGAAGGTGTACCACCAAGGGGGCCAGTGGGGCCTCCAGGAGACCAGGGACTTCATCAGGATATGGGGGACCCTGGAGTACCAGCTGGAGCTCGCCCTCAACCAGCGCAATGAGCATGTCTACCAGGACATAGTGCGG
>QEPC01001423.1:9896666-9909337 GCA_003113815.1 Sphenodon punctatus | reverse complement strand
CCAGCCACCCCTCATCCCCTGAAACCCACCCCCCCATTCTAGCGAGTGCCGGCCAGCCTTTGGGACCCTGCAGCAAGACTTGGCACATGGCCCCTGAAACCCTTGGGCCAGTCCTGCTGATCAGTGCTTCCCAACACTGAAGGGATCAAAGGGATGCTGACTCTCATAGTCAGCAATATGCAGATCATGGGAAGGGCCCGCACACAGGCTGCAAATGAGACTCCTTATTAGCAGGAGCAGAGTCATTAGAGAGGAGTCTGAAAACAGAGAAGATGCTGAGGTAGTAGAGTCTGAGTCGGGACAGAAATTTGTGTCTGATCCTAGCTGCATTAGGCCCAAGGCAAGGCCCAATGTAGTCAGGGTCATCTGAGTCCAGACCTGGGGCTGCCACCTCCCTCCAGGCTTTCCCCCTGTAGGGGTTGGGGCCATGTCAGAAACGGGGAGGTGCAAAGGAAACAGTGCATTTTGACATCATGTTGCTTTGCAGGAAGGCAGCTGTCATGTCAGAAAGGGGGCGTGGCAAGGGACTATCACACCCATTTCTATCATAACCCTGCCCCTTATACAGGGTTGTGATGTCACTACTCTGTATGGAGCCACATCAGAAAGGTGGTGATGAGGCAGCAAAGGAGTTATCTTCCTTGCAGGGTCGAGGCATCATGGTGCTCCACAGGGGCACAGCCACATCAGAAAGGAGGAAGGAAAGTCCGGGCGGCTTGCCCCCGTTCTGATGTAGCCATCCCCTGCTGTCCCTGGGAGCCCTTATACTCTAGTTTAGCCATGGTTGTCACTGGTTGACGTGGAGAAATCAGGGCTTGCCCAGGAATCTGGAGATTCTGGGTAACAAAAAAAGTTAGGGTTTCTGAATGAAACCCAGAGAGGTGGCAACCCTATTCATGTAAATGGCTACCACAGTATGATTATGTTGGTGTTGCGGTGCTGTTTGAGATGGAGGCCTAAGCATAAGGGTGACCCCCTGAGGAGAGAAAAGTGCAGCTTCCGCAAAGTAATGTGTCATTCTACCTGGCTACAGCAAGTCTCTCCCTGGACTCTCAGCCTGCAGCAGCACTCCCACCTCTCTCTCTCCTCTCTCCTGGAGAGTTAAATTCAAGTCAGTCACTGCTCTCCCTGTGGTGATCCAGGATGCATTGCATTTCCCCTTGATCAGGTTCCCTCTGTGTCAGGAGGTGGGAGCAGAGTGAGGAATTAATGGTCAAACCCCTTTTTGTTGTTGTTTTTCTTCTTCTCTGATGAACTCTTTTCAGCACGTAGAAATCATTTGAATATTATGCAAATGCGAGGGACTTGGCTTCTCGATATCATGATAAATGCCCACTCCGCAGCCAGTGCCATATGGAAATTGCCTCCACTGAGCTGTTGCTAAATTAATCACCATTAATGGGAAATTTGGATTGGCTGAAAGTGAGCAGCTGACATGCAAGACACTAAAAAGCTCTTTGTTTAACCCTTTTGTTTTCGTTCTGTTCCTTGTCTGGCAAGACACCATCACAGAAAAAAAAGGCTTCTCCTCACCCTGTTTCAGAAGCAGGTACCTTGGTGAAAGCTCAGCATGCATGCACACATGCAGTTTTATGGCACTGAGACAGCAGACATATGCTGGGCCTTGGTAGCCTGTACATTCGTATGCTTACAAGTTGTCTCACAACCATATTGCCAGGGAGGTCAATAGAAAAGCCTTTGGATTGCTTGCATTTTAGCAAGCTCCAGAACTAGGCACAGTTTTGAGATGGATGCAGTTGAAGAACTCATAGGGAATTATTAGGGACCTGCTAGGACTTCAGAACAAATCGATACAAGGGAGGCATTGTTAAGAATTCAATCTTCTTTTGAAACAAAGAAAAAATAACTCATTGTCAATATACTTGTAGCACAGAATTGTGAATGCTGGTTATGAGTATTAGCCTCATACCAAATCTAGAGCTGGAATGAATTGGCCTCTTTGTGATCACAAATTGAATTTAGGTATTTGCTTACTCAGTTCAGTACCTAGATTCAAATTATTGGCATCGCTAAGCCACACATTTGTCATGAAAGTCACAACTTTGGTGATTCAGCTCTTTGGGATTTTGCTACTTTGGGTATTATTCGATAGAGATGAAATGAATACCTGTGACAAATATTCTATCTGACAAATTCTCCCATTTCAATTTAGATCTATGAAGTGGATATTTAGTCCCAAGTTGACCGCTTTTAGACGAGTGGTGCACGCTCACGGGATGACATCACCTGACTTTTCAAATTACCGTAGGCGGCTTTCAGACGAGACTTCTTGCGCGTTATCGCCACTCACTTATTCTTTTAATACCTTAATCCACAGTATTAAAATAATGCATGAGCAGCGATAACGCACGAGATATCTCGTCTAAAAGCTGTCCGCGGTAATCTGAAAAGTCACGTGATGGCACGCGCCGCTCATCTAAAAGTGGCCTTTGCCAAATATCTACTTCAGATACTGTGGGTCAGTAATTTTGGTTTGGTCATTTTTGTATTTTGGTTACTTCACTTCAGAGCTATTGGGCATATACCATAGCCAATGACTGAACCAAATGAATCAAAATAACTGAAATACTGAAAAATCCAAGCTGAAACAAAACCTGGATAAGTGGACATGAGAATATCTATTTTACATGTGGATATCATTTGTGTTATCAGAGGGTTATCCAAAGATGCAAATAATATCTGTGAATACAAGAAGAACTATCTGTCAATCACTAGAATGTGATACTTTAGCAATTTGTCTGTTATTTTGGAATTGTAGCATCAGGCCCAGGCAAATCACTAATGGAACAGCAGAACATTTTACTGTACTTTATCATCCAATCAAACAAATACCATCCCCTTCAGATATCAGGATGGCTGGTTATCCAATCAACAAAGAAAAATTCAAAAAATACTGTTGAATACATAAGCATCCAAGAAACATATCCAAAAAACAAAGGGCATGAACACCGAATCCCAAACAAGCTACCAGAAACAGAACACCAAACATCTGCATCTGTGAACTTTGGAGACAATCCAGACAATGCATTTGTGTTGTATCCACACACTGAACACAGCAAATTCAATTAACTCAAACTCTATGGCAAATACTCCCTTCAGCATTAATGTTTTCATACAGCTCTTTGCAAATATGCAGCCAGTGAAACATTCCCTGTCAGAAAGAGGCCACAGTCTGGAAAAAGACAAACAAGATGCAGATTGGTTCTGGGAAGGGTAGCAGTACAGAGGCCACTGAAGAGGAGGTAGAAAGCCTCTTCTGAAGAGGTGATTTGAAGATACAGGGACATGTATTCAGGAGGAGAAGAAAGGCAAGGACAAACAGAGTGGAAGAAGTAGGGAAGATTAGGATTGTTGGGAGATACCGAGAAAGATGGGGAATGGAAGCAAGGATGGCCGTTGGGGGCCAGGCAGGGGGTGGTGATGCTCTGCTCCCATGCCCCTGCCTCCCTCTTCCTGTCTCTGAGCTGCTGAAGTGCCCTGCAGCCAGCCTGGCTCCAGGTCTGGCCCAGCCCCCTCATTCTTTTCCCCGTCACATGACTCCCAGCTGGCCAGGTAAGGCACTCTGCAGCTCCCCAGGACATGCACAAAAGCACGTGGGGCTGAAAGGCTATGTGCCCTAGATTATGGCTGGCCAGCTGGGAGTTGGACAGGGGAGAGGGGAAGTGAGGGGAGGGAAAAGGAGGTGGGGATATGTGGGAGGGGGTGAGCTTAGGGTGGCCACTGATGCATCGCCAGAAAAGAGGACAAACATTTACATGAAATGTACATATGCTATTTTATACTAATTTATGCAAATTTGTGGTGCAGAGGGCAGGGCCAAAAGTGGGTAGGACCAAGCCAATGGTAGGTGGAGCCAACCCAATGGTTAAGCCAGTGGTATGGCTTCACTCAGCAGCAAGGAGTTCCCAGAGTTAACATTGGAGGGAGATTGCATTAGTTAACTCTGTGAACTCCTTGCTGCTGAGTGAAGCCCTGTCACTGGGGGGATAGAAAGCCCTATTACTAGGGTCCCATCCAATGTCTCTATCTCACTGGTCCCATTTCTCCCTAGCAGTGTAAAAAAATAGAGCCCAGGCTCACTGTGAGGAGAAACTGATGTTTTAAGTGTCTAATCAAGATGGTAATAACTTCCATTGATTCTCTACCACGCTTCTCAAGGGACAGATCATTCTTACATTTATATTTATTTATATTAAAATGTATATCCTGCCCCCTCCCATCAACAGATGTCTCGGGGCGACTCACAACAACAACTCACAACAACTCACAATAAATGAGGCAATTAAGTGCAGCCACCCTCTGGACTCATCTAATGCAGACCTTTCTTGTTGCCATGTTTTTAGGCTGCATCTGAACTGACAACAGTGTGCTTGCCATCAATTCACATTACACTGACCCATCTCTTCTTCAAATACCTGCATTGGTGCTAGAACTCCTTCTGGAGCCTTGTTAGGCTGCCATCCCCAAACCACTTACTCCAGAGTAGTCCCACTGATGTTAATGGGATTACCTTGGAAGAAATAATTTGAGGATTGTTGTGGTTCTCTGGTTGGTCCCCAGACTGCTCTGACGACATCCATTTGGGGCAGGGTGGTTCCCAGAGCTGGTCTTAAAATCTGTGGGGTGCAGGGGAGCAAACATAAAATGTGGGGCCCACAGGCTTTTCACATGGCTTACACACACACACACACACACACACACACACACACACACACCTATTTTAAAATCAAAACCCTCTGGGTGAAGTAGTGAGGACAGGCCCACATGCAGTACAGCAGCAAGCAAACATTAAAATTCCAATATATATTGCATCATTTGCATCATTGCATGGGACTCCCCGGCCTTCCTTCACTCACCTACATTCTTGATGCTGAGTCACTCTCACTCTCAGTTGGGGGGATGGGACAGGGGCTCGGGAAGGGAATGAAGCTCCGGCTCGTGGCGGTGAACACAGGTCCGCTGCTGCTGCCTGCTGTGGTGTGTGCACCGCCCTCAACTGACTCCTCGCTATGGTGGTAAGCCTAATGCACATGCACGACAAGTTGCACACCAAAAAAGTCCACCGACTAGCTGCAGCTGCACTCTCTGCACTTCCACCATGGGGTCTGTGGGTGGAAGTGCAGGGAGCACAGCTGCGGCTAGCGGGCGGTGGGAGGAGGGATGGAAGGGAAAATTCCAGATGGCTGTATGGTCCAGTTCCCCTCCCATCCCGCACAGCACAAGCTGTCAGAAATAGCAGACAGTCCAGGACAAATCCGGACCTATGGCCACCCTGGGTGATCTGGAGTCAGTTCTTTTTGAGCAGAGGGGGGATGGAGGTAGCAGCAAGGAGGGGGTAGGGTAGCAGCAGCAGGAGGTCCCACCATTCTTTTCATGTGCTGATGTCCCAAGGGCAGCCAGAATGGTCACCTGTGGGACACTGGTGCATTAAAGACAAGGGGAGGGGCTGGAGGAAGGACCAGAGTACAAAAACATGGGTTCCTTCCTATGAAGGAACACAGCCAACCAGGATGGTTTTAGGGTGCCATTTCCAGATTTCCTTAAACCAATCAGAACTCTGAGGAGCTCTCTCTTCCCCCTCCTATTTTTCAGAGAGGGGAGGAGTGGGAGCAGAAGACACAGCAGCAGCCTGGAACTAGTCTGGGCCAGTTTGGAGGCTGCAGCAGCACAGAACAGATTGAATTTTTCTTCTTTGGTGAGCAACTTCTTTTTTGTTGTTTTTCTTTCTTTATTTTGAAATTTTATTTCTTATTTATTTTGTCCCCTGACTTTTATAGCTCTTCACTATGGTACAGCCACATTTAATTGTTCCCCTCCCTGAGTGATATATTCTTTATTTTATCTTGAATTTATTTTTTTAGCTTGGGTGTTTAATGTATTTTTGGATTTTTACATTTTTTAAATTTTTGTTTGGATATGTTGTGCATTGACTGGATATATGTTTGGATATATATATAATTTTTTGTTGATATTTTTTATTTTAGAATTTGTTTGTATTGAGTTTGGATATTAGATAGTTGACTTGTATATTTTGTGTGTTATTTTGTGTGTTGACTTAGTGTGGCAGGGAAAAATACACACAGAATGTTAAAGTATTTCAGAAAGCTTTACTTACAGACTTCTTATACTTAATATTTTTGCAGCAGTGTGAACACTTCACAAATACTTGCTTTTCATGTGACTTTATGCTGTCTTACAGTGTTTCTGAAAAGGAGAAAATAGTGGTGCACTTTCTTGTGATAGCCCTTTTGAATTTTGTCCCTCTTCCTGAGTGATCTGATGCTTGGAAACTTTTTGAGGAACTTTGAACATTTAAATTGGTTGGGATATTTTAGTGAGCTCATATAGTGGGGGGGAAATTATAGACCGATATAGAAGCTTTTCTAAAGGATTTATTTGGTGACTTGTTATATTCAATTTTTCTGTTGCAGTTTGAACACTTTTGTTAGGGGAGTTGCATGCAGGTGGGAAGAGGTCCTTCAGAAAAAGCTGACTGGGGATCCACAGCTCACCTGAGCAGTGTGCAAGCCAGGGAGGAGCAGAAAGCAGCAAGCAGGACTAGAGGAGCAGCAGCCAGGTGATGAGGTGAGCCAGCCCAGGGAATAGGGATATGCGAACAGAATGCAGTTTGGATGTTTGGGCATTCAGTCATTTGATTCAAAACCCGAGTTCAGGTTCGGTTGTTCAGTTCGGCAGAGTTCGGTTTGGCCGAACATTTGAAAATAGCGCTATCAATACCGATACTGAATTCGAAGATTTTTTTGGTATCAGTATCATTTGGCCCTGGAATAACCCCTGAACTCAACCCCTGGTGCCAGGAAGTCTGCTCCTCAGCTGCCTCCCCTTTCCAGTCATGTTTTTCCTGCCCGAAGTCACGTTTTTCCTGCCCCTGAACTCATCCAAACTCACCCGAACATGACCGAACTGTTTGGACATTTTTGAGTTTGGTTCAGACATTCAGTTTGGACTGAGTTCAGTCCAAACTCCAAACATCTGAACCACATTCACACATCCCTACCAGAGAGCTGCGGGTTCCAGGATCAGCATCCTAGTGTATCCCGGGGCATCCAGGTACGCCCCAGTAATACCCCCTGGGCACCCAATTTGAGTGGTTATCCCATTGGGTGCCCACTGGGGGTGTCCAAAACTATGGGTATTACCCATTTGCTACCTGTTGTACCTCTGATTGTATCAATCAAATCAACACTTTGAGGGAAGTTTATACAAGTATATACACAGATCCTGGGTGTTAACAAACAAGACGCTGCCCCACATTGACCTTTGGAATCCCTGGATTCACCTGACTGAAAGGTGGCCACCAGATGTTTGCTCCAGGGCCACTCTAGGGCCACTCTGGGGCAGTCCCACACCAAGTTATTTTCAGGAATGTGGAGCACACAGCATGGATTAACCTGGCCCCAACTGAGGCAACATGCAACCACAGGGTCAGGTCTCATTTGTTAGGGTGCCCCAAAGCTTGGTCCAGCTATGTCAGAAGCAGCTAGCACATCCCACTCAGATGACAGCCTGAGCCAGCCAGCCAGGAGAGGGGAGCACAGAAGCCCCCAGAAACTCTCAGGGGTGTGATTTGTGCTCCCCAATCCCAGCTGGCTGTCAGCTGAGACGGGTGCACTAGCACTGGCTCCAATGGAAAGGGAGGCACAGCAAAGGAAAAAGTCTTCTCTGGCTGTGGCTCCTGTTCCATCAGAGCCAGTGCAGATGAACCCTTCTCAACTGATAGCTGGGAAAGGAGGGCACATATCCCACCCGGCTCAGCTGTCTGGGACTGGAAGAGTGGAACGCAGACACAGGGGAGTTATGTGCCACAGCGCCGCACTTTGGCTTGGTGATCCCAGCATGGAGCTGGCAGCAGGGAGGGGAGGGAGGATGTGAAGCAGCCTATGCTGCATCTGCCTCAGAATCCTTCCCCACTCCTGCCCGCATTCAGGGGGAGGAGGAGGAGAACCATTCCCTGAGATCCAGCTGCCTCTGTAGAGAAGGAATTGCTGGATCCTTGAAGCTCCTCGGACGGGGATATGCTCTGACTTTGATCCCCACTCCTTTCCTTTCCCACCAGGAAAGAAGAGCAGCAGGATGGAAAAGGGGGGTCATGGCCACAGAAGAAGCTGTCTCTGGCCATCAGAGCCAGTGCTAGCATGCCCCTCTTAACCAGTGAGGGTAGGAGGAAGAGGGAGGGGAGTGGGAGCTGAGGGCAGTGCACCAGCAATCTCACTGTCCTTGGGCTGCCCAGGGACAGTGAGATCACTGAAGTGGCTGCTCAGCTGTTAGGCAGCCCAGGGATGTGGGGGGGGGGGGAGTTTGTTAGTGCCACCTGTGGCTGCTGGTGCAAGCCCATGAACTGTGGGCAGGGGGCTTCCAATATGAAGGACTCCCAACTCTGTCCATTCTGGTGGCTGCTGGGTGGGAACCACACGGGGAGACTCCGGGTGCCAAACCACTCTCAAGCCATGAGTTAACACCCAGTGTGTACAAGGTGGCCAATTCCAAATATTCTAGAATCATGAGTTGGGCCCTGCAAGTCATGAGATTCATTTTTCAAAAAGTATTAAAACTGGATTTCTTTTTCCAGGGCATTTGGTTTTGGACCCTGAAGTCACACTGATCTGTCCTGTGTGTGCATGCCCTCATCTCTGCTCCCTTACCCTGAACTCAGATTTTCAGTTCTTGAGGGTAGGAACTGGATGTAGGGACCAGGGAATGGGAAAGGAGCCAAATGAAAACTTGCCATGGGCTACATTTAGCCTCTGAGCCTAAGGTTCCCCACCTCTGGTGTAAGGGAAGGAGAGCAGGGATGGGAGACGTTGGTCTGAGGTAAGGGATTAGAAATGCAGAGCTGTCAGTGAGGCTTAGTAGCTAGCTAAGCTTTTGGTCTACTTTACTGTTTCCTAAATATTCTGCTTCTTGCTGCCTCTTCTAGTCATGCCCTCCTCTCTCCAAGATGCAACTGCAACTGAGGTGAGGGTGGATATGAGGGAGCTGTTTGGGTTCTTTTGTGCATACTAAGGCTGAAGTTCACACTGAAGTTTCCCACAGAGTTAGGCATTTATAGGGCCTTTCCCCTGGTAAGGTGGATTCTCTGCTGTGTACTTAGGGCTAAGCTCATTGTCATGGGGACAACACACCCATATTGGGGAGACAATGCACCCATTTGGGGGGGGGGATATGTGTAATGTAATATAAAGATTGTAAGCTCAGTGGGAGCAGAATGCTGAAACCAGTTGCCAGAGTGGGGGAAGGTAGTCCCTTTGTTATGGCAAGTGGCCACTTTATCACCAAGCAATGGCCAGGTCAGGCCCGCCACCTTGATAACAATAACAATGGCCAGGACACACATGAAATGACCTAGGGTCTCCAGCGAGGAAGAAGAAGGAAGTTCTTCTTCAAGAATTAGCTCTCTTCCATTTTGGACTTGAAGGAGAGAACAGCTCAGCAGAAGAGCTGCTACCAACATGAACTAAGAACTCTCATATTCTCTAAAGGAATTATGCCCGGTCTTCAACATCAAGGCCGAGACAACAACTGATGGACCTGTATTGCGCCTTTAGGGTAAGGGGACAGTCAGGGAATATCAGTGGAGTTAGAATGCGTGTACTTTATGTTTGATTTATTGACTTGCACTATCTGATCAACAGCCTTGTACTTGTATGTACTCAATATATGTTTTATAATCAAGCCTAGCGTGCTTGTGTCATTATTTGGCCTTGGAGAATTCACTTGGGGGTACTCCTATCTAGGTGAGAGCCTAGATTAACCTTTTTCATATAAGACAACCCCACTGCAAAGTCTTCCAAGCCACAGGTGGCCAGAGAACATTCTCTGTGTTAAGGCTGGGCTGGGAGATCAAGGGGAGGCTTGCCAAGGGGTATGGACCTCTGAAAGCTCCCTGATTGCAGTGAAGGTTTTCTGATCACGTGGGGACCCACGCGGGCACAGGCAACTGGGTTGTGGCTGGCCTGGTGGGCAAACGAGGGGCAGCCTCAGAAAGGGAGTGAGGGCCCCAAAACTCCAAACCCCGGTGACACTCATCCTGTAGCATTTCCCAGTCAGGGCCCTGTAGACCCTGTGTGGAGTCTCTGAATTATATTCTTTGAATTGAATTTATTGCAGCATAGCCATAGGCCATTGCTCAAACAAACAACATAAAAACAATACATAAGTACAAGTTCCTAAAACCCTTAAATATCGCCCATCTTGGGCCCTAAAAAGAAATCTGTAATATATTTACATAAAATACACCCTAGGAATAAACTTTTAACTGGACTTGCCACATTCAGACAACTAAGGTTTACCCATAGACCCATGAACAGAAGACCTACACGCTGGATCAACAGCCAAAAGCTCTTCAAAGATCTAGGCCCCTCTAAGAGGAAAGCCTTACTTATTCTTAAGTGCACCATGGTTGGCCAAGCTGGGACTCAAGACAATCGGACATTGGATCTGGGGCACCAGCCTTATGCGTGGGGAAACATTAGGGGATGAGTAGGCTCTAGGAGCTTGGCCTAAAAGTGGACTAGCAACATGGGTCCTTGGCAGAATCTGAGAAGCTACCACCCCTAGAGAAAGCCTCCCAGGACTAACTAAAGCAGAAACACTGGAATGGCAGTGGTCCGGCTTAGTTAGAGCCGAGACCACAATAGGAGTGGACCCACAAGCTAAAGTAGAAACGGAAGGGGCTTCAAATTGAGCCAAATTTTTAGTCCTACTAACATTCAAAGTATCCAGTATGGTGCCTGTCTTCCTCCTGGATAGCTGGGGGGAATCGGAATTTCCTACCCAGGGAACTGGGATAATGGGCAGAATTTGGGGCATGAGTGGCACAATTCCCTTCTTGGCATAAAGGTTTGCCACATAAACCCCCCACGAGCTGAGATGGTAAGCATTGGACAATAGCCACTCTACTGTGGCAGGCGAATGAAAATAAACAACTAAAAACAAAGCCCTATCCCTAGCTGGTAAATAGTAAAAATGAGCTATATAGGACGGCAAAAGGAGCAACCCAAAATACTAGAAACATGATGTGCGATCCACAGTTTTGAGTCCCAGGGAGGGAGTACTCCAGATAGCAACGGGTAAGCTGTAATAATCAGCGCATCAATTACTGGGGTAATGGCCCACTTCTCCTTAATTGTCAAGGGTAAAACCCTGGGACAGGCCAAACCATACGAGGGAGTTGTCTGAGATGCCCGGTCCACTCTCTGATGGTCCGTGGAAATCTTGTTCCCTCTCAAATCGTTAACACAGTCCCAGATCCTGCTCATCTGCTGCTGGAGAGCATGAAGTTTAGCATCAATCCCATCAACTCGTTCCATAAGTGCCCTATGGGCTTCTGCCTGCAAGGGACAGCCACATGCCTGAGCCTGAATCTCCTGAGTCACAGGGGTGAAAGTCCTTAAGTTCAAAGAAGAGCCCCTAGTAACAAAAGGGGGTCCCTCCCTCCCTGTAGACCCACAGGAGGGGAGCTCTATCTCCTCCGACTGGGGAGGGTTTCGGGAACCATACTCCTCTTGAAATCCCAAAGCATTGGCTCTGGGAATAATTGGGGTACCACAGGGCACCTCAAAGGATCCCCCCTTCCTCAAATTGGCCTGACTGGATGACCTGGATGTCCCCCTAGGCTCCCTACCCTGGTCTGGGGAGGAAGACAAACACTCAACGGGAGCACAGAGCAACTCTAGGTCTAGATCCCCTAGCCTGGCTGGCCGAAAACCCGGGCAAGAATTATCCCCTTCCACAGCCAAGATGGCTGGGGACTGGGGCTCGGTCTCTTCTATTGAATCATGAGAGGGGGGACTTCTGTTTTTGGGGAGAAAAGCCCTGGTATCTGGAGCAACCCCAGAACACCCCCGGGCTTTAGCGGCCATGGCTAGCCATCGCCCTCCCTGCTGTTTGAAGACCAGGGCACACTCCAACAGTGAAGGGTCTGGGAAATCCGGCCTAGATGGAACTAGTGAACCAGAACCACCACCGGGAATCCCTAGCCCCTCCCTCCCAGAACCAAATGAAGGGAGAGATGGAATACCTGTGCCGACAGCCAAAGGAGCCCATCCTGTATCGTGATCATCCAAGGGAGAGGACAGGGGTTCCCGCGAAAGCCCATCCCGCTTGGACCTAGGGGAGGCTGTTTCCAAGGCAAATAATTCAGATAACTGTTGCTGCCCAGCCCGGGTCCTGATGGTAACCCCCACTTTCTTACTCTTCCTAGGCATTGGGTCCTAAGGAGTGGGTCCCTAAAGGGGATTAAAATAAATAAAGAACACGAAAAAGATAAAAGTAAGTAAAAAGAAAGTAATAAACTCTTCAAGGCACTACCGCCTTCCTGAAAAAACCAGCAGCACGTCAAGATTAGATTAGATAGATTTAACTGTTATTTTTATTTTTTACCCCTCCCTGTGTTGTTTCTGCTTACCCTCCATTGAATCCTCCCCTCCTCCCTGTATATATTCCATCCCTGATTCCCTTCCCCTGTTTTTGGATTTATTTAGAGTAGGATTAGATTGATTTAGGTTTCATTTCAGTTTTGTACCCCTCCCTGTGTTGTTTGTTGTGAGCTGTCTGTGTTCCTCCCCACACCGCTCATGCCCACCATCGCTCTGTGTGTGTGTGTGTGTGTGTGTGTGTATATATATATA
>QEPC01001423.1:9858993-9895952 GCA_003113815.1 Sphenodon punctatus | reverse complement strand
CAGCCTGGGAGGGGGAGGGGGGAGGAATTGTATTCCATTGATTTCAATGGGGACACGGTGCCCCATTGAAATCAATGGAATAAAACCGGTACCGGATACCGGATTTAATCTGAGAATCCGGTTCTTTGAGAACCGGAAAACCGGTAAATCCGGTATCCAGTAATTGCCCCGGGGTCCCATCGCTACTATAAATAGATAGTTGTAGGAGTTAGCTTAGTTATAGAGATAGATAGAGACAGTGTGTAGTGATTCAGTTTTCATATTTTTGTCTGTGTTTGTAGGACTAGATCTTTGTAGATATTAGATAATATTCTATTTAGTTCCATAGGTTTTAGACTAGTTAATAGCAGTTAGAGTTAGTGTAGATATATATAATATTAGATTGCAAATTTGAATAATTTTTTTAAAAAATATATAAAATCTTCCTCTGCATTCTTTGGTTGGGAGAAATGGACAAGGGAAGCAGGAGAGGCCGGTCTGCTGCCTCTAAGGCAGGCAATAGGGCACATGGCGGAGGTGGCAGGGGCCGTGCCAATGGAGTGAAAGCAGACAGCAACAGCAGCCCGAGCCCATCACCACCCCCCAAACTGCACAGGCCTGATTTTGGTAGTCAGGCTTCAGAGGCTCCCAGCAGTGGCACTAGGGGTGTGGTTTGGCGGCACCTCCTGCCAGCACCAGCATCCTCCACTGCTACATAGGGCACTGGAAGGCCTGCAGTCCAGGAGGCTGCGGCTGTCTCTGCTGCAGCTGCAGGAGCAGGTGCAGGTGCTTCGGGGTTGGATGTTCTTCCAGGGCCACCAATGTCCCCGACCCCCATTATTGATGTGATCCTAGCTGTCCAAGGCTGGTGGATCCCATCCCGGCTGCTAGAAGCAGGGCCTGATCCACATTTAATGGCAGCAGGGAGAGGAGCAGCAGTAGCAGCAGCAGCAGCTATAGGGCCACAGGGAGAGTGGCAGCAGCATGGTGGGCAGTCAATCAGCCTCAGGGTCCCAGTACTCCCATTCACAGGACATCACTCAGATTGGGGACAGCGAAGCAGACACTAGTCCTGAGGATAAGATGTCTGGTGCTGAGGCAATGGCTGTCCCTCTCAGAGCTGTGTCACCACCATGTTCTTTCCCTTCCAGCAGTGCTGTCAGCGGTGCGTCACCCGGTGCAGGCCAGAAGGCAGGAGGGGGCAAACAATCCTCTGTATGGGCGCATTTTAAGTTGATGCGGGCGGATGATCCCAGGGAGATGCAGTGCAGTTTGTGCCAGAAGGTGGTGAAGCATGGGCAGGTGCTCACCAACCTTAGCACAACTGCCATGGTGAGGCACCTCAAGGGATGTAACAGCACTGTGCTGCTAAGCGGGCAGGCAGGGGCAGTGGATGCCAGTGGGTTCCTGACTGTAGCGGCCAGTCGTCCCCCTCCATCAGCAGGCAAGCATCCTCCTAGAGCAGCTACCTCTAGCAGCAGGAGCTGTATCACTGCTAGGAGGGAGCAGCAGCAGAAGTAGCAGCAGCAGCTACTGCAGCAGCAACATCAGTGCACCATGGAGGAGCTGGGGTGGGGGCAGCTGCCAAGTCCATCGGCAGCTGCAGGATGTGGAGGGCAGCGTGACTTTCAACTGAAAGCCATGCGCATGTTGGGGGAAATGATAGCGCTCAATGGGCAGCCTTTCTCAGTGGTCATGGACATGGGTTTTAGGCGCCTGATTGGCTTCCTGGGCCCCCAGTTTAAGCTGCCTTCGTGCACCACCCTCAGTCAGCAGGTGGTCCCAGCCCTGCACCGGGCTTTAAAGGAGCGGGTGAGGAAGCAGCTGGCAAGGGCTGGGGGTTCCACCAGCTACTTCACCACCGACCTGTGGTCGAGTAGGAATGCGCAGCATGCCTACCGGGCAGTGATGCTACACTGGTGGCAGGATCCAGAGGCAGTGTTTGGCAGTGGCAGGAGGGGTCCCAAAGCAGGGTATAGGTGGGCCCTGCTTCAGGCAGAAGTAATGGAAGGCCCCCACGCCACTCAGAACAACGAGGCAGTCCTGACCACCATAGTGAGGGTGTGGGTCACATGAGGCGCGCCCTTTACCAATGGGTGTGTGGTGACGGACAATGCGGCCAACATATTAAGCAGGGCTTCACTCGCATCCCTTGCACCACACACACCCTTTACCTGATGGTCAGGGACACTCTGGGCTTGGGGGAGAAGGGGATTGGGGCAGGCACCCATATCTCCCTGATCGAACGGGGGAGGAAGCTGGCTGGTTTCTTTCACCGGAGCGTGAAGGGCAGCAACCTCCTCTGGGCAAAGCAGACAGAGGAATAGGGAAGGGCGAACAGATCGCGGTTCGGCCATTTGGTTCGGCTGCGTTCGGTTTGGCCGTTTGGTTCGGTCGTTCGATTAGTTCGCCAGGTTCGGGTTCGGCCATTCAATTCGACCATTCGATTCGGGTTCGGCCATTTGGGAAATGTTTTGTTATAGGTTTTTTTGGTTTGTTTTTTATATGGTTTTTTGGTTTTTGATTTAGTTTTATTTGGTTTTTTGGTTTTTTATTTGGTTTTTTGGTTTTTATATGGGGTTTCTTATTTAAATTTTTAATCTAATATTATCTATCTATCTATCTATCTATCTATCTATCTAGCTAGCTAGCTATACTAAATCTAACTACTATTAACTATTCTAAATGCGATGAACTAAATGGATTATCTAATGGCACATTACGGCAGTATAACTCCTGCCTCTCCAGGCATGGCAGTTTATCTGGGTGGATTATATGGGTTTAGGAAAATTCACATGTTTTTGCTGGCGCAAATGAATGTGCTTCTCACCAGACTTCTGGAGGGTAGATATGAGGGTATCCCCCTTGCGTAGAGGACCTGTCCCTTTGACGAGCTGACGGCTGAGACAGTTGAACACATCCTAGGGAATTGCCACTTGTATGATGGGCCAAGAACACGATGGTTAGATACGATCACGGGGATACTGCCAGGGAGAACTCCTCAGGAACTCCTAAGAGTGCTGCTTAGTGATGCCTCTAGGGATATTACATCTGCAGTTATGGGCTTCCTGGTGGAGACTTTTCAGGTTAGAGCTCTTTTTCTGGTCAGTAAGCCAATCTCTGAGGGTGCTGCAACCCACAAGTTGTGGGAGTAGGTTGTTCATTCCTTAGCTGTGGCCCGGGGTTATATGTTGTATATTTTGAACCTATAGTTATGCTTTACAGCTGGTTCTGTTTAGTTAAATTTTATATTATGTTATATTTATTGATGAGTTTCTTAAATGATATGTTAGAATGTGGGGTTGGGTTGAAATTGTAGTAAATATGAGAATATGCCCAACCTTGGTTGGTGAACCTTTTTGAATTGGAACTCCAACTCTGTATACATTTTGTTTGTAGTATGGTATGCAAGGACCTGTATGGTCATGCAAATAAAAATATTGATTGATAATAAGTACACAGACCTACTCCTACAAACACTAAAACTAAATCACTAACTCACCTGAACGCGATCCAAACTGACCGAACTGTTCGGTCATTTCGACGTTCGGAATTCAGTTCAGTTCGGTCAGTTCATGTTCATGTTCAGGTTCAGTGGTCCGAACAGGCCGAGTTCGGGCTGAACTCTGAACTTCTGAACCGTGTTCACCCATCCCTACAGAGGAAGGCTCCCCAGTACACCAGCTGATGCAGGATGTGTCCACCCGGTGGAATTCAACCTTCCTGTTGCTCAAGCGGCTTCTTGATCAGAAAGCCACCTTGCATCAGGTTCAACTGGTGATGGACAGCGGGGCACCTCCAGGGTACAATGGAGCAGAATGGGAGATCCTGGCTCACACGGTCTTCATGCTGAAACCATTCCTGGCCATGACGGAGACCATCAGCTCCTCCATGGCCATCATCAGCCAGGTGACCCCTCTGGTCCAGAGTCTCCTCAGGAGCCTGGAGGAAATTCTTGGCGGGATTGTGGCCCTCAGGGCAGGAAGCTGGTGGATGAGGTGGTTGCCCAGGTCCAACAACTGAAGGCAGGGCTGAAGATGCGGTTCGATAAGCTCCTGCAGTGGGAGGAATATGTTTTGGCAACCATGCTGGATCCCAGGATCACGGGCAGCGTGGCACGCCAGACAGCGCTCTATGGGCACTGGAAGGGTGACCTGGTGGAGAGGGTCCAGCAGGCAGAGCGGACTCTGGAGAGTGCGTGGGAGCAGCAGCAGGATGCCACTGGAAATGGTGGATGTGGGAGCAGCCAACCCTTTCAGCCGGTGGGGTCTATCCCTGCCCCCAGCCCTAGCAGTAGCAGCACCAGCAGCAGGCTGAGCAGCATCAGCACCCCTATTGTGAGCAACAGCAGCTCGTATGTGTAGGGCACTCTGGCGAGCATGGGCTCGTGCAAAGCAGGGCAGGCAGTGTGGCTGAGGGCACTGGTGGAGGTGGTGCCCAGGCAGTGTTACGTGACGGAGTATGACAGCGTCTCAGCAGCAGTGGAGAGCTACCTGGAGGAGGAGCCATGTGTCAAACCCAGCAGCGATCCCTTGGCCTACTGGACTGGCAAGACCAATGTGTGGCCGGCACTGTCCAAAGTGGCCAAGGGTCTGTTGTCCTGCCCACCAACGAGTGGCCCCAGCGAGCAGGTGTTCTCTATGGCGGGGGACATTTGCTCGCTGCACTGCCTGAGACTGGGGGCCAAGTTGCTGGAGCAGTTGCTTTTTATTAAGGTCAACCATCTGCTTCTGGGATTCCCCGAGCTGCCCCATGACGTAGATTGATGGTTCACTGGCGCACGCCATTCTATGCCAGGGGCACTCTTGGGACGGGGCACCTCCTCAATCTGGGCTGCTGCTGCTGAGGTGATTTCCCTCCCTTCCAATGCCCGGCACCTGCCCTGCCTCTCTCTCTCACTAGACAGCCTCCGATGGCCTATCTGACTGACCTCATGAAGCTAGGTGGCATTGGAAAGCTGGAAGCCTGCCAGCCAGCCTCTGTCTAGAAAATTTTGGCCCGCCTATCTGACTGGCTCTCTCTCTCACATGCTACAAAGTCTTCACCAGCCTATCTGAGTGCCCTGCCAAGGTCCCAGCCCTCCTTCCGTACTGCCTCTCATGCCACGCTGCACCACCCAGGTTGCTAACCTCAAACCCTGCCTCAATCTGCCTTCCCATGCTCATGCCACGCTGTCTGTCTGCCCGCCTGCCCAGGTTGCCAAGATCAAAGCTTGCCTCAGTCTGCCTTCCCATGCTCATGCCATGCTGCCTGCCTGCCCACCCACCCAGGTTTCCAAGATCAAAGCCTGCCTCAGTCTGCCTTCCCATGCTCATGAAATGCTGACTGTCTGCCCACCCACCCAGGTTGCCAGGATCAAAGCCTGCCTCAGCCTGCCTTCCCATGCTCATGCCATGCTGCCTGTCTGTGCCTGTCTGCCTGCCTTGTGGGCAAAGCTGAAGCCCTGCCCCAACCTGTCTACCTCTCATGCCAAGGTGACTGTCTGCCTCCCTGGCAACCCTGGATGATGTGCCCCACTGGCCGTGTAATCCCGCTGCTGCTTTCTGCTGATCCATGGGTGCTCTGCCCTGGGAAATCCAAATGTGCCCATGAAATCCTGCTGCTGTCGTCTGCTGCTATATGGGAGCTCTTCCCTGGCAAATTCTACCATTATGGCTCCATGGGTACTGGGCACAGGCAAATCCTGCTGCTGCCATTTCTACTGTTCCATGGGTTCTGTGCCCTGGCAATGAATGTCTGCTGCTGCTGCTGCTGCCTCTGCAGTGCTACAGACTATATGCCCTGACCATCCAATCTATGCTGCTGTGCTGATGCCACCTCTGCTGTGCCACAGGTTCTGTGCCCTGGCAATCCAATGTCTGCTGCTGCTGCCAATGCTGCCTCTTCTGTCTTTACCATGGGTTCTGCTACTGAGCAATCCAATGTCTGCTGCTGCTGCCAATGCCGCCTCTGCTGTCTGTGCCATGGGTTCTGTGTCCCGGCAATCCAATGTCTGTTGTTGCTGCCAATGCTGCCACTGCTGCCTGTGCCATGGGTTCTGTGTCCCAGCAATCCAATGTCTGCTGCTGCTGCCAATGTTATTTCTGCTGTCTGTGCTATGGGTTCCGTGCCCCGGCAATCCAATGTCTGCTGCTGCTGTCAATGCTGCCTCTGCTGTCTGTGCCATGGGTTCTGTGCCACAGAAATCCAATGTCTGCTTCTGCTGCCAATGCTTCTTCTGCTGTGCTATGGGTTCTGTGCCCCAGAAATCCAATATCTTCTGCTGCTGCCAATGCTGTCTCTGTTGTCTGTGCCATTGGTTCTGTGCCCTGGCAATCCAATGTCCACTTCTTCTGCCTCTGGTGTGCCATGGGTACTGTGCCCGGGAATCCAATGTCTGCTACTGGGTTGCCATGTGATTCATGACCGGACAAGGCTTGACCAATTTGCTGAAGAGCTTGTTGAGATCTGGCGAGTAACATGCAAGCCTGCAATGCCCAGATGAGTAGGGTTGCCAGACACAAAGCCCTGGCTGGGCCTCTGCTACTGCTCCACCAACGCCTAGCAGCCTGCAACGTCTGGTCGAGTAGGGGTGCCCGCCACCAAGCCCAGGCCAGGCCTCTGCTCCTGCTCCACCAATTCCTGGCATCCTGCAACACCTGGCCAAGTAGGGGTGCCAGCCATTCCAGTCCCAGGACCCACCATAAGGGTTCTGGGGCCTACATTACAGGAACAGGGGGCTGTCCATCCACATAATCTAGAAGCTTCCATTCTAGTCCCAGGACCCACCGTCAGGGTTCTGGGGCCAACATTCCACTCATGGGGAGCTGTCATTCCACTGCATCAAGAAGCAGCCAATCCAGCCCCAGTACCCACCATCAGGGTTCTGGGGCCTACATTACAGGCATGATGGGCTGTCTGTCCATGTCATCTAGAAGCTGCCACTCTAGTCCCAGGACCCACCGTCATAGTTCTGGGGTCATCATCCCACTCACAGGGAGCCGTCATTCCACTGAATCAAGAAACAGCCACTCCAGCCCCAGGACTCACCATCAGAGTTCTGGGGTCTACATTACAGGCATGGGGAGCTGTCCATCCATGTCATATAGAAGCTGTCGCTCTAATTTCAGGACCCACCATCAGGATTCTGGGGCTGTCATTCCATTCATGGTCGGGGACCTGTCAATCCACTTCATCCAGAAGCTGCCACTCTAGTCCCAGGACCCACCATCATGGTTCTGGGGCCATCATTCTGCTCACAGGAAGCTGTCATTCCACTGCATCAAGAAGCAGTCACTCCAACCCCAGGACCAACCATCAGGGTTCTGGGGCCATCATTCTGCTCATGGGGACTGTCAATCCATTTCATTCAGAAGCTGCCACTCTAGTCCCCAGGATCCACCATCATGGTTCTGGGGCTGTCATTCCACTCACGGGGAGCCGTCATTCCACCGCATCAAGAAGCAGCCACTCCAGCACCAGTACCCACCATCAGAGTTCTGGGGCCTACATTATAGGCATGGGGGGTTGTCCATGCATTTCATCTTTAGAAGCTGTCATTCTAATCCCAGGACCCACCGTCAGGGTTCTGGGGCCGTCATTTCTCTCACAGGGAGCTGTCAATCCACTTCATCCAGAAGCTGCCACTCTAGTCCCAGGACCCACCATCATGGTTCTGGGGCCATCATTCTGCTCACAGGAAGCTGTCATTCCACTGCATCAAGAAGCAGCCACTCCAGCCCCAGGACCCACCATCAGGGTTCTGGGGCCTACATTCCAGGCTGGGAGGGCTGTCATTCCACTTCATCCAGAAGCTGCCACTCCTGTCCCAGGACCCACCGTCAGGGTTCTGGGGCCATCACTCTGCTCACAGAGAGCTGTCATTCCACCGCTTCAAGAATCAGCCGCTCCAGTCCCAGGACCCACCATCAGGGTTCTGGGGCCTACATTCCAGGCTGGGAGGGCTGTCATTCCACTTCATCCAGAAGCTGCCACTCCAGTCCCAGGACCCACCGTCAGGGTTCTGGGACTGTCATTACATTCACAGGGAGCGGTCATTCCACCGCATCAAGAAACAGCCAGCCACTCCAGCTACAGAACCCACCATCAGGGTTCTGGGGCCTATGTTCCAGGTAGGGAGGGCTGTTCATACATGTCATTGAGACCTGGGGTGGGGGTAGCTGCCAAGTCCATCGACAGCTGCAGGATGTGGAGGGTGGCCTAGCTTTCAACTGAAAGCGAGGCGCATGTTGGGGAAAATGATTGCGCTTGATGGGCAGCCCTTCTCAGTGGTCGGGGACATGGGGTTTAGTCACATGATTGACTTCCTGGCCCCCCAGTTTAAGCTGCCCTCGCAAACCACCCTGAGTCAGACTGCCACCGATGCCTGGCAGCTTGCAATGCCCGATCGAGTAGGGATGCCAGCCACCAATCCCTGGATGGGCCGCTGCTCCGCTGATGCCTGGAAGCCTGAAACACCCAGCAAAGTAGGGGTGCCAGCCACCAAGCCCTGACTAGGCCTCTACTGATGCTCCACCGATGCCTGTTAGTCTGCAACACCCAGCCGAGTAGGGGTGCCAGTCGCCAAGCCCTGGCCAGGACTCTGCTGCTCCTTCGCCAATGATTGGCATCCCATCCTAGTAGGGGTGCCAGTCACCAAGCCTTGGTCGGGCCTCTGCCACTGCTCTGCCGATGCCTGGCAGCCTGCAATGCCTGGCCATGATGGTGACTAGAACTGGATAATCCAGCATAGAGTTAGCAGAACTGGAGGCCTGCCAATGTGTCTGTTTAAGATATTAAACAGCCCAAACCCCTGCTAGGCCTACCCTTCACTACAGATTTGGTAACATCCACAACAAAGAACATATACGCATCCAAGTCCAATTGTCCCACATGCCACATTTCTTGGAGCAAAATAATGTCAAAGGATCTAATGAAGCAACCAAAATCATTATCCATTAATTTGGTTTTCCAACCCGAAATGTTCTGTGAAACTATAGAGATAAAAAAAACTTCCTTAGGGGGCCTGCCCATCATTCCTCCACTTCATCTGTGATTGCAAAACACAATTGGTTTGAGGGGAGATCAAATTTATCCATCCCCAATATTGAAGGAGAGAGAGGAGGTGCAGGCAAAGGATCCATCTTAACTGGACATAATCCTGAAGGATCAGAACTAGTATTACTCAGAACTGTGCATCACCACTTCCCATGTGCCAAAACACCCAGGGAAGTGGCCTCATGCTGAATATTTTGTGATACAACTTATTTTGCCTACTCTGTTACTAAGATCACTTCCCTTTGAGAATGGTACCCGTCTAAATAAATAGTCATTGCAGGCTGCCAGGCATCGTTGGAGCTGCGGCAGAGGCCCGGCCCGGGCTTGGTGGTGCCTAGCAAACATATGGGGCCGGGCATTGCAGACTGGCATCCTATTCACTAGATCTCAACCAACTCTTCTGCAAATTGGTGATGTAGCCTTGCCCTGTGGTGATTCACGTGGCCCAGCCAGCCACCACCTGCCATGATGGCGACGACTAGAAATGGAGAACCCAGCATAGAGCAAGCAAAACTGGAGGCCTGCCAGCCTGCAATGTCCAGCAAAGTAGGGTGCCAGCCAGCCACCAAACCCGGGCCGGGCCTCTGCCACTGCTCCACCAATGCCAGCTGCAATATCTGTCCAAGTAGGTGTTCTGGCCACCAAGCCCTGGCCAGGTCTCTGCCACTGCTCCACCAATGCCATCCTGCAATGCCTCACCCCTATTGGTGCCATCCACCAAGCCTCTGCTGCTGCGTCTCTGCCTGCAGGCCATGACAACACACGCAACCCCACTTTGGGCACCAGCTGGCACTACTTGGCTGGGCATTGCAGGCTGCCAGGCATCGGTGGAGTAGCAACAAAGACCCAGCCAGGGCTTTGTGGCTGGCACCCCTACTTGGCAGGGCTTTGTAGGTGGGCAGGCCTCCAGTTCTGCTCGCTCTATGCTGGGTTCTCCAGTTCTAGTCACCATCATGGCAGGAGTGACAAGGCTACAGTAGTGCCTGCCAGTACCCAAAGCAGGTTTGCGCGTGTTGTCATGGCCTGCAGGAGAGGCAGGCAGCCTAGAAGAACATCTGCTTTCAGAAGCTTTTGGGTGGGCAGCAGCATTGCTCATTTTTAGGACAGGACAGGAGTCAAGAGACCCCAGTTCTAATTCCTGGTTTGGAAGTCCTTTGACCTCTCTGCATTTCAGCTTTCCCAGTTCTAAACCAGAGGGCTACTGTTCTGGGAGTTCACAGGAGAAAGAACCTGTATGGGAACTAGGCTTGGGTTATGCAGTTCCAATTGCTGTTGCGTATCTATCCAGCCGCTTTGCAGGGTAAAGAAGAGGACTCTTTAATGCTTCCCCTTCTTCAGAAGAACTTAGGCTTGCACTTGGCCCACGGGGGTGCCCGCCCAATTCCCATTGGGGCATGGCTGACCATCTGAGACCCACCGATGCCTGCCAGCCTGCAATTCCCAGCCAACTATGGGTGTAAGCCACCCAGCCCCAAGCCTTTCCAGTCTCTTCTGCTACTGGTGCTGCCGCTGGGTCTCAGATGGCCAGCCCTGGCACCATGGGCACCCCCAGGGGCAAAACGCTGAGTCTGCCTACCTGGGCAACCCAGGGTGCCAAGCACCAAGCCTTCCTGGTCTATGCTGCTGCTGGGTCTTCAATGGCCTGCCATGCCACCACGGGCACCCCTGGGGGTCCCTGGAGTGCCCCAAACCTCCAGGCAGGACCAAACTTTGCAAACATTCTGGGGGGAGGGGTCCAAACTTCGCTGGACTAAATGCACGAACCCAAACTAAGTTTTTAGTCTAAACGGCTTAATAGCCGAAATACGTCCTGTTCGCACACCCCTATCATTTTGTAGCCTGCAAGTCGCAACTGCTTGTGGTGGGTGAGAACTGAACAACTCTGAGCTCCAGGGGGCTCTCTTCCCATGTATTAACACCCTATGTCAGATTGTCTCTCGAGCCCTGGCAACCTCTCTCCCACTCCTTCTGCTTCTTCCCCTCTCAGCTCAGGAATGAGACATGCTTATGTCCCATGAGAAATCTTGTTTCCTCATTCCTCACTTTTGTAATCTGTATTTCAAAAAGGGAAGGAGTCACTGGCCCTTATCACATGGTTGACAGATCCTGTGTGGAGCCATGTGAGCACAGAGATGCATGGGACCCATGCACATTCACATTACCGGCACATTGTGCCCCACGTGACTTGTGGGCAGGGATCTGCAGGCCATAGGATTGAGGCCATTGGGTGTAAACAGACAGACCACAGCCCCAGTTCTGCTTTGCTTCACCCCCTCCACCTCCCCACCCCAAGTGGCCCGTCTGTCTAAAGGCTCCAGACCAGCCCTGCTGCGGTGCTCTGGAACATCCTGGAGTGCCAGCAGCGGAGTGGGCTGGCCAAACCCGAGGCACCATCCCAAGGCAGAGCTCAGGTCTGTCTTCTCGGTGGACAGCTGCTGCAGCTCTGCTCTCATCTGGGGGTTGCCCTAGGGAACACCATCGAGTTGCGGGCAGCAGCCTAGAGCATTGGGTGATCTGCCTGCAACTCTATGGTGTGGGGAAAGCGGGTGCTGTGCAGGTAGAACATAGTCTGTGGCAGCCACCAGGTCTGTTCAAAATAGACCCAGGTGGGGCTGATTGTGGGCAGACCCAAGGGTGCATCCCTGGAGCAGCTCTGCGGGTGGCCAGTCCCATGTCTGTCTAAAGAATCCTAAAGTATTTCAGGTGATATCTTTTATTGAACAACTTCTGCTAGCTAGAGTAAACAAGCTTTTGGGCCACATGGGGCCCTTCCTTAAGCATATAGGAAGTCAAAAATGAGTCAGAGAGCCTGGGGGAAGGCTCACCTCTGAAGAAGAATTTGAGCTGGAAGCTTAGGTATTGCACACGTACAGAACCTCATATTGTTTGGAATGCTTTATCCTTGTTGGAATACTGCAAAGAAAAGTGCTGCAAAGAAAAGTCTGGGCTAGATGGGGAGCGCCGTGAAGGAGGAACCACTGAACAGAACGTGAGACTGGTGTCCGTTTGCTGCGCAAACTTGCTGATACTGTCTGTGTGCTGTACTGTGCCTAGCTTCTACCCCTATCCCCACTGTTAATAAAGTTATGTGTTAAGCAGACTCCTGTGTTAGTCTGATCATTACTCCAGATAGATACCTCTAGGGGTGAAGGAATCTCTCTCTCAGCCTTCGCTTGCACCCCCAGGGCAGTGAATTTCCCCACTCAGCCTTAACACCCCTTCTCCCCCCACCCCTCCAGGGCCTGCCCAGCAAGGTGATTGCTGGCTGACTGCAGGACAGGCGCAGACCTGCCTGAGCACCAGGACACAGGGAAGTAGGGGTCAGTGAGGCGAGTGCGGGTTTCATGACAATTGTATCTCGGGTTTTTCTATGTCTGCACCTTTCCATTTCTAGGGACTCCCCCTCCCCACCACCATTTCGTTTCCAGAGCTACTTCTCCCATTTCAGAGGAGACCAATGCTGCACTCTCCATCCGTCTCTCAACAAGGTTTTTATTCTTCCATACTTCAGTCTTGTTTGTTTTTCCTTTTGCTAGAATAAAAGTGCTTTGAACCAAGAGTAGCGGTTTTAGTTCTTTGTGTTAAGAAAAATACCATAAGCTACCCAGCCGACAGGTGACTGTATAATTCATTGGGCTCTCGCAGGAGTTTCACAGCCCTCGGGTTGTTTCTGGGGAATGAAACATTTTGCTCAGAATATAAACTTTTCATTTAAAAGAGAAATGACATTCTTGGCTCGCCTGCATTTGAAGGAGCTGTTCCAGGTGTAAATACTGTAGGTTTATTGACTATATGGAAGGAGGGGGGATATGCATCTCAAGAGACTCTATAAGAATGCATGACTTGGACTTTTTAGCAAATTCACAGATGTAAATTCACTTGTTTATATGCTGGATGGAAATGCCAAGGTGGGCTACATGGGGTCAAACAATCCATCACTAAGTGACAAACAGTTCTGGATGACTGAGTCACAATGACAGCTTTGGGCAGTCATCATGCAGCCCCAAGGATTCCAGAATGGGGAGGGAAGACTAGAGGAGAGAGTTATCAGAAGAACTAGTAAGTTATTTAAGGACCTGTGTAGAAATTACAAGTCCCTGGAGTGATGAGGGTACATAAGCACATAAGAACTGTCGTGTTGGGTCAAACCAATGATCCATCTAGTCCAAGTATCCTGTCTCCGACAATGGCCAGCAACAGTTGCTTCAAGGGAAGCATCTGAGAAACAGGTCAATTATGGAGCAGTCATTCCCAGATTCGAGAATTTAGAGGTTTAGGGACACCCTGAACTATAGGTTGCCTCCCCCTCATCCTTCCTCTCCTTCCTCACTGTCAATAACTATTGATGGAGTCACCATCCTGCCTGTCCCCCAAGCCCGTAGCCTAGGCTTCATCTTTGACTCAGCCCTTTCTTTTAAACCCTACATTGACTCTGTTGCTAAATCCTGTCGCTTCTCCCTCCATAACATTGCTAAGATTCGCCCTTTTCTCTCTGTCTCGTTTGCCAAAACTCTTGTTCATGCTCTGGTCATCTCTCGCCTCATTTACTGTAACCTCCTTCTCACTGGCCTGGTGGCCTTCCCCGGTCTCACCTTTCTCCCCTCATCTCTGTCCAAAACTCTGCTGCCAGGGTCATCTACCTCACCCGTCGCTTCGACCATGTGCAGCCCCTCCTCTCTTCGCTTCACTGTCTTCCCCTTCCTGAAAGAATCCTGCACAAGCTCCTAGTCTTCACCTATAAAGCTCTTCACAACCTTGCTCCCCCCTACCTCTCTGCACTTATCGCCCTCCATACTCCAGCCCGTGCACTTCGCTCCTCCTCTGTCCCTTCTCTCACCCTTCCACGCCTTCCCTGCTCCCCTAAGCGCCTTCGTCCCTTCTCACTTGCTGCCCCCCATGCCTGGAACTCCCTCCCTGTCCACATCCGCCTTGCCCCCTCTCTTCATACCTTCAAATCTCTCCTTAAAACTCACCTCTTTCGCTCTGCTCTGTCTGACTCTTTATCCTGCTGAGCCACTATTCCTATACCTACGATCGGTTTACCCTTATCCTTGCAACATGGACCTGCCTGCTGTCATTCTCATCGTAACCAAGCCAAGTACGTGCACTTGAGACCTCGCATCTTCATGAATGTTAGACCCCTTGTCTCTCCCTCTGTTCCCCTTCCTAAGTCTCTCCCCCAGCTCCTGTCTCTCAGATTGTAAGCCCTAGGGGCAGGGACCTTGTCTATTTTATTTCTTTGTAAAGTGCCAGGTACACTGCTGGCGCTATATAAATGTTTGTTAATAATAATAATAATAATAATAATAATAATAATTTTTGCTAAGAATCCTGGATGGACCTGTCCTCCACGATTTTTGTCCAATTCTGTTTTGAATTGGGATATACTCTTGGCCGTCATCACAACCCCACGACAAGGAGTTTCTCAGGTCAGTAGTACTTTCTCTGAAAAAATTCTGCTTTTTGCTTGTTTTAAACTTACTACCAGTGAATTTCATCAGATGCCCCTTCGTTCTTGTATTCTGAAATAGTTTAGATAAAAGTTTGCTATTTTCTTCCTCAGAATTATTCATGATCTTATCTCTCTCCCTTGCATGGGGGTAGGGAACTTTTTTCCCATGTGTCAACTCCAGCCTGAAAGTGTATTTCATTTGGCACTCTTACAGACCCTGGGTCTGGCCTGTGTTTCCAGTGCCTACCCGAAAGCACAAAAGCACAGGGAAGGAAAAGGAAATGAGGGCATGAACTCAAGTATAAGAGATGGATCCATGGCAGAGATACATGATCTGGACCTTTCCCCCATCCTGAGCACACCCCTGAAGCACTGCTGCTCCCAGCGCAATCCCCGACTGTCAGGAACTAGAAGTAAATAGCAGATAATAGATAATTCCATTATGATGTGTTGTGTACTTCTGTGAAGTGGCCACAGGTGACTACTGTCAGAGACAGGATGCTGGACTTGATGGACCATTGATCACAGCCAGTAGAAACTTCTTATGTTCCTCACTCCTATCTAGCACAGAGAGCTTGTAACTGTTTTCAAAGTGGCCCATTAAAGAGAAAAAGTTCCCAAACCCTACTCTATCATATCCCCCTTGGTCATCTTCTTTCTAAGTTGAAGAGCACTAATTTGTTAGTCTTGCCTCATACAGAAGCTATTCCATAGTCTTGCTCATTTTTTGCTGGTCTTCACTGTACTTTATCTTCTGGAGATGGGGTGCCCAGAATTTCCCAGAGTGGGTGAAAACAGATGTGACGCTGGCCCACTATGCCCCAGGACTCAGCCCACATCTGCTTGCGTGCTGGCCCACTACTGTCCAGGGATAGATAGGTGGCTGGCCCAGAATGTGTCCCTTGAATGATCCTGGGTGCATGCCCCAGGCTAAGGGCCGCCCACATGGGCCAATGCAGGCCACACCAGGCCAACGCAGACCCCACCATTCCTGCTGCGGGGCTGAGGCAAGTCATGGCTAGTCACTATGACTGCCTATCATGGCAGGGGGCGAGGCGGGGGGAGCTGGGTTGGGCTGGATGTCCACATGTCTGTGGCAGTGCCCAACCACCACCTGAGGCATTTGGGCGGTGGGACGGCTCTCTGGTTGCATGCACATTAGTGTGGCACCCCTCCTTGACACAGAGAATGGTGGCCTCTATTTCCCGCTCCGCCCTGGGGAGCTGTTGTGCTGCCTACGCATGTGTTTTCACCCAGTGTTTGAGGTGTGTGTGAACACACCCATGGAGTTTCAGAGAGGCATTATGGTATTTTTTTGTTTGTTTTATCTTCAGGCCTCCAGATACAGCATGCAGGCATTGACAGGACACTGGGTATTTTCACACGGACGGAGGGGTGCACAACCCCAGAGCAAGTCCAAGGATGCACCTCCATGTCTGCCCAGTCCCACTTGCAGCTGTGCCTGGGTCCATTTCAAAATGGACCTGGTGGCTGCCAGGGCCCACAGTAAACTCAAACAGGGCCCCTCCCCACACCATAGTATTCTGGGTGGATTTTGCTTATGGAACTGGGTGATTGATAAGTGGACTGTCAATGGGAGGTATGCTGTGGATATATACAAGAAGGGAAGACTGAGGTGGCAGAAGGAAAAGGAAGACAGATGATTGGAAAAGGGTAGGGGGGAAATGAGAGGGGGACGTGGAGGTGATGTATGCTGGTGATGCTGCTTCTGAATGACCCATGAACATGAGCCCCCGGCCCTGAAATATCCAACATACAAGTTTTTTACAAGGGAGTCTAGGTGTCCTAGCCTGAAATCCCATTCTTCTTCAATTCATCCTGCTGTTTATCTGAAATTGAGAAATCTCCTTCCCTTCCCACCCCAAGCTGTTTTACTGAGCTATCAAATATTGCATTCCACCACAGAATGTAACGTGATCCTATTTATAAATGTTGAAGTACATGGAAACTTGGCATGTCCATAAACCAAGTGTGGCTCAATGGAAGTGGCAGGTGTCCATCATATTAGCACGAGGTTTGGGTTTCATTATAGGACTCCTATGGTCTTATGATCCTCTCAGGACAAACAAGATGGATGGATGGATAGATGGATGGATGGGAGGAAAAGCATTGTGTGAGGATGGAAATATATTGCAGTATGCAAACATTGGAAGAATGCAAACAAATACAAATTTGGCAGTGCACAGGTTTAAGGAAAACAGAGGAGAGGAATGCAAAGTAAATCCTTAGAAAGAACTGTGGACAGGATAAGAGAGCGGATAAATAAAGAATGAGACCAAACAGAAAGTTTGGGGATGGCAAAGGCACACTGCTGTGCAGCTTCCACTAAGTGTGTACAGAGAAAGGTGCTGCAGGAACCAAACAAGGAAGAGCCTTTGGGAGAACTCAGAGAAATGGTGGGGAAGGAGAAAGAGGAGGTATCATGATATAAATAGTCTAAAGCGTTTGTGTGTCTATCTGGGGGAGGCCTGCCCTGGAGTCTCCTGAAGAAGACTTCAATCAATAGAATCCAAGCATACAAATGAGGGGGAAAGCATGATGACTGTCCCTAAGTAGCTGAAGGATTAGGGCCTGGATAAGTCCTGGTGAGGATGCAGCTCTCCCAAGTAGCTGGAAGTGATTGTCCCTTTAAGGGAGTTGACTGCCTCCACAGGCCACACCCCTCCTGGAAATATTTGAGCAGGAGGCTCTGCAGTAAGGTCAGTCTGTGTCTGGCTAGGACTGGGGGACTTCAACAGTTAGGAACCTACCAAGGTGCTTCCTGGGATGAGCCAGGTGGGAGAACGGATATGCTTGGAGACTGACTTGCTGTGAGAGGTTTTGGACTTTATACTGAGATCTTGGTATGTGTGGACTGTCATGCTGTAAATAAATATGCACTTGGTGGAAAGTAGTTGGAGTGGTGTGGTTCATTGGGGTCCTTATCCTGTCAAGCCCTACAGCCCAAGGCCACTCTACCACAAAAAAAAGGAAGGTGATTGGCTTAGCTGCTGATGTATCAATACAGATCACAGGGGCCTAACAGGGGTGTCTCTGGCCTGTGCATGGGGGTGGGATGTTTTGGGCTAAGCCCAAAGGGGAGGGCATTAGTGTCTTTATGCGGAGTGTCTGGGATTTGTGCATGGCAGGGGGGCAACACTAATCTAATAGGCAGGAGGCCAATATCACTAGCTCTCAGTAACTTTCTGCTTGAGGAATTTGATGGGTACTTGCTAGTATTAGTAAGCTGCCTAAGATGCATAATATAGAGCTAAAACAGGCAGCAGGTTTGTAATTCTTGGGTATTAGTGCCATTTTTAAGTAGCCCTTCTAGTACCTGAACAATATCTGCAACCAAAACAGGTGCTCACATATCTGATATTTGGGGTATTCTGTTTCAGCTTTTTTCTAGTTCCCGCTTTTTTTTCTCTCAGTTATTTCAGGCCATTTTTAATTGAGGCACTTAGAAGTGCCTCCTGAGCCCTGCGTTCAGAGGAAAGTCATGCGGGGAGTGTTTACATGCTCCCCACTTTGCCGGAAGTGATGCGCTGCCTGTTCTCGTCAGTGGTGGTGGCTGGAGATGCGGGGCTTTGAAGAGGTGCGTTCTGAAAACTTGCAAAGTGAGGCTTTCAGAATGTGCCTCTTCAAAGCCCCATGTTTCCAGCCACCGCCACTGCCGAGTAGGGATGTGTGAACAAAACGGGGTTTGGATGTTCAGCCATTTGGCCCGAAAACTTAGTTTGGGTTTGTGCATTCGGTCCTGCAGAGTTCGGACCCCCCCATAACTTTTGGAAAGTTCGGCCGTGGCAGAAGTGTGGGGTGCTCCAGGGGTACCCGTGGGGGCATGGCAGGCTGTTGGAGACACAGCAGCAACAGCAGCAGAGACCAGGAATGCTTGGGACTTGACACCCTGGGTTGTCTGGGCAGGCAGGCTCGGTGCTTGGCCCCTGTGGGTGCCCGTGGCACCATGGCTGGCCATCTGAGACCCAGTGGCAGCAGCAGCAGCAGCAGCAGCAGCAGCAGCAGAGGACAGGAAGGCTTGGGACTTGGAGGCTGGCCTGGCAACCCTACTTGTCCAGGCATTGCAGGCTTCCAGGCATTGGCAGAGCAGTGGCAGACATTGGATTGCCTGGTAGCAGAACCCATGAAACAGCAGAGGCAGCAGTGGCAGCAGAAGCAGACATTGGATTTCCCAGTAGCAGAACCCATGGCATATGAGAGGCAGCAGTGGCAGCAGCTGCAGCCGCAGCAGACATTGAATTGCTGGGGCACAGAACCCATAGCACAGCAGAGGCAGCAACAGCAGACATTGGACTGCCGGGGCACAGAACCCATGGCACAGCAGAGGCAGCAGAAGCGGACATTGGAATGCTGGGGCACAAAACCCATGGCGCAGCAGAGGCAGTAGAAGTGGACACTGGATTGCCGGGGCACAGAACCCATGACACAGCAGAGGCAGCAGCAGCAGTAGCAGACAGGAAGCATGGCATGAGCAGCAGAAGGTACACTGAGGTAGAGTTTGAGGTTGACAACCAGGATGGGCAGACTGTATCACCACAATGTTCTGCCCCTCCCATCAGCGCTGTCAGTTGTGCATCACCCAGTGAGGGCCAGAAGGCAGAAGGGGGCAAAAAATCCTCTGTATGGGCACATTTTAAGTTGGTGCGGGCAGATGATCCCAGGGAGGTGCACTGCAGTTTGTGCCAGAAGGTGGTGAAGCCTGGGCAGGTGTTCAGTAACCTTGGCACAACTGCCATGGCAAGGCACCTCAAGGCATGCCACAGTGCTGTGCTGCTAAGCGGGCAGGCAGGGGCAGTGGACTCCAGCGGATTCCCGACTGCAACGGACACTCATCCACCTCCATCAGCGGACAAGCATCCTCCTTGAACAGCTACCTCTAGCAGCAGGAGCTGTAGTGCTGCTAGGGGGGAACAACAGCAGCAGCAGTCAGTAGAGGCCCAGAAGCATCAGTGCACCATGGAGGAACTGGGGTGGGGGCAGCTGCCAAGTCCATAGGCAGCTTCAAGACATGGAGAATGGCGTGGCTTTCAACTGCAAGTCACGCACATGTTGGGGGAAATATTTATTTATTTTATTTATTTCTGAAATTCTACCCCACCACTCCTGCGAACAGCTCGGGGCGGCTTACACAATAAAAACATATAAAATATATATACAAATATAAAACATAAACATATACTATAAAATATAAACAGGGCCAGGGAACATTAAAACAAAAGGGGTAAGGGAGAAAACCCATTTAATCTCCCCTCCCCCCCTCCCCAAAGGCCTGGGCGGGTGAACGACCAGGTTTTACAACTACGCTGAAATGTCAACAGGCTTGGGGCCAGGTGTGCTGTATGGGCAGCCCTTCTCGGTGGTCAGAGACATGGGTTTTAGGCACCTGATTGGCTTCCTGGACCCCCAGTTTAAGCTGCCATCATGCAGCACCCTGAGTAGGCAGGTTGTGCCAGTCTTGTACCGGGCATTAAAGGAGCAGGTGAGGGAGCAGCTGGCAGGGGATGGGGGTGCCACTGTCCACCACTGACCTGTGGTTGAGCAGAAACATGCAGCATGCCTACCTGTCAGTGACGGCACACTCTTGGCAGGACTTGGAGGTAGCATTTGGGAGTGGCAGGAGGGGTCCCGAAGCAGGGTATAGGTGGGCCCTGCTTCAGGCGGAAGTCATGGACAGTTCCAATACTTCTCAGAACATCGAGGCAGCCCTGATCACCATGTTGAGGGAGTGGGTCACGCCAGGTGAGCCCTTCATGAAGTGAGTGACAACGTGGCCAACATATTGAGGGCAGTCCATGAGGGGAGCTTCACGAGCATCCCTTACACTGCACACACCCTTCACCTGGTGGTCAGGGATGCTCTGGGCTTGGGGGAGAAGGGGATTGGGGCAGGCACCCTTTGGTCCATGATCAAGCACAGGAGGAAGCGGCCCAGTTTCTTTAACTGGAGCATGAAGGGCAGCAACCTCCTCCAGGCAAAGCAGGCAGAGCAAGACTCCCCAGTGCACCAGATGGTGCAGGATGTGTCCACCCGGTGGAATTCCTACAAGTTCCTGATGCTTGAGCAGCTTCTCAAGCAGAAAGCCGCCTTGCATCAGGTTCAACTGGTGACTGACAGTGGGGCACCTCCAGGGTACAATGGGGCAGAATGGAAGATCCTGGTTCACACGGTCTTTGTGCTGAGAATGTTCCTGACCATGACGGAGACCATCAGCTCCTCCATGGTCATGATCAGCCAGGTGATCCCTCTGGTGCAGAGTCTCTGCAGGAGGCTGGATGAGATTATCCAGGGGCAGGATTGTGGCCCTCCAGGCAAGAAGCTGGAGGTTGAGGCAGTTGCCCTGGTGTGGAAGCTGAAGACAGGGCTGAAGGTGTGGTTTGATGAGCTCATGCAGTGGGAGGAATATGCATTGGCAACCATGCTGGACCCCAGGGTCAAGGGCAGTGTGGCATTCCAGACACCATTCTATGGCCACTGGTGAGCTGGTGGAGAGGGTCCAGCAAGCAGAGCGGACTTTGGATAGGGCACGGCATCAGCATCAGGATGCCCCTGGGGATGGTGGGAGTGGGAGAAGCCACTACTTTTAGCCGGTGGGGTCTATTCCTGCCCCCAGCCCTAGCAGTAGAAGCACCAGCAGAAGGCTGATCAGCAGCAGCACCCCTATTGCAAGCAACAGCACCAGCTCATATGTGCAGGCCACTCTGGTGACTATGGGCCCGTGCACAGCAGGGCAGGCAGTGTGACTGAGGACAGTGGTGGAAGTGGTGCCCCAGCAGAGTTACGCGAGCATCTCAGCAGCACTGGAGAGCTACCTGGAGGAGGAGCCGTGCATCGATCCCAGCAGCGATCCCTTGGCCCACTGCTGGGAGCCTCTGAAGCCTGTCTCCCGAAATTAGGCCTGTGCAGTTTGGGGCATGGTGATGGGCTTGGGCTGCTGCTGATGCCTGCCACTCTGCTGGCACGGCCCCTGCCACCTCTGCATGTGCCCCATTGCCTGCCTTATGGGCATTAGGGATGTGCGAACACAGTTCAGGGTTTGGTGTTTGGGTCATTTGCGAACACCCAGAACCCGAACTGCCCCCTGCCCGAACCAGCCGAACCATTTGGGTGGGGGGGCAGGGGACAGGGCGGAACCCGGTTTTCCCTCCCCCCTCCCCCTCCAGACTGCATGGGTGGAAGGGTCGCCGGTGCACCGCACAACACCCCCACCCCACCCGGCCCAGCCTGGTAAAAACTAAAAAAAAAAAAAAAAAAAACCACCCCAGGGATCGACTTACCTGGTGGTGCCGGGGCTTCAGGTTCGGGTCCAACGGTGGGTCCAGATCCAGAAGCCCTCATTCAGTTCCTGGAAGGCCTAGAAGAAGCCTTAAGCGCTCCAGAGCACCACTGGAGCTGGACCCGCTGCCGCTGCCTCTGCCGGACCAGGGGCCGGAGTCCCGGCACCACCAGGTAGGTCAATCCCTGGGGTGGATTTTTTAAAAAAAGTTTTTACAAGGCTGGGCCGGGGGGGGGGAAGTGAGCTCCGGTGCCCCTTCCACCTGTGCAGCCTGGAGGGGGGAGGGAAAGCTGGGTTCCCCCTAACCCCTCCCCAAACGGGTTCAGTGAAACCAAACAGTTTCGGGCCAAACAGCCCAATCCTGAATAGTTTTGGGGGGGTCAAACCCCGAATGGGCCAAACACTGACCACCCCCACCCCATCCCCCGGTGTTCACAGATCCCTAACGGGCAGCAGACCGGTCTCTCCTGCATGCCTTCTCCATTTCTCCCACCCAAATAATGCAGAGGAAGATTTTATATATTTTTTATTTATTTATTCAAATGTGGAATATAATATATATCTACTACACTAACTCTAACTGCTATTAACTATTCTAAAACCTATGGAATTAAATGGAATATTATCTAATATCTACAAAAGCCTAGTCCTAAAAACACACTATAAATATTAAACCTGATTCACTACACGCTATGTCTATCTATCTCTATAACTAACTCCTACAACTATCTATCTATGGTATTTAGCTATCTTTATATATACACAGGGATGGGCGGGGGGGTGGGACACAGACAGCTCACAACAAACAACACAGGGAGGGGTACAAAACTGAAATGAAACCTAAATCAATCTAATCCTACTCTAAATAAATCCAAAAACAGGGGAAGGGAATCGGGGATGGAATATATACAGGAAGGAGGGAAGGATTATTATTATTATTATTATTATTATTATTATTTATTATAAGCTTTTATATAGAGCCAGCAATGTACCTGGTGCTTTTAAGAGAATAAAACTCAGTCCCTGCCCAAAAGTTTACAATCTAAAGACAGGGGGAGGGGAGACAGGGAAGGGGGGACAGAGGGAGAGACAGGAGAAAGAACACAGAGAGGGGTAATAAATAAATATAACACCTAAATCTATCTAATCTAATCTAAGTAAATGAAACTATGGAGGTAAATGTGTGGAAATGGGTGAAATAGGAGGAGGATGGCAATGGATTGGGAGGAACACAAACTGCTGGGAGAGGTCGAGTTCTGAAAATGTCTGCTAACAGGATCAGTGGCTAGCTCAGAACAAATTAGAAGGTGGGGGGGGGGCTTTTGTTACTTGCTGCACCTACCTTACCACAAGCCCCATTGGCTCTGTGCAGCCTAGCCCATGGCCAATCACAGACTGCCAAGCCAGCGGTCTGAGGAAAAGAGGGATGGTGATTGGGTAGGCTGGCTGCTAGTCCAAGCCTCTCTCCACTCTTCCTCAGCTGACACCGCACCCCCAGGCCTGCCAGACAGGTTTTTCCCGCCCGAACTTGGCCGAATTCATCCGAACGCGCTCAAACTGTTTGGGGGTTTTGGCGTTTGGTTCGGGTGTCCAGTTTGGCCGTCCGAACTGGCTGAGTTCGGGCCAAACTCCGAACGTCTGAACTGCGTTTGCACATCCCTACTGCCAAGGACGGGCAGCACGTCACTTCCAGTAGCTCGGGGAGCATGTAAACACTCCCTGCACAGCTTTCCTCTAAATGCGGGGCTCAGGAGGCACTTCTAAGCACCTCATTTAAAAGTGGCCACAGTTTTTCAGTCATTTCAGTATTTCAGTTGTGTCATTTTTGCAACTGCACATGCACAATAGTGCAAATATTGCCAGTATGATGTAACCAAAATACCATTCAGTAGAGCTGAAACAGGTGCCTAATTTAGTACCCGTGGGTAATACCCTTGTAATAGGGTGGTTCCTGAAAGCCTAAAGGAACCCGATTGTTTACACTTCCTGAGCAGCTACAGAGTATATGACAGAGGATGCCCAGTTAGGGTTAGGAAGCTTCCCTGAGACTTAGGCCACTTTCAGACATGCCCCCTGCCCATGCATATTCTGGCTGAGAGGGGAAATGTGCAGCCCAAATATGTGCAGGGATCGATCAGTCTGAAAGCTCCCCCATGTGGCTTTGCCGGCAGACATGCGCATGGATGCCGAGTTCGATTTCTTGCTCTGCCGAACTCTGCATCCATGCACATGTCTGCTGGCAAAACTGCATGGGGGGGCCTTAAGACCTGCCGATCCCAGTGCATATTCTGGCTGTGCATTTCCTCCCAGACCCAGCATATGCATGGTGGGGAGGGGAGGTCTGAAAGTGGCCTTTCCATACGAGAGCCATTCCATACCCTTGATCGTTGTTGTTGTACAGGCCGCTGTTAGACACGGGCAGTGCATATGTGGAGTTTAGACGAGACATTTCACGCATTAAAGCCAGTCGCACATTCGTTTAAAACCATGAACTAAACAGTGGTATTTAGTTCACAGTTTGCAAAGAATGGGCGACTGGCTTTAATGTGCAAAATGTTGTGTCTAAACCCTGCCTGCGGGATTTTTACACATGGCGTGATTTCACGCTGCGTGCGTGCCGTGCCCCTATAAAAGCAGCCTGTACAACAATAACAAAAATGATCAAGGGTATGAATTGACTCTCGTATGAGGAGATGCTTGATAGGTTGGGGTTCTTCAGCTTGGAAAAGAGATGACTGAGAGGGGATATGACAGAAGTTTATAAAATCATGAGTGGTGTGGAACACGTAAATAGGGAGCAGTTATTTACCCTCTCTAAGAGTACTAGAACAAGGGGACATTCCATGAAATTAACTGGTAGCAGAGTTAAAACAAATAAGAGAAAATATTTTTTCACTCAGACCACAATTAACATGTGGAACTTACTGCCAGAGAAAGTGGTCAAGGCCAGTTGTGTAGCTAGTTTTAAAAAGGGATTGAATACATTCTTGGTGGATAAGTCCATTAATGGCAAGCCAAGTAGGTTTTGGGAACATAACCTCTTACTGTTGGGGGGCTGGAACAACAGGGAATGGATTGCCCATTGTGACCTGTTGGGTACTTCTCCCAAGAGAAAGAGATTGGCCACTGTCAGAGACAGGATGCTGGGCTTGATGGACCATTGGTCTGACCCAGTATGGCACTACTTATGTTATTATGTTCTTATGTAGCTATGGCTATCCATCTTATGAATAGCAAAATAATGAAATAGGCAACACGAACAAACGGGGGGGGAAATTGAAATTTCTTTCTGGAAATGAATATCCAAATTGTATTCACAAATTTCAAATGATAATTTTGTTTCAACTCTCCTACCAATCGCTGTGTGGCCTTGGATGTGCCACTGGCCTCAGTGTTTTCCAGCCTGTAATATGGTAGCAGTAGTATGTGTCTGATGCCTCCTAGAGGAGGCAAGTAGCTTTGCTGGCCCACAGCTGCAAAGCACTTTGAAGTTGTCAAGTGCCAACTAAATGTCAAGGATTATTAGGCAGGCGTTTCTATGTTAATTATGTAATGAAAGCTTTGCATTTCCCCTTTAACTGCAAGGTCTTTGAAGCACGGGGACAATACAGATTCTTAGCTTAATTAAATCCCATTATAAACATCCCACTGCTTTTGCTTAACGTCTGAGCTGGTTTGAAATTTACACCACTCCAGTCTTCCATGGGACTGAGCTCCCCCGCCCTCCTCCTCAGTCACAACTTGTGTTTTTCCACAGTACCTTTTTACTAGGAAAGGCAGGCTCCGGCTCGGGCCTCCCAGGAGAGCAGACCTAGCCAGATGCTTTCTTTCCCTAACAAGCAGCAGGATGCTAAGTTGACTGCAGGCAGTGAATCAGAAATTGTAATTCTGTTCCTCTCCGTCCCGTGGGGGATTCTTTTCCCTCCTGCTGAAAGCCGGCAAAAAAAAAAAAAAAATAGCGAGAGAGAGAGAGAGAGAGAGAGAGAGAGAGAGAGAGAAACCCCAGCCCTCCCCACAAACCACCACAGCCCAAAAAAGCAAAACAGCAAGGGCTGGAGAGAGAAGGAATCGGCCGCCCCCAGAAGCTGTTTGCAGCTTCCCCATGAACCCCTCTCCCCAGTATCTCCAGGAGGCATTAAGGCCTTACATGGCAGGAGACAGGATTCCTGACACACATGGAGGCGGGGAAGTTTATTTTGAGGGTTACAGCTAGGGTGTGAAATTCTAATCACATCAGCAGCCGCTTGTACCGTTGTTCAGTGCTAATTGATTCTGCTGGTGAAAATCATTCCTACCACCACGTTTTGGAATCCTCTTTATCAGACAATTTAAAGGCCACCTATGACTGCAGGGAGCCAGGGGGTTTCACTCACATGCGCTGATGCATTCATGCATTGATGCACACATGTACAAACAGACACGTGTGCATAGGCAAATGTGCATACAGACACACAACCATATATACATATGTGCAGACATTGTACATACACACATATATACACACCCATCCACAAACATAAGCAAACGCAGACATGTACACACACATAAACACACACCCACTCAGCAACACAAACATGTATACCAACAAATATATACACACAATTACAAACATACATGTACACATACATAGAGTAACACATAAATAAGTACGTACCCAAATCACACAAATTCACAAACATGCATACATGTTACAGAAAAACACACAAAGATAAGTATATTCTTGGGCTGAAATTTGGTACTCGTTTTTTTTTTTTTCTGGATTCACCAAGGATCATGGTGCTTGGTTCCGAATTTCTGAATTCCAAGGTTTGAAGGACCAAGTTCGGTATTCGGAAAGTTCGGAACCCTCAATTGAGTGATGGATGCATATGTGACTGGAGTGCATCCCAGACCTGACCTTAGCTTCTCTGAGCAAGGAAACAAAATTTAGTGCCATATTTGGTAGGCAGGGGGGTAATGGGAGGGGACAGGTGAGTAATAGACAAGCACAGTACAGCTTTTGATTGGCTGGCAGGGGCAAAATAGAAGTGGCCATTTGGGCATTTTCCATTCTCTTTGGTTAATTTGGTGGTGTGCTACACTGCTGTTTCTGGAAGTATTTCGGATGGGGGTGGGGTGCCTGGCCTGGCCTGGGCTGTCCATATGGGCAATGTTGGAAGTTACTAGCCACCATGCTTTTTAAATATATATATTTTAAAGTGGGTGCTGTTTTCACTGCTTGGCACTGTAGAGGGCCAGACTGTAGGTGCTTTGACTTTTGCCGTGTGGCTTTTTCAGTTTCACTTTTGGGGTTGGTATTGTTGTGATTGTATTACTTTTGCTGTGGTTTTTTTGGCACTATACTTTTTCTGTGGGTTCAAGCTGGGGTACAGGGGGGATACTTTTTGGTTAACTTATGGTGTGTAGGAAGGAGGCTTGCCTTGCATAGGGGGGCATAGAGCACTATGCCTGCTGGCTGGTGGTACACATGGGGCCATGGGCCAAAACGTGTTGAAACTTGATTGATTGATAATGCTATGTTTTGGTGGGGCACCACAGTGCAACCCACTGACCCCCACAGAGCTTGCATGTAATTATGGGGCATATTAATAGCCACCCTATCTTTTTCTTTTTTGTTGTTTTTGCTTGGGTGCCAAGTGTTTCCAAGTTTCTGCAATACTGAAGTTCCGAGAATTTCAGAGGTCTGGAGTTCCGATTTCTGAGTCCTTGGAAAAATTTCTGAGTGACAACCAAAGACTCAGTCCCAGTACTCGGAACCTCAGAAATTCTCATGAGTACTCAGAGCACCTACTCAGTGCAGTCCTAGAATATTCACAACTTTGCACGTACAACAGAACATATACAATCAAAGGGTGTTAACAAATGTGACAGTGGTCTGCGTTTGTTAAGAAGCATGTTTTCCCCGGAGTTTACTGGGGGGTGGTGGTGGATAGCCTGGGCTGCTACTCTGTAGACCTCTGGGCTAGTCACTACCACGCCCGTGGAAAGATATGCCCAACCAGGCTACTGCGGGCTGTCATGGATTGTAACCCACTGTTCTCTGCCCAGTCTAGAGTGGTCCCCATGATGGGTGGCCATGGTGGCCATCATTGGCCGCCTATCATGGAGGGAGGCAAGCCGCTGGGTGAACTCTGAGGGTGGGGCTGGCCGTACGTTTGTGAGCCCCCCCCAACCCGATTGTGTGAACATTTGTTCCATGATTGGTCTCGATCTTGATGGGTGCAAGCGGCACCCCAGTCTGGATCAGTTCAGAACAGCTGAGGGCCTCTGGTTCATCACATATGTTTTCCTCCACAGACACACAGAGTGGTCAATCTTCTCCCTCCCATGGGCCACTTTGAATACTAGAACAAACTCCACAGGCTGGATAGGAATTAGGGGTGCTTAGTGGGATTGCTTGGGATGGGGGAAGGAAGAGGAGGCTCCAAATCACGGCTCTGTAATATGGATCCATCTCCTGTTCGTGAATGCACGCCCTCATCCCTGCTCCTTTCTCATTTTCTCACTCTTACAGTACTTGAGAATAGGGACTGGATCTATGGGTCAAATCTAGAGCTGAAACAAGTACCTGCAAAAACTGGTATACCCGTCAAAATTGCAGTACTTAACCCAACCTGGTAACATTGGGTACGGATTGGTCCCTGATTAGTCCCCAGCGGGCTACCCAATGGACTGATTTTCCAACTTCCCATCCCAATTCCTAAACCAATTTAATGTTTTACCAGTAAGTAAATTGATAGCTAGTTTTTTGGAGTAACTGAGCACCCAACTCAGAACTCAGGGACTGATGGGGCACTCAGTAGACTACTCAGATATGCAGGTATTACCTGCAGGTAGCAAATGTGCTTCCCGCTTCAGCTCTTGGATTTTAAATCAAAGAATTGGGAAGGGACCAAATGAAAAATCAGAGAGGGTCCTGTTTTGGCCCATGTGCCGTAGGTTTTGTACCCCTGACATACAAAAACATATGCACGTTATAGAGGCACGGAAGCACCTCTATAGTTAATGGGAGGAGCAAACTGCATTAAAACCGTGACAATTCTATTGCTTATACACTTGAGATGGTGACTCCTATTAGTTTGTAATTTGGCCTGGAGGGTACTTTGGATAAGGCGGGGGGAGAGGGAATGTGTCCAAATTTAAAGCAAATCCGTAGGGAAACAAAAAGGTTGCAGCCTTTTTCAACATGATGGGGGAAAGGGCTTTTTGCACTTGGCAACTTTAGATTCAGCAAGGGTTTCATTGTGGTGGTTATGTCACAGTGTATGGAGAAGTGTTAGAAAACGGAGTCGTCAGGTCCTGTGTCTGCTTTTCTGTTTGGTTTGTCAATATGTTCTTTAGTTTCTGATTTGGAAGGTGTTGAAGTTCCCGTGTTATGCTATGGCTAGAATGCTGCAGCCTCCCTGTTTAACTCTCTGGGTAAGGATGTGTGAATGCAGTTCGGACGTTTGGGGTTTGGCCCTAACTCAGACAGTTTGGATGGCCAAACAGAACGTCCGAACCAAACGTCAAAACCCCCAAACAGTTCGACCGCTTTTGGATGGGATCGGGCACATTCAGGTGGGAAAAACCTGGCTGGCAGGCCCAGGAAGGGTGGGGGCAACTAAGGAGCAGAATTCCTGGCCCCAGGGGCGGAGAGAGGTTTGGACTATCAGCCAGCCTGCCCAATCACCATCCCTCTTTTCCTCAGACCACTGGCTTGGCAGTCTGCGATTGGCATGGGGCTAGGCTGCACAGAGCAAATGGGGCTTGTGGTAAGGCAGGCGCAGCAAGTAACAAACGTCATTGACCTCCCTCCCTTCCAATTCCTTCTGAGCTATCCACTGATCCTGTCAGCAGGCGTTTTCAGAAGTCTCCCTCTCCCAGCAGTTTGTATTCCTAATCCATTGCCATCCTCCTCCTATTTCATCCATTTCCACACATTTACATCCATAGTTTCATTTATTTAGATTAGATTAAATAGATTTAGATGTTATTTTTATTTTTTACCCCTCCTTGTGTTCTTTCTCCCTACCCTCCATTGAATCCTTCCCTCCTCCCTGTATATATTCCATCCCTGATTCCCTTTCCCTGTTTTTGGATTTATTTAGAGTAGCTTTAGATTGATTTATATTTCATTTCAGTTTTGTACCCCTCCCTGTGTTGTTTGTTGTGAGTTGTCTGTGTTCCCTCCCACATTCCTGTAGATAGATAGATAGATAGATAGATAGATAGATAGATAGATAGATAGATAGATGAAGGAGTTAGCTTAGTTAAAAAGATAGATAGAGATAGTGTGTAGTGATTTAGTTTTAATATTTTATAGTGTGTTTGTAGGACTAAGCCTTTGTAGATATTAGATAATATTCTATTTAGTTCCATAGTATTTTAGAATAGTTAATAACAGTTAGAGTTAGTGTAGTAGGTATATATAATATTCAAATTTTGATTCAATAAATTTTAAAAATATAAAATCTTCCTCTGCATAATTTGGAAAGGAAAAATAGAAAAGGGAAGCAGGCGAGATTGGTATGCTGCTCATAAGGCAGGCAATGGGGCATGTGGCAGAGGTGGCCCCAAACTGCACAGGCCTTATTTTGGCAGATAGGCTTCAGAGGCTCCCAGCAGTGGCACTAGGGGTGTGGTTCGACGGTGCCTCCTTCCAGCATCCTCTACTGCCATGCACGGCACTGGAAGGCCTGCAGTCCAGGAGGCTGCGGCTGTCTCTGGTGTGGATGCAGGAGCAGGTGTAGGTGCTTCAGGGTCAGATGTTCATCATGGGCTACCTATGTCCCCGATCCCCATTATGGATGTGATCCCCAGCAGTCCAGGGCTGGTGCTGCCAATGCTGCTTCTGCTATCTGTGCGATGGGTTCTGTCCCCTGGCAATCCAATGTCAGCTTCTGCTGCTGCCAATGCTGCCTCTGATGTTTGTGCCATGTCTGCTGCTGCTGCCAATGCCGCCTCTGCTGTGCCATGGGTTCTGAGACCAAGCAATCCAATGTCTGCCACTGCTGCCAATGCAGCCTCTGCTGTGCCACAGGTACTGTGCCCTGGCAATCCAATGTCTGCTACTGGGTGACCACGTGATTCACCACTGGGCAAGGCTTGACAAATTTGAAGAAGAGCTTGTTCAGATCGGGCGAGTAGGATGCAAGCCTACAATCCCTGGCCAAGTAGTGGTGCCAAGCCCTGTCTGGGCCTCTACCGCTGCTCCACTGATGCCTGCAGCACTGCAACACCCAGCTGAGTAGGGGTGCCAGCCACTAAGCCCTGGCCGTACCTCTGCTGCTGCTCCGCCAATGCAAGTAATGTAACAAAAGTAATTGCCCTCCCTCCTTCTAATTCATTCTGAGATAGCCATTGATCCAGTCAGCAGGCATTTTCAGAACTCTCCCTCTCCCAGCAGTTTGTGTTCCTCCCAATCCATTGCCTTCCTCCTCCTATTTTACCCATTTCTTTCCACACATTTACCTCCATAGTTTCATTTATTTAGATTAGATTAGATTAGATAGATTTAGGTGTTCCTCCATAGTTTCATTTATCTAGTTTCGATTAGATAGATTTAGGTGTTATACCCGGCATCAAAAAGCAGCCACTCCAGTCCCAGGTCCCACCATCAGGGTTCTGGGGCTGACGTTATAGGCAGGGAGGGCTGTCCATCCACTTCATCCAGAAGCTGCCACTAGTGTCCCCGGACCCACTGTCAGGGTTCTGGGGCCATCATTCCGCTCATGGGGAGCAGTCATTCCACCGCATCAAGAAACAGTCAGCCACTTCAGCCCCAGGACCCACTGTCAGGGTTCTGAGGCCTATGTTCCAGGCAGGGAGGGCTGTCCATCCACTGCATCCACAATCTGTGACTTCTGTCCCAGGACCCACTGTCAGGGTTCTGGGGCCGTCATTCCACTCACGGGGAGCAGTCATTTCACCGCATCAAGAAACAGCCAGCCACTCCAGCTCCAGGACCCACCATCAGGGTTCTGGGGCCTACGTTACAGGCAGGGAGGGCTGTCATTCCACTTCATCCAGAAACTGCCACTCTAGTTCCAGGATCCACTGTCAGGGTTCTGGGGCTGTCATTCCGCTCACGGGGAGCCATCATTCCACCACATCAAGAAACAGCCAGCCACTCCAGCACGAGGATCCACCATCAGGGTTCTGGGGCCTACATTCCAGGCAGGGAGGGCTGTCCATCCACATTATCCAGAAACTGCCACTCTAGTCCCAGGACCCACCGCTGGTTTCTGGGGCCGTCATTTCACTCACAGGGAGCCATCATTCCACCACACCAAGAAACAGCCAGCCACTCCAGCTCCAGGACCCACCATCAGGGTTCTGGGGCCTACGTTCAAGGCAGGGAGGTCTGCCATTCCACTTCACTGTCTGCCAATGCTCCACCGATGCCAGTCAGCCTATGTTCCCAGCAGGGACGGCTGTCATTCCACTTCATCCAGAAGCTGCCACTCCAGCCCCAGAACCCACCATCAGGGTTCTGGAGCCTATGACCCAGGCGGGGAGAGCTGTCCAGCCACATCATCCAGAAGCTGCCACTGTAGTCCCAGGACCCACCATCAGGGTTCTGGGGACGTCATTCTGCTCACAGGGAGCCATTATTCCACCGCATCAAGAAACAGCCAGCCACTCCAGCTCCAGGACCCACTGTCAGGGTTCTGGGGCCTACGTTCCAGGCAGGGAGGGCTGTTGTTCCACTTCATTGTCTGAAAATGCTTCACCGATGCCAGTCAGCCTGCAATGCCCAATCAAGTAGGGGTGCCAGCCACCAAGCCCTGGCTGGGCCTCTGCTGCTGCTCCACCGATGCCTAGTAGCTTGCAATGCCCAACCTATGCTGCTGCTGCTTCTGCTCCTGCTGCTGCTGGGTCTCAGATGGCCAGCCATGCCCCCCCGAGCACTCCTGGGGGTCAAGCGCCAAGCCTGCCTGCCCGGGCTACCCGGGGTGCCAAGTCCCAAGCCTTCCCAGTCTCTGCTGCTGCTGCTGCTGCTGCTGCTGCTGCTCCGATGCCCCCATGGCCCCCCCTGGAGTTCCCCAAGCCTCTGCTGTGGCTGAACTTTCTGAACGTTCATGGGGGGGGGAGAACTCCGCGGGACCGAACCCAGAAACCCAAACTAAGTTTTCAGGCCAAATGGCTGAACATCCAAACTGCGGTCTGTTCACACATCCCTATCTCTTGGTAGAACATCATGATGTCAGCCTGCCATGACAACCCCCCTGCTAGGGAACCTGCTGGCTGATGAAAGCATGGATGCTTAGAGTCTCAAGGGCCAGCACATACTGTCCTGAATGCACTACACAAGGGAAGGGAATCAGGTAGGGGTGGGACACCAGGGAGAATACCAGATACCGGATGTACCGGTATCGGATCTCCCAGGTACCAGATTTACTGGTATCGGCATACCAGATTTTTAACATTGCCGCGGTATCGCATTTTTTATATTGCGGCTATTGACTTCAATGGCCACAATGTAAAAAATCTGGTACTGCGGCCAATGTTAAAAATCCGGTATGTCGGTACAGGTAAATATCAGATTTATCGGATTAAGCTGATACACCCAAATACCGGCAATATTGGATCTCGGGAGAACTGGAATTCCCACCCCTAGAATTAGGCTGTATAAAGTAGATGCCATGATGGAAGTGAGTTTGCGAGTGGAGAGATGGGACAAGAGGGCTTAAGGTGAAGGATGGGGGTGGGGGAAGGGGGACGAAGATTTTTTCTCTTCCCAAGAACCCAGACACATTCTTCTGATTCAGCTGGGAGGAATCCAGGACAACCCCCTCATGTATCAAACTCGCCCACCCAACGTCAGAAAAGGTATGGGACTGGAGAGTACCTTATGGAGTGGCGAGTGGAAAAGTCCCTCATAAAATCACACCCAGAAGATCACATTACCCCATTCATCCCATTCCCCTCTCCATTAGCACCCTCCCAACCCTCCACACATCCTCCCTCTTCCACTGACCCATAGCCCACTGACCCCACATCCCTCTCTCCCCCATTAACCACCAAACAACCCCTTTCTTTTACCCCGCTCACCCCAGCTTCCACATGTCTGTCTCCCCCATTATCCCCAATACCCCCTTCCTTCCCTATTGACCCCAGGCTCCCACACCTGTCTCACCGTTAACTCTCAAACACTCCTTTCCCATTCACCCTTCCTTCCCCTCATTAAACCCCAAATGCCCCATTCCCCATTCATCCCAGTGTCTTCTTTTCTCCCCTCCACCTTCTTCACCTCCCCACTTCCTCCTTCTTTGTATCTTTACCCTCCCCTTCTTCCTACCCTTCACCTTCCATTCCACCTTTTCCTCTTCTTTTTTCTTGTTTCCCTCCATACTTGCACCTTCCCCCCCCCCCCTTCATGTGTCTTTGAGGAGATGGATAATCTTGCTGGCACCCCTGGCCTTTGCGCCTGCAAATTTATTTATTTATTTTTAAACTTTTATTTTTGGGGGGGAAATACTGAAGTACATGGGGAGAACTTTACAAGAGAACATTTTCCTTACAGAAAAGAAAGACTTTCTGGGAACTGTTTGGGGTTTCAAATCCTAAAATGTCTTTATGATTATTTAATGAAACTCAAGTTGGTAGCACAGCACCTGATGGACTGGAGTGCATGGGACTATAAAAACACAAGAAAATTCCATGTTCAAAAAACCACCCAGTTTAAGACAGTAGTTAAGACTCTTACAAATTCAACTATTCACCAAAAGGCATGGAAATTGTTAGCTAAGGTTCCCACCTTAACTTGTGCACCATGTAAGCAGTAAAGATGTACAGTCTTTCACAGATGACATGAGAGAAATGTCTCTCCCCCATTTTAGGAGATGGGATGAATGGGGAAACAGGGTGTTTGGGGGTTAATGAGAGGAGGGAAGGGTGTAGGTGACTGAAGAGACTGTGGGACCCCTTTCTCTTTAAGCCTACTTTGACTCAAAACCCAGAGAGGTGGCAACCAGGGATATAATGAGGCAGGAATGGGGCTGCTGATGCTGACATACCCCTCCCCACTGACCCCCAACATGGAGGACTGTGGGTGACTGGGGAGGCTGGAATGTCTCCTTATACACATCCTTCATCCATCAGATCTGTTCCCCAATATGCAGGCTACACAAATACTGACCTCTCCTGTTGACTGCACCTAAATTAAAGCAAAGACAGAAAGCAGGACATCAAGGGGCACCCCTTGCAATTGACCACTTCAGTGTTGCCTCCCAACCTGCAGAGGAAAAGAATTGGGGATGAAAGACCAAGGGAAAGTGTGGGTGCAGGGAGGCTAAGTTGGAAGTGAGCGCAATATGTGAGACTACAACTTCTTTACTGCCTACATGCTGTGCAAGTTAGGGCAGTAGCCTTATCTAATAATTTCCATGTCTTTTGGTGCATAGTTGAATTTGTAAGAGCCTTAACTACTGTCTTAAACTGGGAGGTTTTTTGAGCATGGAATAGTCACAAACACCCACCCCCGCCAGTACAAATACACACCAGTAGATGTATGTAATCCCTAATATACATACATATACATACATACTAGGGCTGAAATGGGAACCCTGAAAAACAGGAATTCACATTAAATTCCAACATTCCTGACCTGTCAGTGACAGGTCAGGTACCTTAGAGTTCCCGACAGGTGCCATATAGGGGTGCTCAAACCTTCTGCCCAGCTTACCTGGTTCTGGGAGCACAGCAGCAAGGACAACAGCAGGTGGCTGGTGGCAGACAGAATCATCCATTCTCTCTCTCTCTCTCTCTCTCTCTCTCTCTCCTGGAAGAGGGACTTTGAACCCCTGAACTCAGACAGTGGGATTCAGCACCCAAAGAGAGACTGTCCCTTGTAAATAAAGGTTGTTGGGAGGTACAGTGCTGGATCCAACAAGCTGAAGCCCCAGACAAAATTGGGCATGGGCCCCCTTCCAAATTACTATGGGTCTTCCATAAGTCAAGGCTCCCAGTGTTTGAGACTCTGTGGACCCGTATTTTATGCTAGTGCTTCTCACAATTACATAATTTCAGGTTTATTCATGGGCCCCATGTTTTGGGTTGGAGGAGGGTGTCTTACGTTATGCTCCCCCACACCCCTCAGCACATGGGGCCCTGTGTACAGTTCACACATATGTGGATCCAGCTCTTCCACAAACCCAACAGCATCTTCCGTGTCCAAACTGAAGCAGCCCCATCTCACCTTAGCTGAACTTGTTGCAAGGAAACCTGGCAACACGCTCTTGCAGTGGCCCTGGCTGAGTGAAGAGAAAACCAGGACTGATGTGGGTATACAGGCACACTATGGATCAGCAATTTGGTATCAAGAGCATTTTGCTGATGAATACCTGATCCCAGGAGCAGGAGTAGCCTCCCAGTCTACCTACAGAAGCCCCATCCCCTAGTCTTTCCTTAGCCAGGTCTGGAGCAGGCACTAGTGTGGGCTGACCTGGGGCTCTACCACATGTTCTGGTGTATGTGTGAAACATCGCAACTTGTGCCATTCCACACCCTTATGATGGGCAGAAGCAGAGATGGCTTTAGGCATAGATAACATAGGCAAGCACAGAGAGCCCCACGAATGAAGGGGACACTTTTAAAGAAATAACACTTACACTACTATACCAGGCCCCACTCACTCACTTTTGGAGATGGTGGGGACTCATAAAATCATATGGCTGGAAGGTATCTGAAGTGTCATCTAGTCCAACCCTCTGATCCAAGGAAGTCTAGTCTCAGCCTACAGCATTGCAGATACATGCTTAAAAGGCTATAAGGAACTACCTAACTGAGTGAGACTAATGATCCATCTTAGCCCAGTATTGTCACAACCTGCCTGCCTGCAGGGATTTATTCCAGCTGACTTACCTGCTCGCTGCCGGTGTGGGGGGGGGCTTGCCTCCACGCCGCCGCCGCCGCTCCCATCACCACCTGCCTTGCTGCTCACCGCTGGGGCCGCCGCCGCCGCTGCTTCGTCCCCGCAGGATACCTGCGGGGACAAGAAGGACAACCGTGAGTTGGGGGCGGGGGGGGAACGCAGAGGGCAGCCACGTGGGCTGTCCTGTCCCCTCCCCCCCCACCCGGAAGTAGCGGGGGCTACAAATCCCACAGACAGCGGCTGGAGCCGCGGAGCCTGCCTGCAGGGATTTATTCCAGCTGACTTACCTGCTCGCTGCCGGTGCGGGGGAGCGCTTGCCTCCACGCCGCCGCCGCCGCTCC
>QEPC01001423.1:9839741-9855077 GCA_003113815.1 Sphenodon punctatus | reverse complement strand
GGGGGGGTGATTTTTAATCCCCCACCTATATATTTATTTATGATTATATACCACCCTGGTTTATTGATATGTTTTATATTTGTATTTTAAATGTTTTAAACTGTTTTATTGTTGTTAACCGCCCCGAGCTGCTGTGCAGGATGGGGCGGTATAAAAATCTATTAAATAAATAAAATAAAAATAATAAACCTGACACGGCAGCAGGGTTTCAATCTGGCTCACTGGGATCCCTGGCAAAGGCCTCACCCTGGCACTCTACCAGAGATCCTGAATCGGAAATGTCATGGGTTGAACTTGGAACCTGTCAGGGTTGGGGGGCAGGTGAGGGAGAGAGGGGCTGTGGGGATGCCCGCAGCCCCCGCCGATGCCACTTCTGGCTCAGACCTTTCCCCTCAGCGGGACGTGCCCCCGGCCCCGCATGCTTCTTTGGTTGCCCAGGCAACCAATTCAGGCATGCTCAGGGCAGCGCGACTCCAGGGAACGCCCAGAGGGCCAGGGCCACGTCCTGAGCCCGTGCGCTGCTCTGCGCGACTCCAAGCACATCAGGGGGGGCGTGTCTGACACTTCTTAAACTGGCAGGGGAAGAATCCCCGCTGTCGGTAATTGGAGTTTGAAACTGGCCACTACAGAAGCTAAGTGATTGTTTGTTTTGGATCTGGAAAGTGTGCAAGGGTGCTTGTGCGACGTGGGTGGTGTGGTTAGGTGAAATTGACTGTGTTATCTGTCCCTGGTTCTTTCCTTCCTACCATTGGGTGAGTCTGTATGACTGAGAGAGTGGGTGCTGCGTGTGACCCCTGCCTTCCCCTATCCCTGGGTTGCCTTCCCCTCTCCCCGGTGTGCAAGTCTCCCCTCCCCCTTTTCCCCTTATCAGCTGGGCCCTATTCGTTCCCTCCACACTTGCCGTCACTAAGTTCCCTACCCATAACCCTTCCTGGAGTGAGTGTGGGGCGGCGGCCTGTAGCGGGCAACCTCAGCCCAGGCCTAGTTTTGTGCTCCATGCCCAATGATGATACGTGCCCCGTTTCTTTGAGACATATCAGGCCACAATACTATCCTGATGGGCTTACTTCCCCTGCACACGGGGTGTGGAGCATAGGAGTGAGAGCGTGGGTGCGTGTTGTCAAGACTCCCTGGGGGGCTGGACCACCCCTTTCCCCCTTCCCACTGATAAAATTACCGGCAGTAGAATCCTTCTCCCCCTCTCTGTGGGAAATTCCCCACTAATGGATATTGCTGCAGAGATTGGGAATCTAGTACGGGCTGTCCAGTCCATTCATATGGAGGTGAAGGATCTCCATGCTAAACATGCTGAATTAGTCCTGGCAGTGGGACAGCCCAGGGACAGGGGACAAGCGGCAGCAGTCACCCCTGTTGCTGCTGTTGGGGAACCAGCCCCACCTGGTGTTCCCATGGTACCCCGTAAACCTAAAGGGCCCCGGGTAGAGAAGTTCCTGGGGGATAGGCACCTATTTCAAGGGTTCCTCTCCCTGTGCGAGCTCACCTTCATGATGCAGCCTGCTACATATGCTACAGATAAGCTGAAGGTGGCATTCATTCTAGGGAACCTGGGGTGTGTGGCACTTGATTGGGTCACCACTCTCTTAAAAGGGAAAAGCCCCCTCCTCACCAATTATGCTCAGTTCCTCCAGGAATTTACAACCTTGTTTGATCATCCGCATCGCCAGAGAGACGCCGAGGCCACAATGATGTCCCTAAAGCAAGGCAAGGGCACCCTGTGGGACTATGTGACCAATTTACAGCAACTTGTTGTAGACCTTCAATGGTCTAATGAGGTCTTGATCGTGCTGTTCCAGAAAGGACTAAGTGACAAGCTAAAAGAGCAACTGGCGTACACTACCCTACCGGGTACATGGCAAGATCTTGTTTCCTTGTCCCTTCAGATCCAGGATTGCCCGGATGAACGACAGCGAGAGCGGTGCCAAGACTCGCAAGGATTTGCACCCTGATTTGTTCCTACCCCTACAGGACCTCCAGGGGGCACAGTACTTCCTGACCCCGAACCAATGCAATTAGGTGCCTCACGAGGACCGCTGTCACTAGAGGAGCATGAATGATGACATCAGTCAAGGGCCTGTTTCTATTTTGGAGAAGCAGGACACTTCATCCAGGAGGGTCTTGCTCTACCCCCGCAGCATTGAGGACAGGGAAACACCCGGGGCCGGGATGTGCAGGGAGCATCCCAACCCTAGACCAAGACCCTCTGCAAGAAAAGACCAAGAACCCATACCTCCAGGTGCCCTTTGCCATCACTACCCATGCCCGGTAGTCCTGGGTGGTCTGGGCCCTGATTGATTCCGGAACCTCTGGTAATTTCATGGACCAATCCTTCGTCCGCACCCATGCCATCCCCATTGAAATGAAGACTCGCCCCAAAATGGTGCATGCAATCAACGGGTCCCTGCTAGTCTCAGGCCCCATCACCCTCCAGACTGCATGGCTCCTATGTACCATTGGAAACCACCAAGAATGGACCACGTTCAATGTGGTATGCACCCCCATCTTTCCTGTAGTTCTGGGGTTACCCTGGTTACACCAGCATGATCCCCAGATAACGTGGAACCCAAAGACCCTTTCTTTTTCTTCACCTCAGTACAAACAGGGTTGTCTGGTTCCCCCTCCAGGGAAACCAGCAGTCCTTGGGGGTACAATGCCCCCCCCTAGAAAAAGAACTCCCCCTTTGCTTACCGAGATTATGCTGACGTATTTAGCCCTACCCAAGCGTCTGAGTTACCACCCCATCGACCCTATGATTGTCCCATCGATCTCCTCCCAGGCACAGAACCACCTTTTGGGAGGATATATGCACTTGCGGGCCCGGAGCTCAAAGCCCTTCGAACCTACCTCAACGAGAGCCTCTGGAACAGCTTTGTCCAACCTTCTATCTCCCCAGCGGGGGCCCCCATCTTCTTTGTCCCCAAGAAAGGTGGAGGACTTCGCCCCTGCATTGACTACAGAGGATTTAATGCAGTGACGGTCAAAAGACGTTACCCACTCCCCTTAATCCCGGAACTCATGAATTGACTTCAGGGGGCCCGCATCTTCACCAAGCTAGATGTTAGAGGAGCCTACAACTTGGTGCGAGTCCGAGAAGGGGATAAATGGAAGACGGCCTTTCGCACGCGACATGGGTACTTCGAGTACTTGGTAATGCTGTTCGGACTAGCCAGCGCTCCGGCAACCTTCCAGCACTTCATAAATTATATTTTTCATTATATCTTAGATTTGTTCGTGATCGCCTACCTGGATGACATTTTTATTTACTTGACCTCGTTGCCACATGCAAACTAAGTAGTCGCTCTACCACCTGAGCCATTTGTCCACCAGGGCTTTTAAAACATCAAAGGAAGGAGATTCCACAATCTCCCTGGGTAGGAGGCAACTAATTCCATTACCCAAGAGTTCTTACAGTTAGGAAGTTTTTTCTTAATATCTAGCTGAAATCAGCATGGCTGCAATTTAAGCCCACTCCCTCTTCTTCTCTTTTCTGTGACAGTGGAGAACACCACCAGTGGATGCCACCATCTTTCTTGTGGCATCCTTTATGATATTTGAAAACTGCTATAATGTCTCCCCTTAGTCTTCTTTTCTGTAGGCTGAACACAACCAGTTCTTTCAGTCTTTCCTCACATATCTCGTTTTCCAGACCTGTTATCATCTTAATTGCTCTTCTCTGAATCTTCTTCAGTTTCTCAACATGCTGCCAAAACTAAACATATTTTTCAAGCTGAGGTCTCACCAGTGATGAATAAAGTGATACTGCCACCTCCTATACCTTGGATATGACACACCTGTTGATGCAGCCCCTAACTGCATTATTTTTTCTCCCTCGACTGCAAAGAGTTAAGATAGGACCAGCCCTCCCCTCTCTAAAGTCTGTCACTGAACCTCAGCTGCTATTGTGCCTCAGCTTTGGAGAAGAAAGGGAAAGAAGGGTTGGGGCTTACCACCTGGCCAATCACACATGAGTTTGGTTCTGCTCTGTCCCTTCTCTTCCCAACCAGCCTGGACAGGGAAGAGAGCAGGAATGACAGGGTTAAGCCTATACAACCTGGGCCCCACATACCTGCGGGACTACCTCATCCCTCGTTTCCTGGATCAGTCCCTGAGGTCAGCTGGGGATGCCCTCATAGAGATCCCCCCAATATTCCAGGTGGCGACATTCAAGACGGCATTCTTGCTGGCTGCACCACGGCTGTGGAATTCCTTCCCACTGGAGATCCGACTCTCTCCGGATCTCCCGTCTTTCCACAGACAATGTAAGACCTGATTGTTTTGCCAGGCATTTGGTGAGGGAGATGGGTAGTGGGTGGGTGGGGTTCTTTTTCTTGAGGAGGGCTGTTGGGTCTCCTTGGTTGAATGATTTAAAACTTTTTATACTATATTTTTGTATTTTATACTATGTTTATACTATGTTTTTATTGTACACCACCCCAAACTGTCAGTGGGCAGGAGGGGGCGGGTTATACTTTTTTATTAAACTTAAACTAAAAACTAAAACATTTCAACTCCAGCAGCTCAGGTTGAGTTGGCTATGTGCAGCAGAGATCCAGGGGCCACAGAAACAGGCTCCATAGGCCAGACTTGGACTTCAGACTTCCTAGGGTAATTTCAGAGGTTATAAGATCACAGTCAACCATGGTGAACCACACTCAACCCCGCGGCGGGGTCAAAAAGCCCTGAACGTCTGATCGGTGTTCTCCAGGTGTTCAACACAGACAATCACCAGTAGGAGACAAAGCCAACCAACCTTCCAGAGGTTGGGACCAGACCATCTCCGGAAAGGTGGTCAAAGCAATTCCCACCGGGAAACTGCAAACAGTAATGACAGAATGGCAACCACCAGCCAGACCCAAACAAAATGATCCCCAGCTGGGGTGAAAGCATGCAGCATCGCTGCCAGGCAACGAGCAACAACACAGACCGGGGAGTAAGATTTAAAGGACACACAGCAGCAGGGAAACATGGCAGGATGGAGCAAGGCGGAAGGGCAAGGAAAGCAGAGGGCGAGCGATCAAGGGAGGAGGAGGAGGTGGTGGTGCTGGAGATGGAGGTGGTGGCAAAGGAGCAGCAGCAGCCGGGGCAGGCCGCCCCAGAGGGGACAACCGGCCAGGGGACAGAGGCACCCCGTAAATGGGTAAGGAGGGTGAGGGGGGGCGCACCGTGGAAAGAGGGGGGAACCCAGAGGGAGGGGGAAGGGAGGTGGGCCGTGGGGCCAAGGGACCCAGGCAACTAACACACACACCCTTATGACCCACAGACCTGGAAACAGGCCCGGGAGCTGGAGCCCCCCAAGGAGACAGACGGAGAGCAAGCAGAGGAGGAGCAGGAGGGCATACATGGGATGCAGCCGTACCATTGATGGGGGCAATGGGACCACAAAGGGACCCAGGACTTTATACAGATCTGGGAGGTCCCTGGAGCACCAGGTGGAACTCACGGTAAACATGCGGAATGAGCATGTCTACATGTCTATAGTGCAGGACATGGAGGCCGTGGGTAACCACAGGACAGTGGCCCAATGCCTCTCCAAGGTGAAGGAGTTCAAGAGGGGGTAAAAGGCAATAAAGGACAATAACCGGCTGTCGGGACATGGAGCACGGGCTGCCGCCTACTGCGACACCCTGGACTGCATCCTACACATGAAGGGCTCCATGGTCGCCCCATGGCTCATGAGGAGCACCATGGTCCAGGGCAGGGAAACGGTCAACGTACCCCCACCCCTGGCATCCCCGCACAAAGGCACCAGCTCTGGGGCCCAGTCCCCCAAGAGGAATGCCACGGGACCTCGGGGACCAGGAGGCCCCCCTCACACACCAGAACAGGGAGCCCACACCCCCAGTCTGACTTGGGAGGATCCGAGGATGGCACACTGGCCACCCTTAGCCAGTGGACGCAGGGGGAACACAGCCACACTGAGGGGCCAGCCTCAGAGGGCTCTGAGACTGACATTGAGGGTAGACAAGCAGCTACGAGGGGGAACGAACCATAGGGGATGGGCCCATGGGTGGGTGGGCCTCCACAGGGCACGGATATGTCCCCATGGACATTCACATTCCTTTCACGGGTCAAACACAGTTCACAACATCTGTTATAAATTCAAAATGGCCGACATTCAAAATGGCCGCTATCCTTTATAAGGCCCTTATCAAATGATAAGGGTCATCAATCATCTTGACACAAAGTACCTAACTACACTACTCCCCCATAAACCCAGGATGGCTGACAGGGGGTGGGGGGAAGCAGGTCCAGCCCAGGCACAGAACAGGGGGTACAGGCGCAGCAGGCCGGGCACTGGTGCTAGCATGTGGGGAAGGGGGGTGATAGGATGGGGACCAGGCCCATGCAGGGCTACTGCAACCAACCCCAAGCCATTTCCCAACAGATCACGGCACACCCCGGCACATGGGACCATCCAGCGGGGGGGGACGGAGGGGAGCAGCCGCAGGAGCAGCCGGAAGACCCAGGTGAGGCTCCACAGCTGGGGGGGGAACGGGGGTGCACATAGGGTACACCAGGGTAGGGGGTAAAAGGGAGGGATGGCCAGGGCACAGGGGGTCACCAGGGGGAGGGCACCGGCCACCCACCTGCCAGGGGGCCAGCCCACTACTCGCAGCACCGCAACGGGATGGGAGGCAGGCACCAGGGCCGGACTAACAGACCCCATTGTGCACCCCAACAGGGCAACCAGAAGCAGCCCCACCAGCCAAACCCATGCCCCTGGCACAGTGGATACAGGAGCAGAGGGCTCGGGTACGGCGCCGGAGGGAGGATCAGGCAGAGGAAATCATCCGGACTACCACTGAGCAGGGGGAGCAGATGATAGCGGTCATCAACTGCATGGAGAGGGCCCTGCAGCAGGCGGAGGCCAGGGACTGGAGGCTGCAGGTGGAGGTGCGACTGGAATGGAGGCAGGAGTGCCAGGAGCACAACAGGCAGGTGGAGGAGTTCGGGCAGCTAGAGCAGGCCATAGACAGGATGGTGGTGGAGCACTCGTGCAAGATGGACTGGTCCCACAACATTGGCACGTCACTGCTGCTACACGCGGGGACCATGAGCACATACATAATGGCAGTCGCTCTGCCAGGCATCCTGCCGGCCCCCGCGCCGGTGCTGGGCTCCGCAGCACCCCAACCGCCCCAGCCACCGCCCTAGCCACTGGCACCCGCAGGGCCCGTGCATCTGCCTCCTTGTCCCACCAGGCCTCCAGAGACAGCAGCTGGCATGGGGGGCCACTCCGGCACCAGGGCCAGCCCCCACCCCAACCCCACCGGCCGTCCTGGACACGGAGGCCTCCCAGGACACAGTCGGGGACACGGACAGCGGGGGCAAGGGGAGCTCCCAGAGCTCCTTTCCACATGCACGGCAGTCAAGGGGATGGCCCAGGAAGCTCCAGGGTTGGGGGGAAGGGGGAGGGAAAGGGGGCACGGTGCAGGAGGGAGTAAGGGGGGCCACTTTGGTACACTCAGAGCAATAAACGCACGGGTGAAAATGATCTCTAACGATTTTATTGAGCGTCTCTGTACAGTGGTTGAGGCCAGTGGGATACCTGTGGGTGTGGGTCAGATACAGGTGGTGGCCACCGAGGGAGAGGGTGGAGACCTCAGGCTGTGGCATCTCTGGAAACCCGCCTCACCAGGGCAGCTTGGATCCGCTTGGTGTAGCAGTACTCCCTCGGGTTATCAGCATTCACATAGAGCAGCACGGATTAAGGTGGGCACCAGGGCATGGGGAACTCAAGGGCAGCCCCATCGGTCTCGTACATGTTGTGCAGCACACAGAAGGCACTGATCACAAGGACCGAGGTTTCTACCGTGTAGTCCAGTCAGGCTTCTAGGCACCTCCAGCACTGCTTGAGGGCACGGAAGGCCCTCTCGACAACAGTCCTGGACGCACACAGGTGGACATTGTAGAGCGCCTCCATGGGGTTCCTGGCAACCGGGTATGCCTTCATGACCCATCGGAGGAGGGGATAGGCCAGGTCCCCCAGGATGCAGGGGGGCATCAGAACCCCCGTGATCCTGGTCATCCCCATGTCCACAAAGTCCCCCCGGTACATCCGCATCCAGGCATAGAGGGGCGAGATGGTCAGGATCCCGGCATTGTGGCTGTGGCTGGAGTGGCCAGTGTAGATGTCGATGAACAAGCCCTGGTGGTCCACTTCCACCTGGAGCAGCAAGGAATGGTACCGCTGCCGGCTGATGTATTCTGCGGCTTCCCCATTGGAGGGGCAGAGGATCTCAATGTGGGTGCTGTCCACGGTGCCCAGGCAGTTGGGGAAGCTGCCAGCTGTGAAGTCGGCCATCACAACCTCCTGGTCCACGAGCTGGATCGCGCTGTCCAGGAGCATGCCCTCCACGGCCTCGCAGAAGTCCCTCAGGAAACCTGTGATGGTGCTCACCCCAACAACGAAGTGCTGGTACATGGACCGGCAGGAATCAGGTGTTGCCAGGGCCCAGATCGCTATGGCCATGTGCTGGACCATGGGAATTAGAGATGGGCGAACAGAATGGAGTTCGGAAATTCAGTTCGGTTCAGTTTGGTTTAAAATTCGAGTTCAGAAATTCAGTTCGGTTTGAAATTCGAGTTCGGTATGGAAGTTCGGTTCAGTCAACCGAACAGACTGAGTTCGGTCGAATTCCGAACTTCTGAACCAAGTTTGGCCATTCAAAACCAGGTTTTTTGGTGTGTGTTACCACTAGGGATGGGCGAACAGAACAGAGTTCCAAAATTCGGTTCGGTTTGGTTTGAAATTCGAGTTCGGTTTGGAAGTTCGGTTTGGTCGACCGAACAGACCGAGTTCGGTCCGAACTCTGAACTTACGAACCGCATTCTCCCATCCCTAATGGGAATGGGGGCCCGCATGGGGGGGGGTTGCCACTCCAGCCAGGGCGTCAACAGCTCTGCAAGTCGCAGGAGGCACCGCCTGTCCATCCTGAAGTACACCCTCCAGGTGGTGTCATCCAAACAGGCCAGGGCCCGTGCCCACCACCCCTGTGTCCACTCAATGACCCAGATCCGCTGTTCAATGGGCATAGTGAGCATAGCTGCACGTTCCATGGCCTCCCTCCTCCACTGTTGTCAGCTGGCGGACTCGCGGAGCACTGCTGGTCACTCTCGGGTGCAGCGGAGGGCCCATTAGTATGTTCTTGACATCTGCAGGGCCCTGAGCCTAGCCAGGGAGTGCCTGTGCCCATGGTGGGTGTGCTGGGTGGCCGCAGCACTCTCTGCCATGCACACTCGTATGTGGGCAGCCAGGTGGATCACATCAGTGGAGATGTGCATGAGGACTGTGTGCACCCAGAACCACTCCGCGTAGATGGCCAGGTGCATCCCACAGGCGCCCCTCCATCCTGCATCCATGGTGGACCGTGTCCCTGGTGTGATCCAGCGCGTGCCTCTATAGCCCGAGGGCTGGTCCGACCCCGACTCCTTGCCCCACCCTTGCACCCTGAGCACCTGTGCTTGTCCCCACGCCAGGCCACCTCGACGGTGGCTAGGTGGCTGGTCCGCGGCTGTTGGGTGGGCCCCCTGAGTGCACCTGCACTCCTGGTATGGGGGCTCATGCCCTGGGCCCTCATGAACCCGGGCATGCAGTCCGCGCTACTTGCCTATTGTCATCACCACCCTGATATCAGTGTTGGCCGTACTGTCTGTGAGCTTGGTTCCTGCAGCTGTGTTGGGTCTGCACCCCACGTCTCGCTCATTAGTCATCCCATGTTGTGGCCTGTGGCCTTATCGTGTGTCCTTGGAGCTCCCCAGCTTCCCTCCCCATCCCACCTGGAACTGTGGGACCCCTCTTGCATTGCTGTTAGTACCCACTGCTTTCTGGACCATGGCTGGCCGTGCTTCTCAAGGGCTCCCACGCCCCCCAATGCCTGGCACTCCCCCCATAGCTGGACCTTCTGTGAGAACATGGCCCTGTGTGACCTGAGGCATTTCCAGGCCATGCAAATGCTCCTGTGCTGCCTAGATACCCTCTCTGGTGCCTATGCGAGTATGAGCTCTGGTCTTTACTACTTTGGCTATGAGGCCAGTGCTCGTGAGTGCAGGATTCATGTGGAGGCGCTGGGGCTCTGTCCCTTTCCCGATGGGTGCATTCCAGAGATGCAATGCTCACATGTGGGGTGGTCCACGGCGGAGACCGTGTCAGCCCTCTAGGTGTGCATTCTGGCAGCCTACACAACCTGTCTGCTGGATGGGGACCCTGCCCTGGCTGTTTCCTTCTTTGGTTGCATCCACGGAGTCCGTGGGGACCACTGGTCACGTGGGGTGGCGTATCACCACCTGTTGGAGCTTATGCACCTTCCATGGGCCCCTGCTGCTGACTATGGTTTTTGGAGCCCACCGGAGCAGAGCTGGCAGTGCTGGTTGGTGTGTGGTCCCATGCTGATGTTCAGGTGGGGCTTGCTGTGCAGGATCCATTCGAGGCCTACTATCTCATCGTCCACCACATGTCTGCACTGGGCTACCATCAGGTCATGCTTCAGTGGCCCCACAACATGCATCTGCCCCTGGCCCCTTCGTGATCCCCTGCAGCTGTCTGTGAGGCCCCCTGTGTCTTTAGAACCCTGGATGCCGGCCACAGCATGTGCTGCCGCCTCCCCCATGCCACCGTCGGACACTTTCCACTCGCTCCATGCTGTTCTGGGCTCACTGCTGTTCCAGCTAGTTCCAAGGGTTCCATGGTCCTTGCCTGTGTCTCTAGGACCCCTCATCAGGCACCCCCTGGCCCTCGCTGCCTGTGGTGTTACCCTCCATGGCCACCCCCTCCTGTGGTTGTGTCCTCTCCAAGCCAGCTGCCGGCTCTCTGGGCAGTGTTGTTGTCCCTTGTCTGGCCACCCGCTCACCTGTCCCCATGGCCTGGACCACTCCTCCCCGGGTGCCTCTATGACTGTGTGGGTCTAGAGCCCCCGGACTGCACCTCCCAGTGACCTCCAGTGGGGGGGGGGCCCTGTTCAGTGCATCTGTTCTGGCTCGCCTCCAGATCCGTCTGTGCCTTTGCACCAGCACGGGGGATCCCTGCCTGCCTCCTGGACCTGCCTCAGGCCACTCCGGTGCCATTCCCTACATGTTTGCCCTCCCCTTGTGACATTGCTCTGTCTCTGTGGGGACCACCGTGCCTTGGGCTGCCTGTGTTGCTGTTGGGTGACCCTTTCCAACCATGCTGTTGGTGGAGTTTTGGTTGCCTGCTCTGTCCCCGGGCCGGTTCCCTCCGCTTCCATGTCCCAGGGCTCCCCTCCCTTTGTCCATTGTGCTGTGTGTGTTGGCCATCCCGGTGTGCTCCTCTCCTTCCTTCCTTTCCCGTTAGGGTGCGTTTGCGCCCGGGCCTGTGCTTGTGTTTTGTGTTCTGCTGTGTCCTCAGTTTCCCTGTGCCTGTTCTGTGTGCCACCTTGTCAGCTCTTCTCCCTCCTCCCCCTCCCTTCCCGTTTCCCTTGTGTGGGTGTTCCCTTTAGGCACTTTTGGCTTCCTTTGCTCTCAGTTGGCCATGTCTGTCTCCTGCCCCTCCCCGGTGTCTTCTGGGTGTTCTGACCATGGCCCGCAATCCGTGTAACATCTGTTGCACTGCCCCGGGCCATGGTCCGTCCGTCTGTTTCCCTGCCATGGTCCCGCTCCCATCACGTCTGTTCGGGGCTGTCCTGGACCACGTGTGTGTGGGGGGGTTAGTCAGCTCACCACAATTGGGAATCCACTGTGGTGACCCAGGAACGTGTAACATCTGAAATTACCCCTATTGTCTAACTCTGTCACTCAGGGTAATTTCAGATGTTACAAGATCACAGCCAAACACAGTGACCAACAGTCAATCTCACAGCGGGGCCAAAGATCCCTGAATGTCTGATCGGTGTTTGCCAGATGTTCACCACAGTCAATCACCCGTAGAGGTCAAACCCAACCCCAGTTCTGGAGGTCAGGACGGGACCATCCCTGGAACTGTGGTCAAAAAGATTCCCACTGGGAAACTGCAAAAAATAACAACTGAATGCCAACCACCAGGTGGGATCAAACAAAATGATCCCCAGCTGGGGGGAAAGCACACAGCATCACTGCCTGGCAATGAGTGACACGCAGACCAGGGAGGGAGATTTAAAGGGCACATAGCAGCAGGGGAATGTGGCAGGATGGAGCAAGGTGGAAGGGATAGGAGAGTGGAGGGTGAGCGATGAAGGAAGGAGGAGGAGGAGGAGCAGCAGCAGCAGCAGCAGCAGCTGGGGCAGGCCACTCCAGAGGGGACAACCGGTCAGGGGATGAAGGCACCCCGGAAACAGGTAAGGAGAGTGAGGGGGGCCTGCACAGTGGTACAGGGACACGAAGGGGGGGTGCCCAGCAGGAGGAGGCAGGGAGGAGGGCTGCTGGTGCGATGGAACAAGGCACCTAACATCCCCACCCTACGACACACAGATTTGGAAACGGGCCCGGGAGCTGGAGCCCCCGGAGGATACTGGTGGAGGGAAAGTAGAGGTAGAGGAAGAGGAGCAGGAGGAGGAGGAGGAGGAGGAGGAGGGCACCCGCAGGAGACGGAGGTACCAGCGAGGGGGGCAATGGGGACACAAGGAGACACAGGACTTCATCAGGTTCTGGGGGTCCCTGGAGCACCCAGTGGAACCAGCTGTGAACAAAAGGAATGAGCACATGTTCACGGAGATTGTGCAGGACATGGAGGCGGCTGGGCACCACAAGGACCATGGCCCAATGCCGCTCTAAGGTCAAGGAGCTAAAAAGGGGGTACAAGGTCATGAAAGACAATAACCGGCAATCCAGACACGGACTAAGGACCGGCCCCTACTCTGATACCCTGGACTGCATACTACATATGAAGGGCTCCATAGTCACCCCACAGCTCATGGGGAACGCAGTGGTCCAGGGCAGGGAATGGGCCGAAGTACTCCCACTCATGGCAGCCCCGCATGCAGGCACCAATGCCATGGACCCAGCCCACCAAGAGGAACACCCCAGGACCTCGGGGAGCAGCAGGACCCCCTTGTGAACCAGCACAGGGAGCCCGCACCCTGACTCAGGCACATCCGAGGCTGGCACACTGGTCACCCTCAGCCAATGGACGCAGGGGGACCACAGCCACACCAAGTGGGGCAGCCTTGGAGGGATCCGAGATGAACATAGAAGGTAGGCAAGCAGCTGGGTCGAACCACAGACCATAGAAGGAAGGCCAAGGGGTGGGGGGCCCCCAAAGGGTGCGGGCCCGTCCCTGTGGCTCCCAGGAACCAGGGAACATAGGAGGGGACCAGGGTGCATGGGGGCCCACCCGGACACAGTGGAATGGGGACCAGACCCATGCAAGGGTAATGCAACCCCCACACCTCTGTTCCCCAACAGGTGCACACGCGCCCTGCCACACAGAACCGTCAGGCAAGGGGGACGGGGAAGCAGCCACAGCAGCAGCCGGAGGAGCAAGGTGAGATGCCATGGTGGGGGGGGCACAAGGGGACACCGAGGGGGAGGTCCGCAGCTGCCGAGCTTCTGGGGGGCCAACCACCCCCCAGCACCGCTCCGGGACAGGTGGCATGTGACCGCGCCAGACTAACAGTATCCAATCCACTCCTGAACAGGGCACCCAGCAGTGCCCCCACCAGGCGACTCTGTGCCCCTGACACAGTGGATGCAGGAGCACAGGGCACGGGTATGGCACTGGAGGGAGGACCTGGTGGAGGACATCTTCCGGACCAGCATGGAGCAGGGCAAGCAGATGATAGTGGCCGTTGACCGTATGGAGGAAGCCACGGAGAGAACCCTTCAGCAAGTGGAGGCCAGAGACCAGTGCCAGAAGGCAGAAATGCACCAGGAATGAGGCAGGAGTGCCAGGAGCACACCAGGAACATGGAGGCATTGGGGCTGCTACACGAAGTCATAGATTGCCTGGGAGTGGAACACGTGAGGAAAATGGACAGGTCCCTGAACATTGGCACCTCCTTGCTGCTGCATGCAGGGACCATGAGCGCTTACATCATGGCGGCTGCTCCCCCTGGCACTTTACCAGTCCCAGCACCTCAACCGGCCCCCGCAGTGCCCCCACCCCTCCACCACCGCCCCAACCACCAGCACGGCCACAGGGCCCACACATCCACCTCCCTGTACCACCTTGCCTCTGGAGACAGCAGCCACCTTGGGTGGCCCCTCCAGCACCTCCCCCACCCCCCATCCCCACTACAGAGGCCATTCTGGACCATGAGGCCTCCCAGGACACGGTCAGGGATACCGACAGCGGGGGTGAGGGGAGCTCCCAGAGGTTCATGGCGCCCACAGGGTGACTGAGGGGACATCCCAGGAAGCAGAAGGATAGGGGGGGAAGGGGACAGGGGAGGGGGAGGTCGGGCAGGACAGGGAGCAGCAGTGGGGGGGTGGTCACAGGGCACACAAACAGTAAAATAAAAGTACAGGTGTACCCAACCTTAACAGTTATTGTCTGACAATCTGCTCTGGGAAGGGGCTGGGGGAATCGCCTAGGGCGAGGCACAATGACAGGTGGGGCCGGCCGAGTGTATGCCCAGCAGGCTCAGGCCCCAGAATCACTGGTGATATTCCTTGCCAGGGCAGCACGGATCCACTTGGCATAGCGGTACTCCCTCAGGTTCTCTGCATTCACATATAGTGGCATGGGTCCTGGTGGATGCTGGGGCACAGGGAACACCATTGCTGCCCCATCGGTTTCACAGATGTTGTGCAAGACACAGCAGGTTCCAATCACAAGGGCCAAGGTCTCCACAGTGAAGTCCAGCCGACCTGCAAGGTATCTCAAGCACTGCTTGAGGGCACCAAAGGCCCTCTCAACCACAGTCCTCGAGGTGCATAGCCGGGAGCTGAACAGCATCTCCACAGAGTTCCTGGGGACCAGGTACTAGGCATGGGCGAACAGATCGCGGTTCGTGTTCGGCCGTTCGGTTCGGCCGCGATCGGTTCGTGTGTTCGTGTTCGGCCGTTCGGTTCGGCCGCGTTCGGTTCGTGTGTTCATGTTCGGTCGTTCGGTCGTACCTCGCGTTCGCGTTCGCCCGTTCGGTTCGGCCGTTCATGTTTGGTTGTTCGGGCAGGTCGTACGTTCGTGTTTGGCCGTTCGGTTCGTTCGCCATCGGGTTGTGCGTTCGTGTTCGGTCGTTTGGTGTTCAGGTGGTTCGCGCGTTCGCGTTCGGCCGTTTGGCCGGAAATATCGCGGGAAGCCGTAAAATCGGCGTCGCGCTGGAAATTCATGTGCGTGTGCATGAGTGAGGCGAGAGGGTGTGTGTTTGTTTCGGTGGCTGCTTGTGTAGTGTGTTTTGGTGATTGTTTTGGCTGTGCTGTGTGTTTGGGTGGGTTGGTGTGTGTTGT
>QEPC01001423.1:9778590-9816809 GCA_003113815.1 Sphenodon punctatus | reverse complement strand
CCCCCCCCCCGTCTCCGTCCCCTCACTGAAAGTCTGGAGGAACAGCCAGGTCTTACATTGTCTTGGGAAAGAGGGGAGGTCCAGGGCCAGGCGGACCTCTGTTAGGAGGGAGCACCACAGCTGCGTTGCAGCCACTGAGAACATCATCATCGCCACCCGAGATACCCAGGGGACTCCGAGGGAGGTGTCCCCCAACAACCACAGGGGTCGATCCAGGACCCAAGGGGTGAGGTGATCCCGCAGGTAAGTGGGGCCCAGGCCGTTTAGGGCTTTTTAGGTCAAAACCAACACTCTGCATTTAGAACCCAGCACCATCTATTTCTAATTAGGATTTGGGGTGGGTTTATTGCATACATTACTTTGCGCTTCCCAACGTGTAAACTTCAACAGCCATATGGGAACACAGTAAATAAGAGTGAGGCAAGTTCTTTCTCCCCTTGCTTTCGTTTTTGTTTTTTTCTTCAAAAGAACGCTTAGGAAATCAAGTGCAACCACAAATACCCCACAAACTTTGCTGGCAAAATCCTGAAGTGATGAATTTAAATGCACAGCAGCCAAAGCAAAGGTTCTCTGAGTAATATTAACTCACTCCCCATTACACATGCATTATAAATTTAAGTCTACATTTAACAGTCTAGCTAGCAATGAAAAATATCATCTATATGCAGCAAGGGGTGGAAGCTGGCGTTACTGCATGGACTGGTGCATGACTGCGTTTAGTGTATTTAAATCTGCACCCCTGCTCTTGCATAAATGTGGGCCATCTTTGCATCAAATTGTATGTGTTTCATTATTTAGTAAATATTTAGCCAGGGTATTAGAAGTAAATCTCGCCCGTTTTCTTTTAATTAAACTAATCCTTCTTAAACATAGGCTAAGGCAGTCTGCTTAGTGCTGGGAGCATATAAGGTGGTGGAGGGGAAGGTGCTAAGTGGAGCCATTCATTTGTGCTTGTCTACTTAGTAGTGCTAAAAGCCATGCTCTAGCAAACTCTACCCCATTTAATATTTCATCAAACTTCCATTGAAGCATGGGGGGTGCTGCCTCTGCATTTCCTCCTTGCTGAGTCACAGGGATGCTGGGATCTAAACAACAGCTGCCCTTCTTTCCTGTGACACCCGCTAGACCAGTTCACTGCGGGTGACACCCATGGTGTCCTTTACGTGCACACTGAGATCTCGCAGGCAGGCCCTAACCAACATTATACAGGCCCAAGGCAAGCTCATAACATGGGCTTATTTCCCATCACACACTAATACACAAACTCCCTAGGATCTCGGATCTCAATCCTTTTAGGCACATGGGAGTAGAGTCTTTGTCACTGACAGGGCCTTAAGCAGGGTCAGTAGGGGTCATCGTCTGGACCCTACAGTCAAAGGGGAGGGGACCCCACTAGGGATGGGCGAACAGATCGCGGTTTGGGTTCGGCCGTTCGGTTTGACTGAGTTCGGTTCGGCCGCGTTCAGTTCGTCCGTTAGGTTCGGCAGTTTGGTTAGTTCCCTGGGTTCAGGTTCGGCCATTCGGTTCGGCCATTCGGTTCAGCCGTTCAGCTGTTCAGCCCCTAGTGGGGTCCCCTCCCCTTTGTTTTTATATGGGGTTTTTTATTTTATTTTTTAATCTAATATTATATCTATCTATCTACACTAAATCTAACTGCTATTAACTATTCTAAATGCTATGAACCAAATGGATTATCTAAAAGTACACAGGCCTACTCCTACAAACACTAAAACTAAATCACTAACGCTATCTCTATCACTAAGCTAAATCCTACAACTACTATCCCTAGCCTAGCTCTCTAGCTCTCTAGCTCTCTCTACATGGGATGGGGGGGGGGGGGNAACACAAGGTTTCAGTTTAAGGTTTAAGTTTCATTTCAGTACAAAACTGAAATGAAACTTAAAGCAATCTAATAATCCTACTCAACGCCTGCTGTTCAGGAACAGTGACTAGCTCAGAAGGTGTTGGGAAGGGGGGAGGCAGATAGTTTCATTTCTTGAAAGCCTCTCCACCCCTGGTGCCTGGAAGTCTACTCCTCAGTGACTAGTACTACCCCTCCCTGTCACTCACGTTTGACCTTACAGTGAACCTTTTTTTGCCACCCGAACTCACCTGAACGCGATCCAAACTGAACGAGCTGTTCGGTCATTTCGACGTTCGGAATTGAGTTCGATTTGGCCAGTTCGTGTTCGGATTCGGGTTCTGATTCGGTCGTCCGAACAGGCCGAGTTTGGGCCAAACTCTGAACTTCCGAACCGCGTTCACCCATCCCTAGACCCCACAGGGAGGCCATTACTGGTAGCCTCAGATCCTCTCTCAAGGTCAGCCATAGGTGCCCCTGTCTAACTCAGAAAAATGGGGTTTCCTCCAGAACCCAGAGCACTGGGTCAGAACTCAGTCTCTAGGTGAAACCCCAAGTGGTGGCAATCCTGTCTGTACTCTCTGCACTCTCTTGTCCTTCACATGTTAGAGAATCATGTTCTTCTTAGTTTCCTCCTCCCCCCTTCCCTGGTGACCCTCCCTCTTCAAACTGAGCCTGCATCAAAGCTTTGTACTGCACTTCATGATCACCTGACTGCCAGAGCTGTGGCGGCCCATAGCCCAGCCCTCACCCCAGGGTCCGAGGGTTGATCATGCCACCGGATACCTTGTATTCCTCGCGATACCTTGTATTCCAGGTGGCGGAAACATGATACAATTACCAGATAACCACAAAGATTCCGCGGACCATGGAAAGGGGAGTTGGCACCGCTTATTATGGGAATCCGCACAAGTTTCGCTTCCGTTTGCCAGTTCCAATGCCACGGTACCATTAGCAACAAACCACAGCCGCAGCCCTCGGAAAGCTGCCTCTGCCGAACCATGCCACGATGTGCGGAATAGGGGTTTCCATTGGTAACAGCTGCCGCGGCGGCATACCGCTACAGCCCTAGTCTCAATCAGCCCCTTACTTAGGTAGGCTTCTGGGGCAGAAGCAGGTTTTGCAGCCCATCTCACCCCAATAGGCCCACACTCTAGTCACATTGAAGATGTGGGGAGAGGTGTTCCTCTATATGTAACCACAGGAAACCCTAGCCTAGATCACCAATGTTTGCAGCCTCTGACAAAAAATTGTCCAGAATATCGTGTACAATTGGATTAGCTAAAATGAAGTAACAGGCAATCAGTTAACCAGAGTTAAGACAGCAAAGCCGTCTAGGCAAACGCTGTGCGTGTGCGTTGTTACCCCAGACCAGACTCCCTTGTGCATCTGTCATGTGGGTGTCTGGATTGCTCACTGTGTGGGGAGTGGAATCAACTCATATCCTGTGTTGTGTCAAAGCCTTACCCAGTTCTAAGCTCCTTGTTGAGTCTTTGCTCTCTGCTGCCCAAGGCAACAGGGGAGAAGGCACTGAAAGTAGAGCTGAAATTAATATTCAAAGAGAACACACACAATTATAGGGACATTTATTATTTGCCACCTGTAATTATAGGGATATTTACCACATTTTCATGACATGAATACCAAAGAGGGATTCACTTCCATCTTCAATTGCAGTTTCAAATCTTCATTTTGGTTTTTGCTTTGGAATTTCAGTCACTTTGGTATGGTCCTTTGTAGAGCCCTGGATACCAGACTGAATCTGAGAAAGGGTGTTAACAGATGAGAAAGTTGCCCATGATAGCCCACATCGTCTATTAGGTGGCCACCAGGTGTTCACCCACACCCGCCACCCACCACCACCAACGTCCCCCACTCATGGTGTTGTCTTGGAGAGTGTGGAGCCCACTGTGTGGGTGCATGCTGACTAAGGCGGGTGAATGCATGCCCACGTGGCTGCCTCCCATCTGTTAGGGTGCATGCAGCCTCCTCACGGGTATAGGACTGCCAGGACCATAAAGTCCAGGGCAGAGTGCCTAGAGTGGTCTGGGGAGCATGGACTCCTTCCACTGCCTGTTTACTTTTGCTTTTTGGAGAGCTGCAAAAAGGTGCTCAAAAAAGCAAAAATAAACAAGAAAATGGACGAAAACCACAGGAAGAACATCTTCCTGTACTAAGGGGTCACTGAAGCTGTGTGTCAAAGTGGGGGGGGGGACACAGTCTCTGCCAATCTGTCACCTTCATCATGCAGCACCTGCAAGTCGCAACCCCACAGGGGCCCCACAGAGCAACCCTAGACTCCAGTGGGCTAATCTATGTTTTGGTTTCACCCAAAGGTGTGTTGAGCAGCCTCCAAACGCTGCTTCTTGCTACTCCTTTATAGGAACAAGGCTAATCAGGAGGTGGGGCAAGGGGTGGGGGAGGTCAGGAAAACCACAAAGCTCAGCTGGGAATGGCAGAGGAGGCTCAGCTAAAGAGCAGATCCTGATAGTATCCCACGAAGCAGCGGGCATTATGGTAGATTACCAGATGAACATGGGCTCCTGGTGGGATGCTGTTGCTAAGAGGGTAAAGTGATTTTTTGGGATGTGTGTGAAGGAACTATTGGACAGGAGGAGGGCAGCACATTATTACTTTTGTACATAGCATTGGGGAGACTGACACTCTGTCCTGTGTCCAGTTCTGGTTTCTCATTTCAAAAGAGATTTTGGAAAAACAAAGAGGTTTCAGCAAGCAGCTACAAGAGGGATTGAGGGACTAGCAAACCTGCTTTATGAAACTTAAGCTCCATCCAAGCTTCTCCATGAGTGGGCTAGGAAATGACTTGATCATGTTTTATAGTAGTGCTTCCCAAACTTTCTACCTGTGTGCCCTCACTTTGAGACTTAAATAGAACCATGTGACCCGAGAGAGTAACAAAGATGTGCAAAGTAGAGCAAATGCCAACTGGGATTGTGACTGTGTTTTTAAGTGAGGGCCATGGTCCCTTTGCCCCAGAATTCCATCACCCCTCTTGTAAGGAGACAGGATTTCCCATCAGCCTCAGTGCCCAAGTACTTGAAAAATTGGGTAAACCTGTCAAATCTGCACTATCCAAAGTGAACACAGTGGTTTGGGTAATAATTAATACAAATTTTTGCTCTGTTGGGTATCCGTTTCATTTTCTGAAGGTTTGTGTTGGTTTTTTGGGTGTTTTTTCAATTTGGTTATTTTGGTCATTTTGATATTTCTGTTATATCAGTTCAACAATATTTGCACTATTGCAAATGCGTAATTGCCAAAAAAGACATAACTGGTCATCCACCTCACCTATCTTGCTCTCTGTGCCCTCCATTGCTCTCTGCCCTTCACTGACTCTCTCTACTGGAACACATTCAGCACAAGCTCCTTGTCTTTACCATCAAGGCTTTTCATAGTCTTGCTGCCTGCTAGTTCTCAGTACGTGTTTCTCACCACATTCCCACCCAAGAGTTTCACTCTATCCTCAGCCATCACCCTCACCTGCTCACAACTCCTCCTCAAAATGTATTCACCCCTTCTTCCATATGCCCCCGCCCCTCCTCCCCCCCGCCATGCTTGGAACTCCCTCCCTGAATTGGAAGAGCTGTCACAAATCAACGTGACTCTGGAGCTGGTTCTAGAGCAAATTGACAAACTAAATACTAACAAATCACCAGGACCAGATGATATTCACCGCAGACTTCTGAAGGAACTCAAATATGAAATTGCAGACATACAGTTAGTAATTCGTAAACTATCACAAAAATCTGCCACTGTACCTCTGGACTGGAGGGTGGCAAATGTAACCCCAATATTTAAAAAGGGATCCAGAGGTGATCCTGGAAACTACAGACCAGTAATCTTGATGTCTGTGCCGGGTAAAATGGTGGAAACTGTCATTAAGAACAGAATCGCTGGGTATGTTGATAAACATGGCTTAATGGGGAAGAGTCAACATGGATTTAGCAAAGGTAAGTCATGCCTCACTAATCTGTCGGAATTCTTTGAGGGTGTAAATAAGCATGTGGAGAAGGGAGACCCAGTAGATATAGGGTGATTTCAGATGCTACGGGCCTCCCTCTTACCACAGTGAATCCCCTGTGGTGGAGAAGAAGCCCATAACGTCTAATGGGGTTCCCACCAGATGTTCACTCCAGAGAACCTCCAGCGGGAATCAGATTAACCACGGTTCTGGAGGTGAGGCCGACCTCACCTCCGGAATCGTGGTTAGTGCAACCACGATCCAGGATCGGCAGAAGGCAATGTCTGTTACCTCCACTGGCCTGGATCGTGGCCCAGACCATGCTGTGGGATCGGGCGCAGTAGCTAAATTGGCCACTGCACCCACCCGTCTCCCAGAGGGTCGGCGGCTGGGGGAGCGTGGGTGGGCGGGGTTGTGCAGCCATACGTTGTGCCGCGCAGCCCCACCCCCCTCCCCGATCCCTGTAGGAATCAGGCCAGCACATCTAAAGGACGGACAGCCTGATTCCTGTCAAAAAAACAAAAAGAATGTTAGGAGTTATTTGCAAAGGGATAGAGAATAAAACTGAGGATATCATAATGCCTCTATACAAATCAATGTTGTCACTGCACCTGGAATATTGTTTGCAGTTCTGGTCGCCCCATCTCAAAAAAGACATAACTCAATTAGAAAAGGTACAGAGAAGGGCAATGAGAATGACAAAGGGTATGGAACGGATTCTGTTCAAAGAGAGTCTTGACAAGCTGGGTCTCTTCATCTTAGAGATGAGAAGACTGAGGCCACTTTCAGACCTCCTCCCCCCGTGCATATTTTGATTGTGAGAGGGAATGCGCACTCCAGGATATGCGCAGGGTTTGGCTGATCTGAAAGCCCCCCTGTGCAGCTTTACCAGCAAACACACACAGAGATACAGAGCAGGATTTCCTGCTCTGTATCGCTGCGTGTTTGCGCTGGCAAAGCCAAGGGGTGTGTGAGGGGTGTTCAGACTGGCTGAACTTCATGCACATACTGGTGTGCGCATTCCCTCCCACAGTCCATATCTTATGCACGGGGAGGGGGGGAGGCAGGTCTGAAAGTGGCCTGAGAGGGGACATGATAGAGGTTTATAAAATCTTGAATGGTGTGGAATGAGTAGATAGGGAATGGTTATTTATCCTCTCAACTTCGTGAATGTGTCCCTGTCTTTCCCTACGTTCTAGGGATAGGCGAACAGAACAGAGTTTGGAAATTCAGTTCGGTTCCGTTTGAAATTCGAGTTCGGAAATTCGGTTCGGTTTGGTTTGAAATTCGAGTTTGGAAATTCGGTTCGGTTCGGTTCTATCGACCAAACAGACCAAGTTCGGTTGAATTCCGAACTTCTGAACCAAGTTCGGCCTTTCAAAACCAGTTTTTTTGGTGTGTGTTGCCACTAGGGATGGGCGAACAGAACGGAGTTCGGAAATTTGGTTCGGTTCGGTTTGAAATTTGAGTTCAGTTTGGAAGTTTGGTTCGATTAACCGAATAGACCGAGTTCGATCCGAACTCCGAACTGCGTCCGCCCATCCCTACTATGTTCCCCTCTCCCTTGTCTCCCCTGCTTTGTCTTTACTAGATTGTTAGCCCCTTGGAGTAGGGATCTGTGTCTAGCTTATGATTGTATAGTGTCAGATATATTGCTGGTGCTATTATTGTTGTTATCTGAAATGCCAAATAAATAAAAAAAAACCTACCCAAAACAGAATACCCCAAAATTGGATATGTGAGTACATTTGGTCACAGATAGCATTCAGGTTGTTGAAGGGCTACCTGAAAATACAAATAATACCTCCAAATATGAAATTATTTCAGCTCTAACCAGCATGTGAGCTAGTTCCTACAGCAGGGTGGAAAGCCGCTTCACAGTGATGACCTGAGTGAGCGCAGAACCTTGTTCCTTCATTTTCAGACAGAGTGAAAAGAGGGAAGGGATCTGAGCTGCTGCTGAAGCATGGAAAACAAATGGCAGCTATGGGTGCCTTCCAGGATCAAACAAAATGAGGGGTTTTCAGAAAGCAGGAAAGTTAATTATTTCTTCAGCTCCATCCCCAGGAGCAGGTAGGGAGGATGCAGGGAGAGTGCCTGACCTAAAGATTCACAAAAGCGTGTGTTCTGGTGCAGAGGTTAGCAAGGAAAAACTGAAGGCAGGCCCAGGTTTGGTGCTGCAGGCAGATGCTGTCACTGAGGCTCTCGCAGCCAGACAGCTCCTGGTCTGAGGCACCAGCTTTGAATAGGCCTGTTATTTATCGGGGGCAATTCCCAATTAGACTTGTTGTAAGGATGATCTAATCAGGCTTGGACCTGGCCAGAAGCTGCTGATAATTTCATGTTTGTTTATGGTTTCCTAGAGACCTCTGGGCAAGTGGAACTTAATTATTTTAGAACAGAGCTACCAGGGGCTCAGCTACACAATAGCTGTTGCTGCTGTCGCTTGCGCTACCAAATTAATGCATCTAACTAAATTAGAACAATCAACAAAACATAAAAGCAAATGCATCGCTCGCTCAGCACTGCAAAGGGTAATTGTTCTTCAGAGTTCACTGACACACAGACCAGGCAGCTTTGGCAGCCACAGAGAACTGCTGCAGATGGGGAACAGCTGATTCTGAAGCGACTTCTTGCATAGAATTCTTGCGACTGCTCACTTGTCACATTCAGAGCCACAGACAACTAGAGAAGAAAACTCCGAAGGGGGAGGGGGTGGTGGTCTGTAGTGGAGTGACTACTAGGGATGTGCGAACAGAACTGAGTTTGGAAATTCGGTTCAATTCGGTTCGAAAATCGAGTTCGGTTCGAAAGTTTGGTTCGGTCGAACGAACTATTCGAGTTTGGTTGAAGTCTGAACGTCTGAACTGAGTTTGTACATTCAAAACCGGGTTTTTGGCCTTCCAAACTGGTTCGAATTAGACTGAACAGTTCAATCGAATTCGAGTTTGGTTTAAAAGTTCGGTTCGGTCGACCGAACTATTTGAGTTTGTTCCAAACTCCAAACTTCCGAACCACGTTCGCACATCCTTAGTGACTACAGGATCTTGCAGAACCAGATCAATAGCAGGGCAGTACTCTGCCACAGAGAAACTAGAGCCTAATGTGGGGAGCCATCTTATCAAAGCCTCAGTGTGTAGAAGCAAGTATTTTTCCATTTAAGGAAGACACTGATCAAGGAACCAAGAATGGATGTGGCTGATTGTGCTCAGCAAGGCAGGATGGGGCTGGCAGCTAGTTGAGCCTCAGCCAGAAGAGCAAGAACGCTCTAGAGAGACCACCAGGGAGAGGCAAGAGGGAGTCAGGGGACTTTGCTGCTTGCCTAGAAGACTCAGAGGAAGGGGATCAGGAGCCAGCCCAGTCCTGGGAACTGAGTGGAAAAGGGGTCCAGGAGGTCTCATTGGCATGAAGTCTCACGCTGGCTGACAGGAAGTGCATCAGCCAGAGGGGGCCTGCTCAAAGAAGCGAAGCACCTACAAGCTCATTCAGGAGGTCCAGCAGGGAGTCTAGAGTAGGGGACTAGCTAGCAAGGAGGAGAAAGAGGGAACAGCATGGACTAGGGGAGTGTGTACTTAGGACTGAAATGAGCAGTGATTTTGCTACTTGTGAAAATGCACACAATTGCAAACACAGGGATCAAGACCTTGCTGAGATCTTGGTCCTCCTGGTGCAATTTCTCAGCAAGCGGTTAAAGAAATGGCTGCTGGGGGGGAGTACTTGTAAGTTTCATAGGACAGCTGGGTGCTTCCCACCACAACCACCAAGCAGCTTTTGGCGGTGCGTGCGTATGTGTGTGTATGTACGTATGTGGCCTTTCAATGCCACCTAATGGGTAGCTTGAAGGCGCACACACACCCCAGCACCACTCATCTGAGAAGCACTGGGGGGAGTAGGAGCACCTTCTAGCCCCCTTCCTTCTGCACTTGCGCTCCATCACCTCACCACAGGACTAGGGCTCCTGCTGTGTACTGTCCTAATCATTTAGCTTATTTTATTTAATTTATTTATTTATTTTATTTTTACATCTTTACCCTTCCCTTCTCTGAAGACTCAGGGTGGCTCAGAACATTGAAATGTAAAAAAATCAAATTATAAAATACAATAATATATTAAAATCCCTTAAAACCTCATCATCCCACCCACCCCAACTTTTACCACACCTGCTGCCCACCAATCCTCTTCCACAAACCCCTCTACCCAATCCCACCAAACCCTATTCCATCCTGCTAAATGCCTGGCCAAACAAAAAGGTCTTACATCTCCTCCAGGAAACAAACAGACTCAGGCTTAGGCAGACCTCCAAGGGGAGGGAGTTGCATAATTGTGGGGGCAGCAACCAAGAATGCCCCCCTGCATGCCCTCAATGTAGCAACTTCACAGACAGTTGGTACTCAGAAGAGGGCACCCTTGGATGACCTCAGAGTCTGTGACGGGACATAGGGGACGAGGCGGTCTTTCAGATACCTGGAGCCGAGGCTGTTTAGGACTGTATAGGTTAAAACCAGCACCTTGATTTGTACCTGGAAAGCTATTGGCAGCCAGTGCAGACTCCAGAGCACTGGTTTAATGTGCTTTCAGTGGCCCATCCCCGACAGAAGGTGAGCTGCCACGTTCTGCACCAACTACAGCTCTGAACAGTCTTCAAGGGCATCCTCACAAAGAGCGCATTGCCTGCCAGACCTCAAGTCACTCTAGCCTCTGCTGGTTCCTCTTTTATATCCCCCAAAAGGGGGCGGAGTCAGAGTGATGAACTGCCTAGTCTTAAAGGGCCAGAGCTAGGTCATCACACCCACCTTTCCCAATAAGGCTCAGTGTGGCTTACATCATATAAAAACAGCTTTAAAAATCCCCTAATCCCCCCCTCACCCAACCTTTTCTCTACCTTCCATCCAATCCCACCCAATCAACCCTATTTATGTCTCCCAAATGCCTGTCCAAACAAAAAGTCTTACATCTCTTCCAGAAGATGAGCAGGTTTGGACTTAGATGGATCTCCAAGGGGAGGGAGTCCCATAATTGTGGGGCAGCTGCTGATAACACCTCTCTGTATGCCCTTGTTGTGAAAACATCACTTGAGCTACAACTGGCCAGCTCTTTTTTAATTGAGCCAGTAGAGAAGGACTTTGCATGTTGCTCATTAGTTAGAATGTTGTAGCAGCATTAGTCGTGGGGCTGGGTAACTAAACTTTGCAGCAATTCTGCTAGGAGTCTTTGTGCGCTTATGTCTCCTCTGTGTTAGATTATTTAGGCCATGTTCTGGAAAACAATTAATTTGATATAATTGGGCCTTACTTCAGATTTACTTGTAACGTGTTCACATGAGCAGAGTAATAAACTGGTGTTATTCTGGAGTAGGAAGAGAATTATGTATGTACTCCTCAAAAATCAAGAGCACCTACTCCCGTTCAGTCTGTATTTTGAAGTAATTGTTCACACAAACATTTATAAATGTGAGAGTGGTAACCATGGTCCAGTGATCATAGCTATTAGGGATGTGCAAACAGAACGGGGTTTGGATATTCAGCCGTTTGGTCTTTCGGTTCAGGTTCGGTCATTCAGTTCGGCAGAGTTCGGTCCTGCCAAACGTTTGGTGGAGTTCAGACCAGCCGTGAGGCTTGGGGTGCTCCAGGGACACCCGGGGTGCCTGTGGTGGTATGGCAGGCCATCAGAGACCCAGCAGCAACAGCAGCAGAGATCGGGAAGGTTTGGCGCTTGGCACCCCGGGTTGTCCAGGCATTGCAGGTTGGCAGGCCTCCAGTTCTGTTCGCTCTATGCTGGCTGGGTTCTCCATTTCTAGTAGCCATCATGGTAGGCGGTGGCTGGCTGGCTTGCTGACTGGCTTGCCATATGAATCACCACTGGGTAAGGCTACGTGACCAATTTGTAGAAGAGTTGGTTGAGATCTGATGAGTAGGATGCCAGCCTGCAATGCCCGGCCCCGTATGGGTGCCATGCCAGCCACCAAGCCCTGGCCAGGCCTCTTCCCTGCCTGGAACGTAGGCCCCAGAACCCTGAGGGTGGGACCTGGGGCTGGAGTGTCTGGCTATGATAAAGTGGTATGACAGCTCCCTGTGAGCAGAATGACAGCCCCAGAACCCTGACAGTGGGTCCTGGGACTAGAGTGGCAGCTTCTACATGACGTGGATGGACACCCCCCCATGCCTGTAATGTAGGCCCCAGAACCCTGATGGTGGGTCCTGAGGCTGGAGTGGCTGCTTCTTGATATGGTAGGATGACACTCAGTTCCCTTTGAGCGGAATGATGGCACCAGGATTCTGATGGTGGGAGATTCTGGATGAAGGATTCTGGGACAGGAGTGGCAGATTCTGGATGAAGTGGAACGACAGCTCTCCCTGCCTGGAACATAGGCCCCAGAACCTTGATGGTGGGTCCTGGGGCTGCTGTGGCTGGCTGTTTCTTGATGCTGTGGAATGACAGCTCCCCATGAGTGGAATGACAGTCCCAGAACCCTGATGGTGGGTCCTGGGGATGGAGTGCGAGCTTCTGGATGACATGGATAGATTGGACAGTCCTCCTTGTCTGTAATGTAGGCCCCAAAACCCTGCAGGTGGGTCCTGGGGCTGGATTGGCTGATTCTTTGAGCGGTGGAATGACAGCTCCCCATGAGTGGAATAATGGCCCCAGAACCCTGAGGGTGGGTCCTGGGACTAAAGTGGAAGCTTCTAGATTAAGTGGATAGACAGCCCTCCCTACCTGGAATGTAGGCCATAGAACCCTGAAGGTGGGTCCTGGGACTGGATTGGCTGGCTGTTTCTTGATGTGGTGGAATGACGGCTCCGCGTGAGCAGAATGATGGCCCCAGAACCATGATGGTGGGTCATGGGATAGGATTGGCAGCTTCTGGATGAAGTGGAATTACAGCTCGCACGTGGAGGGTCCTTATTTGCTTACAGCATGGCCCAGGGACAGCCGGCTCTGCTCCTGTTGGACACAGACAGCTATTTGGACTTGTGGGAGGTATCCAGCAGCATCACTGAAGCAGGTGAGGAAATAGCCAAGAGGAGCGTGCAGGCTGGCTGGCATGAATGGAGCTGTGGCAGAGGCCTGGCCAGGGCTTGGTGGCTGGTAACACCCCCACTCTGCCGGGTGTTGCAGGCCTGGCTCGTACTCAACAGAACTCAAGAAGCTCTACTGCCAATTCATCAAGCCATGCCCGGTGGTGAATCATGTGAACACCCAGTAGCAGACATTGGATTGCCCAGGCTCAGAACCCAAGGCACAGCAGAGGTGGCAGTGGCAGTAGCAGCATAAATTGGATTGCCCGGTAGCAGAACCCATGGTGGCACAGCAGAGGTGGCATTGCAGCAGCAGCAGCAGACATTGGATTGTCATGGCACAGTACCCGTGGCACAGCAGAAAGAAGCAGCAGGATTTGCCAGTGTGCAGCACCCATGGAGCCAGGATGGTAGGGTTTGCCAGGGAAGAGCTTCCATACAGCAGCAGATGGCAGCAGCAGGATTGCTTAGGCACATTTGGTTTTGCCAGGGCAGAGCACCCATGGACCAGCAGACAGCAGCAGCAGGATTACCAGGCCAGTGAGGCACCTCACCCATGGTGGCCAGGGCAGGCAGGCAGCCACCTTGGCATGAGAGGCAGGCAGACTTGGGCAGGATTCGAGCTTTGCCCACAGGGCGGACAGACAGGCAGCGTGGCATGTGCAGAAGGCAGGCAGACTGAGGCAGACTTTGAGCTTTGCAATCTGGGCAGGCAGCATGGCATGAGAGGCAGTAGGGAAGGCAGGCTGGGACCTTGGCAGGGCACTCAGATAGGCTGGCAAAGACTGTGCAATGTCATTTTCGTTATTGTTGATATCAATACCGATACCAATTTCAAAGATTTTATTTTCATTATCGGTATCGATATCGTTTGGTGCTGTGATCGAGTCAAAAACTGGAAACCAGAAATGTTATTTTGATTGCGTGTGTTCTCATGGTGTCTGTCTGGGTTGTGTGAAAAGTGTTAAAAATTGGTTGTGAACTTGTGTGGGGGGGGGTTGGTTGAGGTGATGAAATGGAGGTTGAGAAAAAAAAAAATGAAGGTGGAGGAGGAAGAGGCTCAGCCTGGAACATTTGAGGTGGTGGAGGTCAGTTCCTCGCTAGAGGAGGAAGACGGCAGAGGAGGTGCCACTGCTGCCAGGTTTTTAAAATTTATTTTTGTTTATTGTTCCATATAACTTTGAGGACAAGAAGAATATTATCCTTTAGAGTGAGCTCACTGGTGTGTGGGTAGGTGGGTGGGTGGTAAGCAGTCAGGCACAAACAGTGGGCATCAGCGGGTGGCAGTGGATGGGCAGGATTTGCACGTGTCTTATTTCTGGGCCTGCCAGAGAGAGAGAGGCTCTTCCAGCAGTCAGCACAAGCCGCAGCGCCCACCCAGACATGTGCCAGCCAGAGTCTCAACTTGCCAACCCTAGCACCCCAAGAAGGGCACGATTTGCTTATGTCTTATTTATGGGTCTGCCATATGGATGTGTGGATAGAATGAAGTTCGGATGTTCGGTCATTCAGTTCAAAACCCAAGTTTGGGTTCAGTTGTTCGGTTCGGCGGAGTTTGGTTTGGCCGAACTTGGCCGAACATTCGAAAATAGCACTATCGATACCAATACCAAATTTGAAGATTTTTTTCGGCATTGGTATCATTTGGCCCTGAAACAACTTGTGGTCTCGACCCCTGGTGCCAGGAAGTCTGCTCCTCAGCTGCCTCCCCCTTCCAGTTATGTTTTTCCCACCCAAAGTCACATTTTTCCCACTCCTAATCTCATCTGAACTCACCCAAACATGGTCGAACTGTTCGGCCATTTTCAAGTTCGGACATTCGGTTCAGACGTCCGAACAGACTGAGTACGGGCCAAACTCTGAACATTCAAACTACATTCGCACATCCCTAGTCTTCCAGAGGGGGGGGGGCTCTTCCAGCAGTCAGGCACGAGCCGCGGCAGCACCCACCCAGACACGTGCCAGCCAGGGTCTCAATTTGCCAACCCTAGCACCCCAAGAAGGGCAGGATTTGCACGTGTCTTATTTATGGGTCTGCCCAGAGGGGGGGGGGGTGTCTTCCAGCAGCAGCAGCAGCAGCAGCCACCAGAGTCTCAACTTGCAGACACTACAGCACCATAGGTGGTGGTGGTGTACGTGGGACAAAGGGAAAGAGGCGAGTAGGCAGCACTGAAGCACCATCCATCCACTTGGTGTGGGAGAATGGGTATTGGTCTGGGAAGGACTAGAGGCATCACCATGAATGCATGATATTATATAGGTGTTTATGTGTTCCTGTTTCAGAGAAGGTGCCAAAACCCCATCAAAGGGGACGTCGGTGGATCAAACCACCAGGCTGACAAGGTCCGCGGTATGGAAGTATTTCCATACCACGAAAGGCGGATTTGCGGAATTAAAGGTAAGGCACAGGGGCTGGAACAATAGGGAATGGAATGCCCTATGACCTGTTAGGAAGTCCTCCACAGAGAGAGAGATTGGCCATCCACCCACTTGTGGAGACAGAATGCAGGCAGGGCTTGATAGACCATTGGTCTGACACAGTATGGCACATATGTTCCTATCTTTTTATGTTCTTTAGATCTGTGACAAAAAAATAAAATGTGATATGCACGGGACCACGTCGGAGCTGATAGCCCATGTGGAGAACATCCACCAAATTGAGGAAGCACGGTGGGACATGTCTCGGTCGGGGTGCAGGGACTCTGCAGAGGAATATCACCTGAAGTAAGAGGGGAAGGCACGGCAGAAGTGCCACCATTACAAACCTTCCCCCTCCAGCTCCACTGAGGAGTCTCCAGTCCCCCGTGAGGAGACACAAGAGGCAAGAGCATTTCAGGCGGAAATTGAGAGGCCCACCAAAAAATACATGAACCGGCTAAGAGTCCATGCCTGCAACATGGAGGACTGGCTGGTGGAATGGTTTGAGGAGCTCCAAGTAAGGAAGCACCAGGTGGAGTCATACAGGGAGTACGTCCGCACTGAGAAGAACGCCCTCAAACTGTTCCACCAGTCAGTCGTCAAATGGAAGGCATCCCTGGAGGGGGCCCTGGACTTTGCCCAGCTACATGGGTATGAGATGGAGGAGGTGCCCGCCCCTCAGTCCCGTGCACCACTTTCTCCTTTCCCCCACATTCTGGGGGACAGGCCCACAGACCCCTAAGTTAGTTTCCTTTCTTTGTATATATATATTAATGTTTGTTTTATAAAGTTGTAATGTATGTTGTTTAAAAAGTTTTTATAAAAGTTATATTTGCTACCAGCTGAGTTTGACCAGTCCAATCTTTTATCCCTCTGTGCTGCTTCTGGCAGGTGGCAGAATCTCATTGTATATACAGCTTGTCACATTCCTACGTGACAGCAGCAGCACATGGAGCGTATTAGTCCTAAGATGTGCCAGCAGGGTCTCAACTTGCAGACAGCCCCCAAGGAAGGGCAAGATTTGCATCTGTGTGGATGTGCCAGAGAGAAAGAGAGAGAGGCTCTTTGGCAGTGGGCAGCAGGTGGCGGGTGCTGGTGGTCAGCGGGGCTCTTTCAGCAGCTTCAGCGGGCATCCGCAAGTGGGTGCGGAGGAGTAGGCTAGTGCGGGGGCAGGCTTGCAGGTGGGTGCCGGTGGCCATTGGCCAGTCAGGCACGAGCAGCAGCAGCAGAAACCAGATGATGGTTCTTGGGACTTGAGTGACTGCTTCTTGATGCGGTGGAATGGAACGACAGCCCCCCGTGACTGGAATGATGGTTCCAGGATCTTGATTATGGTTCCTGGGACTGGAGTGGCTGCTTCAGGTACAGTGGGATGACAGCCCATGGGAGATGAATGATGTCTCGAGAATTAGTGCTTGGTTGGGCACACTTCATTCAATCATTCCAATAGGTGGTACAGGGAAGTACAGGTGATACAAGGAGGCACACAAATAGGGGCACATAATTTCATTGTGTTATTCCCATCTCATTCTGGTAGGTTTGCTGCTGAATGTGGGCACTGAGCATGAGAACAGATGAGATCTTTTGCTGGTTCTGGCAGGTGGCAGCTTGAGATGGATACACCTTTCCCCCTCCATCCCATCTCTCTCGTTCTAGTGGGCAGCCTCTCGCTCTCTCCTTCTCTCTCTGGCCATATACTAGGGGTGGGAATATTGGTATCAGATTAATCCGATACACCTGATAATCGGGTGTATTGGATGAATCCGATAATCACCGGTATTGGCATACTGTTTTTTAAACATTGGTCTCTTTACCAGTTTTTTTACATCGTGGTCATTGAAATAAAAGGTCGCAATGTAAAAATACTGGTAAAGAAGCCACTGTTAAAAAAACTGGCATGCCGATACCGGTAAATCCGATACCGGGGAGCTCCAATACCAGTAAATCCAGTATTCTCCCTGGTGTCGCACCCGTACCATATACTGCATATACTGCATATACTGCTGTCACGCATGGGTGGGATCATGTCTGTCTCTCCTCCTAGCAGTGGGGAGATTTTCCCTCTCTCTCTCTTGCCACGAGAAGCAGGTTGCTACCTCGTAAAGAAAAGGTGAAATGACAGCTCCATGTGAGCGGAATGATGGCCCCAGAAATGGGACTAGAGTAGCTGTGTCAGGTCCTGGGGAGGTGGAGGAATGAGGTTGTGCCAGCATTACCACTTCTGGGCTTGCAGGCTCTGGCGGGGCATGATGCGGGCATGGCACGCCGCCTCCCCACCAGTGCTGACAGTGGGAGGGCAGAGACAGAACGATGCAGCGTTCTTGGGTGTCTCGGCAACCCAGGACGCCATGTGCATGCGCGGCCCTAACCCGGAAGCGAAGCCCTGATGCTCCACGCGCCTGCAAGCACAAACAAAGCAGAACCCTATATAAACTCCACGGAGGCTGTGGTGCATTGCTGGTGATCGGACTTGTGACAGGAGATTGGCCCCGAGCGTTTGTATGGAGTTGCAGCAGAGAGAGCGAATTGGATAATGTGGGTGACAGTGCGAGAGTGTGTGGCGTGAGCGGTGAGTGCTTGGGTGACTGTTTAAGTAGTAGGAGTTGTGTGTGGTGTGTGACTGAGTCCTCCTTTTCCTTGACCCCAGTTCCCCTTTGGTCCTAGTGTGCGAGTCCTATACCCCCCTGCCCTGTGTTCCTGGTTCCCTAGGGCCCCGTTCCCCCTCTGAACCACCACTGAACCTACACCCCCCACCCTTGTTCCTGTACACGTGGGTGTGTGAGATTCATAGAGTGGGCATCGCTCTGTTCGCCAGTCCCTGTGATGAGCTTCGGCTAGGGACAGCTCTTGCAGCTTATTCCCAATGCCACTATAAGATCCTGAGGGACCTTTTTTCCTAACCAGTGTTGCCCTTGTGCTTGGAGTGTGGCTGACTGTTATCCCTCTAATCTTCCTAACCCTAATAAGCTGCTTCTGGATGCAGTGGAATGTTAGCCCTCCCTGCCTGTAACATAGGCCCCAGAATCAAAACATAGGCCCCTGTCAAATTAGGCCTGTGGAGTTTGTGGCGTGGTGATGGGCTCTGGCTGCTGTTTGCTGCCACTGCGCTGGCATGGCCCCTATCACCTCTGTCACGTACCCCATTGCCCGCCTTATGGGCAGCAGACCAGCCTCCCCTGCTTCCCTTCTCCATGTAAGCTACTATTAACTATTCTAAAATCTATGGAACTAAATGGACTATTATATCTACAAAGACCTAGTCCTACAAACACACTAAAATATTAAAACTGAATAACTACTACACACTAACACTATCTCTATCTATATCTATAAATAGAGGTTACTTACCAGTAACTCTGTTCTTTGAGAGAGCTCCGCATATTCTCACTTATGGGATTTACTTCCTGCTTTGCAGGCACTGGAGACTTAGTTGTCAGCAGTTTCCAGGCAAAAACGTGGAACGATCTAGAAAATGGTGTGGGCTCCGCCCCTCCATCCCCCCCTCCTCCCATTGAAAGTGCAGGCTCAAGATCGCGCAAGAATGGGAGAGCATAAAAGGAGGGAGGAGCCCTCACCACCTCAGTTCCTTCCAACCCCATTCCGGAAGATGTAATTAATGGTACATCTGAGACGGAGGGGAAGGAGGGAGGGTCATGAGAATATGCGGCGCTCTCTTGTAGAACAGAATTACTCGTAAGTAACCTCTATTTCTTCTTTGAGGATCTCCGTGATTCTCACTTACGGGAGAGTGACTAGCAGTTGGACACCTACCTCAAGGTGGTGGGGGTTGAGGAGGTTAATGGAAGAAGGACTGAAGGCCAGCCTTCCCCACTAGGGTATCTGATCTGGCTATTAGGTCCAGAGAGTAATGTTTGGCAAACGCATGAGGTGAGAACCAAATTGCCACTTTACAAATGTCTACGATGGGGACACCATGAAGGTTGGCTAAGGAAGTGGTGACAGCTCTGGTTGAGTGAGCTTGCAAGAGGGAGGGTGCTATCTTCCCCACTTGATGGTAGCATCTCTGGATGCAGAGGAAAATCTACTTGGAGAGATGCTGTGAGGAAATTTTAACACCAATTCTTTGGCCCCCATAGGAGATAAAAAGTACATTGGAAGCCCTGATATGTCTAGTTCTGTTTATGTAGAAGGATAGGGCCCTCTTAACATCCAGAGAATGGAGGGCCTGTTCCGTGGTGGATAAATGTGGTCTTGGGAAGAAGACAGGCAGAGAGATGGTTTGGTTGAGATGAAAGGGTGACAAAACCTTAGGAATAAATGAAGGGTCAGTTCGAAGGTCAACCTTGTCCTTGCTGAATTGGATATAGGGAAGAGAGGCTCTAAGAGCTGCCAATTCACTAACTCTTCGGGCCGATGTGATGGCCACTAAAAAGGCAGTTTTTATGGTCAGATTTTCCGTGGAGCAGGAGGCCATGGGCTCGAAAGGGAGCCCCATTAATTTTGCGAGTACAAGGTTAAGATCCCATTCAGGGTCTGGATGAGTGGCAGGGGGGAAGGTATTGACAAGACCCTTCCAAAAGGTCCTTATTAAGAGATGGGAGAATAAGGTCTCTTCACCCTCAGGTCTAAGGAAAGAGGATAGAGCAGCCAGGTGTACTTTGAGGGAGGAGATAGAGAGACCTGATTGTTGGAGATGCAACAAGTATTGGAACATGTGGTTCATCGTGAGGGAGGTTAGAGGTGTGCTAAGAGAGGTGTGCCATAGAGAGAAACAAGTCCATTTGGCCATGTAACATGTCCTGGTAGAAGGGCATCGAGAGTGTAAGAGAATCGTCGCAATTTCAGGAGGTAAGTTGGGCGTTAGGAATGAATCAGCCAGGTGCAAAGGTGGAGCATGCTCAGGTTGTGATGGAGAATGTTGCCCTGTTGACGGGACAACAGGTCAGGCCGGAAAGGAAGGTGTATGATCTTGGAGGCCAGTTCGTTGATCATTTGGAACCACATCTGTCTTGGCCAGAACGGGACTATGAGGATGACGTGGGAATGGTCGATGTGGATCTTGTGGAGTACCTTGTGCAGGAGAGGAGTTGGGGGAAAAGCATAAAGGAATTCCCCACTTCAAGAGATCATAAAGGCATCTGTGACAGAACCTGGCACAAGGTCGGCATGGCTGCAAAAATTGTGAAGCTTTGCGTTGTCTATGGTGGCAAACAGATCTATGAGTGGGGTTCCCGAGGTTTTGAAGATATCCCCTAAAACACTATTGTTTAAGGACCACTCGTAGTGGTCAGAGAGTTGGCGGCTGAGGTGGCCTGCAAAACAATTCTCTTGGCCTGCCAGATGTATTGCCTGAAGATGGATGTTGCGGCTGATACTCCAGGTCCATATAGCCTCTGCCTTTAGGGAGAGGCGCATGGAGTATGCTCCACTCTGCTTGTTGAGATACCACATGGCTGCTGTGTTGTCTCTTGTCTGTGATAATGAGGAGATTTTTTCCTGTTATATGTAGTGCAAGGGCTTTTAATGCCCAGCGTATAGCCCTGAGCTCCAGTAGATTTATATGGAGTCGTTGTTCCTCCGGGGACCACAGGCCGTGAACTGCAAGATGCGCTGTGTGAGCGCCCCAGCCGGTAAGGGAGGCGTCTGTCGTGATGGAAGCATGGATGGTCAGGGGCTCGAAGGGGATCCCTTGTAGGACTAGGGATTGATCTTTCCACCAGAGGAGGGTTTGACAGACAGCGCCTGGTAGGGTTACTCTTTTGGTGAGAGAGTGGAGAGCAGGGGAATATACTGGTTTTAGCCACTGCTGCAGGGGTCTCATATAGAGTCTCGCATGGGGAGTCACTGATGTGGTGGAGGCCAACAGACCCTGGAGGCGGAGGAAGGAGCGAATTGACCTGGTGCTTTGAGAGCGTAGGTCCTGTATAGTATCCTTGATGTTGTCGAATCGGTCCCAAGGAAGATAGGCCCTGGAGTGGTGTGTATCCAAGAGAGCCCCTATGAAGTGTAGGCGTCTTGTAGGAGCAAGATGTGATTTCTTTAGGTTGACGAGTAAACCTAGGCTGTCCAACAGTTCCAGGATAGGTTGGATGTGCTGTAGAAGGTTGGATCGGGAGGATGCTACAAGAAGCCAGTTGTTGAGGTACAGATAGACCGTTATGTCCATCTTCCTCAGGTGGGCGGTGACAACAGCTACACACTTTGTAAAGACCATTGGAGGGGTAGAGAGTCCGAATGGAAGGACCGTATACTGGAAATGGAGGTCTCCTACAACAAAACATAAGTAGAGTCTATGAGAGGGTTTGATAGCGATGTGGAAGTATGCATCTTTAAGATCAAGAGAGGATAACCAGTCTCCTTGTTATAAGCCGAGAAAAATGATGGGCAGGGAAGTCATACGGAATTTGTATTTCCTGATGTATTTGTTAAGGAGTCTAAGATCCAGGATGGGTCTAAACCCCTTGTCCTTCTTGGGGACAACAAAATAAGTGGAATAGAGCCTGGTATTTCGTTCGGAGAGGGGGACCTCTTCAATAGCTCCCTTAGAGAGAAGCTTCTCGACTTCCAGAAGTATCTGAGCTTTGTGGGGGGACCCCTGTTGGGGCAGAGGTGGGGAATTAGGGGGAAGGGAGTTGACTTGAATGGCATAGTCGGTTCTGATTATTTCCCTGACCCAGTGATCACGGGTGAGGGATGCCCACTGGTCGTAGAAGGGCAGGAGGCGGTTATGAAAGGAGAGTAGCCCCTCCTCTTCTCTCTTGATCACATGGAGGTTAAAATCAATTTTTGGCGGTTGCCCTGAAGACGTGTTAGAGGAAGGCCTTCCTCTTCCCCTTTGCTTACTGAACCTCTACCGGGGCTGAGAGGTAGAGGTTTGCTGTTGCTGGTACTGGGGCAAAAAACGTCTCCCCGTGTGGTAGGGGTAGGGTGAATGCTGCTTCAGAGCATAGGAATAGGGAACTGAAGAAGGATAAAATCTCCTCCTTATGGTTCTGACGACCCCAGTGGACATAGCCATCAGACTAGTCTCCTTGATTTTCTTAAGAGTCTCATCAGTGGATGATGCAAATAGACCCTCACAATCAAAGGGCAGGTCCTCAATGTGGGTTTTGTTTTCTGGGGCCAAGGCAGTGGACTGAAGCCATTCCCCTAATATTGCAATCTGCAATATGCATATTAGCAGTAAGTTGGAATTGGGCAATCTGCATCCCTTCCTTTTGTAGGGCCACTATTTGATTGGGATCAGTGGTCTTGCTAAGCTGAGACCATAGCCAATGTTGGTACCCACACATGGTGGAAGCGTAGTTAGAGGCCCGGAGAGATAGCATCTCAGAGGTGAAGATCTTCCTCCCAAGGACATTGAGGCGTCGTCCCTCTCTATCGGATGTGTGCAGACCGCCTGCTCTAGTCTTGAGAGAGGCTGCTGAAAAGACCAGAGAGTTAGGGGCAGGGTGTCTGTAGAAAATATTAGCTCCCTCCTTGGGGATAGCATATAGAGAGTCAGCCAATTTATTGGTGGGAACAGCTGAGGAGGGTTTTGCCCACACTGAAGTGGAGGGTTCTATTAGTTGGTCGAACATCGGGAACATGATATGTCCTGGTTCCCCAGTACCGAGGATGCAAAATACCGGGCCTGACTGGGTCTTTTTTTCCACTTTATTAGGGAGATTAAGCAGTGCTGAGACCAGTCTTTTAATCATGGCCTGAAAAGCCTTGGTGTCCTCTGTGGCCAGGGCAAAATTTGGGTCTGAGACTGTATCCGGTGTGTGTGTGTGTGTGTGTGTGTGTGTGTGTGTGTGTGTGTGTGTGTGAAATAGCCTCATCCTCCTCTAAGGTGGGGAGAAAGATGAAGAGAAAGTGGAAGCAGATCTTCCAAAGGAAACCTCCAGGTCAGGTGGCTGTCCCAGGGTGGTGGGCAGAGGGTTACCTAGGAGAGAACCGAGAAAAGTAGCTCCCAACGGCTGTGCTGACCTGGAGTCCTATGCTTGCTCCTGTACCACAGGAATGGGTGGAGCCACCGGAACCATGAAGCGGGACCGTCGGTTTTCACTCCTTGCTGACTGCAGCGGGACCGGGTCCAGAAGAGGTAGCTGTACTGGTAGCGACACTACTTCAGGAGGAGGCCTGGACACAGTGGCAGTAGGCGGTGCATGGGGAGGTGCCGGAGGTATGTATTCGCCTTGGGTTTGAGAGTGGGTTGGTAGCTCGAGACCCAGAAAGTCAATCCTGGTTGGGTACGGGGATCTACTCCAAGAGTGGGAGTGGTACCGGTAGGACTCTGCATAGTCATATCTCCGGTACTGGGAGTCATCATATGGTGAACAACAAGAGCAGGGGGAGCGTGCTCTCAGGTCCCTGTGGTATCGGAGGGATGTCCCTAGCGGCCTGGGAGGGGATCTGTGTACAGACCTGCTAGGCCATTCCTGCTGGAGCGTTGGACGCAGAGCCAGGGATCTGGAATGTGAGCGGTGATGCTGATGGTGCTCACTGTGAGAGACGGAGTGCGAATCCCTACACCTCTCAGAGGGATGTCCCTAGCGGCCTGGGAGGGGATCTGTGTACAGACCTGCTAGGCCATTCCTGCTGGAGCGTTGGACGCGGAGCCAGGGATCTGGAATGTGAGCGGTGATGCTGATGGTGCTCACTGTGAGAGACGGAGTGCGAATCCCTACACCTCTCAGAGTGGGTCATCACTGGTGCCTCAGATGGAGCAGTGGCTAGGGTGGACTGTGACAGCAGTGACACCATGGGAGTTGGGATTAGTGAAGTCTGCATGGGGAGAGACCTCTCAGGTTCCAGGGAAATAGTCTCCACCTGTACGGTACGGGGAGTGTCGCCCGGTTCGGTGCCTTTGGACTTCTTCTTTTTCTTCTGTTCCTCACCAGGGCATCTAGCGGTATGCTCTCTGGTATGGGAGGTGCTCTGGGAGTGCGAGGCGCTCCTGACCGAGGGTGGTACTGGAGGCGAAGTCCACCCTGATGCTGTACCAGCAGAGCTACTGTCAGTGGCTCCGACGGAGCTGTGGGGACCGGGGCGCCGGAGTCCATGCTGGGAACGTTGGAGTGCCCATGGGGAGCCAAAGGGGCCCCTCTTCACCACCCTGAAGTGCCTTGTGGGTAAGTATGTCCTGAAGCCTGAGAGCTCTGGCCCATTTTGTCCTGGTAGAGAGAACAGTACAGAACTTACATGTGCGGGTGTTATGTGTTTCTCCGAGACAGGCTAGGCACAGGTTGTGCTGGTTGCTCAGAGAGAGTGTGTCTGGGCAGGAGCGATAGCACTTGAAGCCCGCCTGCATGGGCATAGTCCAGCGCCTGGAGGGGGCGGGCAGAGCCTGGGAGACGAACCCCGCAGGCTAAGGCACAGCACTCAAAGTGGTTTGTTCTTCTTTCTTATTATTTTATTATTATTATTATTATTATTTTTAGTATTCTATTTTTACTGACTACCAGTGAAAAGTGCTATAGGTCTTCCAAGCATGGCACGGTTGGAAGGAACTGAGTCGGTGAAGGCTCCTCCCTCCTTTTATGCTTGCCCCTTCTCGCACGATCTTAAGCCTGCGCTTTCAACAGGAGGAGGGGGGTGGAGGGCCGGAGCCCTCACCATTTTCTAGATCTTCCCAGGTTTCTGCCTGGAAACTGCTGACAACTAGGTCTCTGGTGCCTACAAAGCAGGAAGTAAATCCCATAAGTGAGAATCGTGGAGATCCTCGAAGAAGAACTAAGCTAACTCCTACAACTATGTATCTATCTATAGTAACTATCTAATATCTCTCTCTATATATACAATATTACACAGGGATGGGGGGAACACAGACAGCTCACAACAAACAACACAGGGAGTTGTACAAAACTGAAATGAAACCTAAATCAATCTAATCCTACTCTAAATAAATCCAAAAACAGGGGAAGGGAATCAGGGATGGAATATATACAGGGAGGAGGGGAGGATTCAATGGAGGGTAGGGAAAAAGAACACAGGGAGGGTTAAAAAATAAAAATAACATCTAAATCTATCTAGTCACATCTAAATAAATGAAACTAGGGAGGTAAATGTGTGGGATGGGTGAAATAGGAGGAGGGTGGCAATAGATTAGGAATAGGAAGGAATACAAACTGCTGGGAGAGGGAGACTTCTGAAAACGCCTGCTGTCAGGAACAGTGGCTATCTCAGAAGGAATTGGAAGGTGGGAAGGCAATGACTTTTGTTACTTGCTGCGCCCGCCTTACCACAAACCCACTGGCTCTGTGCAGCCTAGCCCCATGTCCCCCATGTCCAATTGCAGTCTGCGAAGCCAGTGATCTGAGGAAAAAAGGGATGATGATTGGGTAGGCTGGCTGCTACTCCAAGCCTCTCCACTCCTGGTGCCAAAAAGTCTGCTCCTCAGTTGCCCCCTCTTCCAGTCACGTTTTTGCCACCCTAACTCATCTGAACTCACCCAAACAATTCCGAACTGTTTGGTCGTTTCCGAGTTCGAATTGAGTTCGGTTCAGTCGGTTCGAGTTCAGTTCGGCCATTCGGTTTGGTTCGGTTGTCCGAACAGACCGAGTTCAGTCCGAACTCTGAACTCCCGAACCGTGTTCGCACATCCTTAATTGCCACCATACTACTTCAGTTTAACACAGTTTGTTTAAAGAGAAGTCGTTATTTCAATTTGCACTGCTCATCTGAATGCAACCAAAGTGGAGTAGTTACTTTGATTTAATTTAATTAAAATAGCTACTTGAATTTGCTTCTGCTCATTGGAATGTGGCCTTACAGAATATAATAGAGCAGCTGATAGTGCCTTAACTTGTGGATTATTTAACTTGCAATTTTTTAAAAAAGGAAGAATTATTATATTGTAAGAAACCCTTAAAATTGTGAAACATGAAATAAAATTGTGACATGAGCAACCATGGGTCTCAGTCTCTAAAGCTGTGATGGTGGTGGGTTGAGGGGTTTATTACAGCATAAAAGCTAGGCCATATTGTGCCAAATTCTCACAAGTTCTGTAATATTATCTATGTGTAATATTACTGGACTCATGGTCATAAAGGCTATTTTTAAACGAGATACTTACACTCATGTCCACCCAGTGAACATGAGTGGGTGTGTCCCATTTGAATGTGGAGGTGCGTGGGTGCACACTCCTGCGATCCACGCACCTCCACCCACTCCACATATGTGAAGGTGGGTGGTAGAGATGGGTGTGCGCCCGTTTTCTCCCTCTCCTCCACAGCTTCCGCAGCAGCACTTCACCAACCACACATGGACACACACACACCCCACCGGTCTGTTTAAACATGGCTAAAAAATGGAAGAGGAGAATGTGGGACAAACAAAACCTTCCCTACAATTGTCACCCATCCAGTCCTGGATTTGGAGTCTTTGTCTGATATTCAGGTTAACACATGGCCTGGATACCAAATGTCTGGAAATTGGTCTTGTGCGGGTGTCTGTTCTATGGAGTTGGGGGTGGCGGGCTCCATGGTATTGTGGAAGTGTTTACCCTATGGAGCTCTAAAAAGCTATGAACTGTCTGTTTCATGGGACACCATGGAGCTCTGGATTGTCTCATTTATAGAACTGAAAGGTGTCTCTGGAGGGATGTGGGTTGTGTTTTATAGGCCTCTATGGAGCTGTGCGGATTCCTGTTCTACAGATCTCTAGGGTGTCTGTTACAGAATATATGGAGAGAAGTTGGCTTAAATGACTTAAATGCCTCTTATTTCTTATTTGTGCTTTATCCAAAGAGTCTGAATTATGTCAGTGCCAGCACAGAACTATTGTCAGAGACAGTAATGAGGAGAAAATTTCAGGGCAGAGGTAAGGAGACAGTACTTAGACTGCAAAATATATGAGTGTAGCACAGAGATGCAGGGAGACAATGCATGATTGGGTGGCTCAGGGGAAGGGAGAGGAGGGTCCAAGTCAAGAATCTGACGCAGAGATCCAGTTCCAGCTGGAGTTGAAACAGGTACTTGATTTATTACCCGCGGGTAATACCTGGCATTTCAAGCACTGTATCGGGTACCCAGTGGGCTACCTGAGTGCCAATCAGGTATCTGATTGTCTGCAAAAACAGCAATGATTAGTACTGATTTACTAATTACCCATCGGTAAATCAGTTCATGAAAATAGTGAAAAACAGGATAGAAACTCAAGAAATTGGTACGGAAACTTGAACAATTGGTACCAGAAGCTGGTATTCCAAGGCTGGAAGTCAGAAAATCATGGACATCCGATAATATCCCATCAGGCACCAGTCAGGTACCAAAGACTAGGACCCGAGGGCCAGGTACCAGAAACTGGGACACGTTTACCCGTTTTTGTGTGTAGTAATTTCAGCTCTAGTCTAGGTGTGCCAGACATGAAAGGTGCTAATGCAGACCCTGCAACATGTATTGTTCATAAGTGTCCTGGGGAAATGTAAATATCTGGCAACCCTACTCTAGTCCCAGCAGTTGACCATACAATCGCACCGCTGCTGCCTTCCCCCTGAGAACATTTCTTCAGCGTTTGAGGGATCTGAGAGCCAAATCGTGGCACTGGGAAGGGCAATGTAGCAGGATGCAGCCATTCTCCACAAGTTTCTACTAGATCTGGCTTGAAATCACTCACATCATGCAGGGGCTACTCTCTCAATATTCCTTAATTCAAGTTATTCAGGTTGACATATGGTCTGGATACCAAATGTATGGAAATTGGTCTTGTGCCAGAGTAGGGGCTGTGGCTCTGGTGAGCGGTAACCCCCTCGTCTCCAGTCTCCTCCCCTGATCCTGGCTTACCACAGAATTATTTGGGGGGTTAACAAATGAGACATTAGTCCACACCAGGTGGGTGTCCACCTGCCCATTTAGTAAGTGTTCATCCTGCATTGGACACAGGGAGGGCACCAGTCACCAGAGCCACAGCACCCACTCATGGAATGTGAAGCCTGCCATGCAGGTAAATGTGGGCTAATGTGTGCTCACCATGTGTCCACATCTTATCAATTAGGTTGAGGGTGGCACCTCTGCGCATGCAGGTCTGCCAGCACCACAGAGTCATGGGTGAAAATCCTAGAGTGTCCGAGGAGCAACCACTTCCTGCCCCTTTCTCGGCTTTCACTCCGAGTGGCATGCCCATTTATTAGGCTGGACACACAAAATATATGAGTGGGGGCTGCACGGAATGAATCCGGACTGCAGCAGGCTAACGTCTTGTTAATTAACACACTTGATGTCAGAGTGTGCTGTTCTTACAGTCCCAGAAGGCATTTGGTACAATGCATGGCCAGAGGGGCAGCAAGCTTCCTTAAAGGGGCAGAGGCTTGTTTACCTTGACTCCCAGGAGTGGCGATAGGGATTGCCCTTTGAAGGAACTTATCCCCTGTACTAGTCCTGCAAAAACTCTCCCATGACCTGAATGAGCTGGGGGTTCCTCAACCCATGGACTACAAGATCCACCATAGCTCTTGATCTGCACTTGTCTGTGAAACAGGTCTGGATTCACCCATCTGCAGACAATGCTACTTGATTCTCTTTCTTGAAAGAAGGATTTTTTTCCTAATTGTTGTTTAAAGTGCACAGTGCCACCCACCCCACCCCACCCACAAATCATCCCAGCATCACAAGAGGACTTAATTCTTATGAATAATTGATGTAATAAGGAATAAGTTCTTGATACCAATAAAGAGAATAAATACAACTCCCGAAGACTACATTAACAACCAGAATTCATCTCTACACACAGATAAAACTGTTATGATCAAGAAAGAGAGAAATAACCTCCATCAATAACACTCCCAGCTTTCCTCATTGTTTTATTTGTGTGATGATAGATCTCGAAGTACCATACAATTCATACAGCTGTCCTGGCCTTTGTGAGGAAGTTATTTCAGCAGGTATTAGATGAATCATTGCTCATTGGCAGACAGACTTTGTTGGAGGCTTGGCTTGTTGCTCACGAAACACTCAATGACTTTCTAACAACCAGCAGAGCAACGGCTGTGCATATTCTCACCTCCCATCGCTGCAATGCTCTCACTCTCATTTGCAAAATACGTACTTCCACTGTTAATTCCATTCCAGCATTCACCGCATGAGAAATAGCATGTCATTATGTGATACCAATAGCATTTCCCGTTCCAGCAGAAGCAGATCAAAGGAACTATTCATATCATTAGCTGCTCGGTGTGTGTGCGGTATGAGAGCTGTGGTATGGGAAGTGGGTTTATTTGCATTTTGGATTCCCCTTCAAGTACCCAAATAATATTTCAGACCCAAATGGGCACCTGTTTGTCCAATTTTTTGTATGTGTTCTATTTTGGGGGTTGGGTGAGGTTTGGTTTCATTACTTCAATTTTCAGTCATTTTGGTATTTTTGTCATGTTATTTTTGACAACTGTACATGCACAATAGTGCTAATATTTCTGGAAATGCCATAATCACAATAACAAAATACCAAAATGACCAAACCAAAAAAACCTGTGAAAACCAAATGAAACAACTTGAAATAGCTGAAACAGATACCTTACAGAGTGTAAATGAATATTAGTTAGTACCAGTACCATCATTTTCAGTTCAGTTCACGTACATTCAGTGGGTTCACCCATTGTTTTCCAGGTACACAAACAGACAATGTCATCAATGCTTTTATAACCTCAAGGCTAATCTACTGCATTGCACTTACATGGGGATGCCCTTGATGACTGTTTGGAAGCTACAGCTGGTGCAGAAAATGGTGACCCTTAGTGGCCAAGAGCTTTCGTAAATTTAACTGGGTGCTTGATAACATCAGCCTTGAACAAGTCAAGTCTTACCGTTATTTGGGGCTGACACTTTCTGCCACTGGTTCTTGGGCAAAGCACACAGAATTTACCAAATTAAAGATGGATCAATCCACTGGGGGGCTTCTTAAGTTTTGGAGAAAGGATGGAGGTAAACTTATTTCACCGGTCTTGAAACTATTGGATTTGAAGGCCAGTCCACAAGCCCTATACGGTGATGAAATTTGGGGACCTTCTCTTAAGAACAATCTGGAGTATTTTCAAGATCGCTTTTTATGGATGACCCTTTCTGTACCAAAGAGCACCCCGTCCTGCCTTGTGAGATTGGAAACAGGTGTTTTGGCAATCCATGGATGCAGTTGAACTTCTGTCCTCCCTACGTGCCCCTATTCTGGATCTCATAAATTCTAAGACCATTCTTGAACGGTGTGCTTTTTGGATGGTTCTTGCAATAACGTATGATCAGGTAACACCATCCTGTTACAATATGTATCACCCCAAACCCAGCAACATCATTCTCTATCAGTCCTGATCCTGGCTGAGCCTCCAATAACTGCATGCTCCCAGTATGCTGTGCTTTACAAACAGTTCCTCTCCCAACCAGTCTGGCCTTATACAAGCTGAACTTGCCACTCAGACACCCATAGACTTGCATGTGCTCTCGGCCAGCAATTACAGTCCTCCATGTTTATCCCAGAAAGTTTTGAGTTTTGACCCAGAGGCTCCAGGTGAAGAGCCTATGTCCTTGTTTTCCCCAGTAATCTGGAATAATCAGAGCTTCTAGGGCAGCCATATCAAAAAGGAGGCAAGTCATAGAACATTGTCACCACTTTTCTGACATGGCCCTACCCCAGTGGAATAACAAGTTGTTATAACACTCTGTAAGGAGGGAAGGAATTTACAAAAGGTGAGTGACAGCCTCTTTACCCCACCCCCTTTCCAGCATGGTTGGTGGTCCCACCCCCTGTGGACATCACAATGCTTTGCAAGTAGGGTGGTCATACCTCCCCTTTAAAAGAGGATGCTTATGAAAAATACATGTTTCAGAGCTGCATCATTTATTTATTTATTTATTTATTTATAAACATTTTTTAGCCACTCCCTCATGCCTACGGCATCTCGGGGCGGCTTACAACAACTAACAATACAATAAAATGCCATAAAAACAATACTTAAAAACAACTTCATCAATAAATTTAAAAAACAATCCCATATCCCCCCCTCCTACACAGCTACCCCAACCTCCCATCCTCCCCTCCAAAGGCCTGGGTGAACAGCCAGGTCTTGCAGGCTCGACGAAACGTCAGAAGACCTGGCTCCAGGCAGGCTTCCTCCAGAAGGGAGTTCCAGAGTTGCATCCCAGCCACCGAGAATGCCCTCTCCATTGTAGCCCCCGTCTCACCCAGGGGACTTCCAAGAAGGTGCCCCCAGTGGACTGAAGGAATCATTCTGAGGCAAGGAGGGTGAGGCGGTCCCCGAGGTATGAGGGACCCAGACTGTTCAGGGCTTTATAAATCAATACCAACACCTTGAATCTGGCTCGGTACGCTACAGGCAGCCAGTGCAGTGCACGGAGCACTGGTGTTATGTGCTCCCGTCACCCAGTCACCATAAGGAGATGGGCCACCGCATTCTGCACCAACTGCAGCCTCCGAACCAGAAACAAGGGAAGCCCCACGTAAAGTGCATTGCAGTAGTCCAGCCTCAAGATGATGAAGGCATGGATAAGGGTGGCCAGGTCGGGCCTAGAAATGTATGGGCACAGCCTCCGTACCAGATACAGCTGGCGGAAGGTGGTATTAGCCACCGCCTCCACCTGCCGATCCAGACAAAGACCCGAGTACAACACCACCCCAAACTCCGAACCACCTGGGCAATGGGAGGACGTACCCCGCCCCCCCACAAGGGGGGCCAGAACCTCCCCTCCCCTGCCCTCCCGACCACCATCACCTCTGTCTTATCAGGATTTAGTTTCAGTCTGCTCTGCCTCATCCAATCCGCCATGGCCTCAAAACACTGGGAAAGCAATGAGACCGCAAGACCTGGGTCAGTTGAAAATGAAAGATACAGCTGCGTATCATCAGCATATTTATTTATTTATTTATTTAATTAATTAATTAATTACATTTATACCCCGCCCCTCCTGAAACAGCTCGGGGCGACTTACAATAGCTCTCTCTCTCTCTCTCTCTCTCTCTCTCTCAAAATACAACTATAAAATATTTAAGAACACCCATGAAGTACAACAATTAAAACAGGACCAAGATACATAATAAATAATACAATAAATAAATAAGGGTGATGGGGAATATTGGTGACATCGCACCCCGAACCCTCTCACGATCTCCCCCAGGGACTGCATATGCACATTAAACAATAATGGAGACACTGCAGGATCGAACCTTGAGGAATGCCACAGGATAAGGCCTGGGGGCTTGATGTTTCAGTCCCCAGCAGCACCCGCTGGCTTCTCCCTGAGAGGAATGAGCGGAACCACCCGAGGACAGTCCCGTCCAGACCCCCCAGGTCTCGCAACTGTCTCAACAGCAACCCATGGTCCACAGTGTGAAAAGTGGCCAAGAGATCTAGCAGGATCAGAAATGTTGAACATCCTGCATCCCAGCTGAGATCATCTTCCAAGGCGATCTCTGTACCATAGCCAGGGTGGAACCCAGATTGAAAAGGGTCAAGGAAACCAATGTTATCCAAATGCACCTGGAGCTACAGTGCCACTGCCAGTTCAATAACCTTCCCTAAAAAGGGAAGATTAGAGACAGGTCGGTAGCTGGCGAGTGCGTCCACATCCAAAGATGACTTCTTCAGCAGGGGGCGCACCACAGTCTCCTTGAGACTGGGCAACAACCTCCCTTCCGAAGGGACGCGTTCACTACCCTCGCCAGCACCTTCCCCAAAGTCTCCCTGGAGGCTTTCACCAACCAGGACGGGCACGGATCTAATTCACAACTAGTGGCCCTAACAGACCCCAGGACATTCACCGCATTGACTGGCATCACTTCCTGAAACTTATCCCAGAAAGATCGACTGGATGGCGCCTCCATAACCTCATGCTCCTTGCCTACTGCTTCTCGCCTACTCATGAGGTATTATTGATACAACTGCGGATCTGGCAGGGGTGTGAAGGACCGCCCTTGACTGGTTCCGTTCCTTCCTGTTGGGGAGGTCCCAGAGTGTGGTAATGGGTGATCGCCCGTCGTTCTCTCTGGACCTTCCCTGTGGGGTCCTGCAGGGTTCTATCTTGTCTCCCCTCTTGTTCAACGTGTATATGAGGCCCACTGTGCAAGGTCATTGAGAGGTTTGGGGTCAAGTGCCATCAGTACACTGATGACAACCAGCACTGCCTCTCTTTTTCATCCAACCTAGGCCTTGCAGTCTCGGTACTTACCTGATGCCTGCCTGCTGTTGGAGACTGAATGAGGATGAGCTGATTGAAGCTGAATCCAGACAAGACTGAGGTGATGGTGGTTGGCCTGCCTTGTGACCTGGAGGGGATTAGGTCTCCTGTTATTGATGGAGTCTGGTCCCTGCTGGTCAATCAGATTGCACACTTGGTGTGCTTGTGGATCCCTTGCTGCACCTGGATTGTCAGGTTGTGGGCCAAGGTGGTGGCCAGGAATGCTTTTCACCAGCTTCATCTGGTAAGGAGACTATGGTATTTTATTTTTTATTTGGATCTGACCACTGTCATGCATGCTTTCATCACCTTGAGGTTAATTTATTGCAATGCACTCTATGGGGGCTGCTCCTGATGAATGTTTGGAAGCTACAGCTGGTGCAGAATGCAGCGGCTCACCTCCTTTTGGGGGCAAGGTACCGAGAGCACATTACACCAGTGCTCCAAAGTCTCCACTGACTACACCTAAAGAGCCAGTGTGGTGTAGTGGATAAAATTCTGGACTTGGGCCTTAAAAGCCATGGTTCAAATCCCACCATAGTCACGAACTCATTGGGTGGCCTTGGGAAAGTCACAATCTCTAAGTCTAGAGAGCCAGTGCGGTATAGTGGATAAGGTACTAGACTTGGTCCTGGGAAACCAGGGTTTGAATCCTGTCCTAGCTGTGAATTCACTGGGTGGCCTTAGGCAAGTCACAACCTCTCCATCTCAGTTCCCCATCTATAAAAATGGGAATGTGTGTGTGTGTCTGTCTCTCTCTGTGCTTCCCCTCACCCTTGTCAATGGTCTGGGCCCCATATATCTGAAAAACTACCTTTCCTTCCATGTCACGCTGTAGCTTCTGCAATCAGCCAGGAGCACGTTACTGTGTTTGTATGACAAGGGCTCACCAGGAGGCATTCTTGGTTGCTGCCCTGGTGTTGTGGAACTCCCTTCCCCTGAAGGTTTGTCTGAGCCTGAGTGTCTTCTGGAGGTGGTGTAAGACTTTTCTGTTTGAAAAGGCATTTGATGGGCAGGGATGGGGGGCTAGTAGGGGTATGATGTGGGGAATGGGAAAAAGGTTTTCTGGTGGGTTGGGGGAGATGTATTTTCATTTGCTACATTTTTATATGTTTATATTGTAAGCCACCCTGAGCCTTTTGAGGGGAGGGTGGGATAAAAATTTAAACAAAATAAAATAAATAAATAAATAAATAATGTTCAAATACTAGTGGGAGAGACCAAAAGTCATACCCTCAAGAGGAACAGGGCCAAAAGGCCCTCCCTTGAAAACAACCTTAACTAAAGCATCAACCCAACAATAAAGTATACAAGTACTGCTATGGTGACCTCAAAAATGCTATTCTCCACCAGGATGAGGGCTTATGGGAAGCAAGATTTTACATATAAAATTAAATAGCTAAACTCTGTTTCCCACAGCCTTGCACTCATCTGGAGAACAGTTTACTTGTGTTCAATTTTAATTTCAGATATTCATTCACTGAAGTGAATATTCAACTTTGTGAAATGAATACAAAAAATTAACTTTTTAAGAAGGCTAAGTGAATATTCAACTTTGTGAAATGAATACAAAAAATTAACTTTTTAAAGAAGGCTTTCATCAAGGGAACTTCTTGATTCCCTCCCCATTAAAACCCAAAGGGCTCTTAAATAAGGGCTAAGAAAAATATAGACATAATCATGGCAAACTTCAATAAGTCTTCTCCCTATGGAGCACTTGGAGGATTGGCTGAAAGACCGCTCTCCTGAAGCCACTTACCCACAGAAAGGGCTATTCCAGAGTAAGTGCTTACAGGACTGCAGACTAATCCTATTCCTCCTCTGGATCAGCCAGTTGAATGACACACTAAGCTAATTCTTTGCATATTTCTGTCACAGCTGCCCTATGGCCCAAGCCATAAAATCTTGCCTTTAGTGTCACAAGCACCTGGGCCGCCAAGGTCTGAAGTCATGTTCAGAACATTACAGTGACCACTTGATTAACTTGGCTCCATTCCTGTCCATTTGCCACATTAATAATTTGTTTCCCTTTATGCACAAAGCAGAAAATTCCCTCTAACCCCCTTGCTTTTTCTGTGTCACTGAAATAAATCTCCGTGCCTGATAGTAGCAAGACAAATTGTCCCTGTAGAAAGGAGCTCAATTCCTCCTGGAATTTGTTTGCATATGCCCTCAGGAAAGATGGGAGAGATTCAGTCACAAAGGCCGCTTTTAGACGAGCGGGTTGCCATCACATGACCCGCTCACGTGATATTTCAAAATCCCACAATGCGGGATTACACAAGACGTCCGGCGGGGATCAAGCACATGAAAGGCAGTTGCATATTCTTGGCTGACCACGAATTAAACACTTTGATTGCGAGGTATTTAATTCATAGTCGGCAACAAATGCACGACCGCCTTTCCTGCACTTGATCCCCACCGGGTGTCTCGTGTAATCCCGCATTGCGGGATTTTGAAATATCGCGTGAGCGGGTTGCGCGAAGGCGACTCGCTCATCTAAAACAGCCCATGTGTGGGGGCCCTTGGAGACTGGCTTGTGGGGTCTCCTCTAAAACAGAAAAAGAGGGAGGAAGGACAGTCACATGTTTAAGGCACCTGACTTGCAGCTAGGAAGTTGGTATACAAAGGTTCTTGAACAGAGCTGAAATGAGTACTCATACCGCAAAATCGGGTACATTTGTCGAATTTCTGCTACGTGAATCAACTCAAAAATTTTGGGTACAAATCAGTAGCTGATTTCAACCCAATTCAGATACCCGATATCTCAGAATATCAACTTCTAATTCCAATTTTTCAGTTTTCAATACTGATTTTCAGTTGTTAACCTTGAAAATCGGTAAATCAGTACAAAAAATTACCAATTGTTCATGTATTTGGGTTGGGTAGCCTGCCGAATACCTGAAACAGTACTCAGAAAGGTGGACATTATCCATGGGCACCAAATTAGGTACCCATTTCAGTTCCACTCTCAAAGGGTTCCATTCTGCATGCCTTATTCAAGGAAATAGTGATCAACATGTGTAAGGAAACAAGACACTAGCCCACTGGAGTCTGTGTTCAGTCTGTGCATCCCCCACTCACATGTTCAATGTAAAGCTGAATAAATGGACAGCCTCTGCGTGTAGTTCTTGTGCACATGAGCAACCCCCACCCCACTCACAGATTTAGCCCGACAAACCTAATACACCAGTAGGCTCCTCCCCACCATGCTCAGCCTACCCACCTCTTCTCAGTATCCCACCCCCTCCCCTGTCATGACTCATAACCATGATGGACCATGGGAACAAGAAGCCATTTCTGCTGTTTCTTTATTCCGGGACATCACTCCGGGAAGCATTCCCCACCCACCCATGGAAGTTCATACCTGCTAGCACTTGGTGGCTGGAAATAACCTTTTGCTATGTACAGAAAACAGAGTTTATTGAGCAAACCACGTACTTTATTAAGTGCCTATAGTGAAAATGGAAAGCAAAAGTAAAAATTCAAAGCCAAAGCAATCAGTCCAACCAATCAGTCCTTGCACGTAATCAACCCAGTTTCTCACGTTCACAGCTCACAGGACTTTTCACGGCTCATTGGTAGGTAGCAGTACACAGTTCTATTCACAGGTGTCCCTGATTGCATATATCCCTCCGTTTGCATACATCCTTCATTCAACCATGTACCTCTTGTAGCGAGAACTGAAAACATCAACACTCACCAGGATGCCCTGCACTTCTGAGACTGTTCAAACCTCGTATAGGGCAAGAAGCTGTCGTACAGTGAATTCACATTCCCTATACTCCAAGCCACTTGTTTCCCCGAAGAGATTCAGCTCCACCATCTGATCGAGGCTCTCCCACTGGCCCCGTGGGTATGTTCTTGCTGTCATCAGGGCAGTGAAGAGGAAAAATAGCAGGGAAAGTCCAGCCTCCATTAGTGACAGCCCTACTTCTGGCAGTGCACAAATGTTAAGAAGAGTCTCAAACTTATTTGCATCTTACTCATCTCATCCGAGTCTCCCACTCTTCCATGCTCATCAGGATTTTGAGGTGTCTGTTCTCCATCATGCATACATGGAAGACCATTGTGTGCATGTGCCACCCTATAAGCGCATAGCCAGACTCGCAGGACGGATTTAACAGTTCTCTCTGTACCTAAATGACATCAAAGTCCAAACCCCGCAAGTTCTATGGGCAGGCGCAGCTGGCCTCCCAGGGAGTTTGGGGCACTGACCCCCAAGCGCCCCACCAGGCGCCACGCTGCCACTCGTCAAAAGAAAAAAACCCAAAAAAACCTCGCCGCCGCCACTGCTTCCCAGCGCTGCGGCAGTCTCTGCCTTGCCTTTGCTTCAGAGCGGAGGCTGCTGCAGCGCCATTGTCAGAAAGTGACAACAGCTTGTTGAAAGCGCCCTGGTGAGATGCCTTGGACCGGGGGCCTGAGGCAGGGAGCAGCGCGCATGTGCGCTAGTCCCTGCCTCACATGCTCAAAGAAGAACATGGATGGCTGCCGCTTCCGCTCCCAGCACCAGGTAAGAATAAGATTCCAATTCAAATTCCTTCCTAATCCTATCCTCCTCCCGCACACACACCCCCAAGGCTGTTTCCCACCCCGCACCCCCTCCAGGCTGTTTCCCACTGGGAAACAGCCTGGAGGGGGGTGCGGGGTGGGAAACACCTTGGGAGTGTGCGAGTTGCCTTGGGGTGGTGTGGGGTGGGAAACAGCCTTGGGGGCTGTGGGGTGCCTGGGAGGGGTGCAGGGGGAAACAGCCTGGGGGAGTGGGGTGCCTTGGGGGGGTGGGAATCCTCCTCCTGCAGCCCCCCCAAGGCTGTTTCCCA
>QEPC01001423.1:9754102-9764724 GCA_003113815.1 Sphenodon punctatus | reverse complement strand
CCTAAAAGATAATATTCCATTTAGTTCAATGGAGCTTGAATTTCCGAACTTTGTTCAGAAGTTCGGAGTTTGGACCGAACAAGAAAAGTTCGGTCGACCGAACTGAACTTCCGAACCGAATTTCCGAACTTGGTTCTGTTCGCCCATCCCTAATTGAGGGTCCTCTTCTCCCTGTAACTACGCAAAGCATGCATACTTGTCACTTCTCAACTTTTTGAATGTATCCCTATCTCTCCCTAGGTTCCCCTCTCCCTTGTCTCCTCTCCCTCAACCATCCTAGATTATAAGTCTCCTGGGACAGGGACCTGTTTCCAATTAATAGTTGTTTAACGGTAGTACATTGATGGTGTTATTTTAATAATAATGATAGTATTAAATATTATTGGGTTGAGGATAATTTACTAATCCAGTCAATACCCATGTTTTTTCCACCCTTGGTTATATACAAGAAGGGTTATATTCAGTTAAAGTGCATGGCTATATGGTGCATATTGACAGGTGAGCAGGTGCGTGTGGCAGGGCGCAGCATACCAGAGAGGTTGGCCCTTTAAGATAGGTAGCATCATCAGGTTGAAAGTGCTACCCAGGGCACAGGTCCTATAGTAACTAAGAGACAGCACCTGATTGCCTGCCACCTGTGCTTGGGCATAGCTAAAAACTTGAACCATCGCTCAGTGCTAGAGAGAACACAGGAGAGGCAGGAGTTAGTTAGAGATCTGCTTCCAGGGCAAGCCTTACCCGAAGGTTGTTTCCTTGGCTGAGAAATCTTGGCAGGCTGCTTGGGAGCAGCTAGGAAAGAGTACTTGGGGAGATTCGAGCTAGGAATGGGGCTCTGTCTCCCTTACAAGCCTCGCTCAGAGGGATTTGCCTGAGTGAAGGGAGGTCACAGAGGCTTCAGGGTGTAGGTGGATGAGCTGGCAGCCCAAACACATGCACCAGGCTTGCTAGAGAGCCAGTGGGACTGTGCCTGGCTCACAGAGATGGTAAGTCTAAACTAGGGCTGCACTGAATAGACGATCCAAGTATTCACAAAGATTTCTGAGGTTCCGAGTACCGGGACTGGGGCCTTTTCCCAATGACCCCGGAACCAGAACTCGGAACTCTGGACCACAGAAGTCCTTGGAACTTCTCAGAAGTACTCAGTGCCTGAGTTGGCACATGGTGCCACATGTTGTGGCTGCGGCCATTTAATTGCCCATCCAATCAAGGTGCACAACAGCTCATCCACAACTTCCTCCATCCCCCTCCCCACTTATACTTTAAAATATATTTAAGAAAAAGACAAAGGGTGGCTATTAGAGTGCTCCATACATGCAAGCTCTGGGGTGGGTGGGTTGAGTTACAATGGGGTGGCCCAACAAAACATAACATTATCAATCAACTCAATCAGTGATGTTTTTCAACAAGTTCTTTGGCCCATGTGGCCCACCAGCCAGCCCAATTGGCATAATAATATCCCCTTCAAGAAATCAGACATGCACACACACACAACAAAAGCCTCCTCCATTGCTCTATTATTTCCACCTATGCAAGGCAAGCCCCCTCCCCACACACCATCAATTAACCTGAAAGAAATCCCACCCTCCGGGCACATTTTGGCAAAGCTGAAGAACCCACAGTCAAAGTACAGTGCCCCANCAGACGAGACAAGCAAAAGTGAGAGAATCACAAGACAAACTCCAAAAGTGCAACTGCAAAAAGCCAAAAGCCAGCAGTGCCCACAGCATGGCCCAGCAACAGTGCACCCACTTAAAAATAATTATGCCAACCACAGCAGGCATCATACCCACAAGAAACAATGCACACACACACACCAAAAAGCTCCATCCATTACTCTATTATGGCCACCTATGCAAGGCAAGCCCCCTTCCCCCCACACCACAAATTAACCAGAAATAAAGTATCCCCCCTGTGCCCCAGAAGGTCACATCTTGGCAAAGTTGTTCAACCCACAGCCAAAGTACAGTGCCCACAAAAAGACACACCAAAAGTGATTCCTCTCTGGCCTCTGTGGTGCCAACAAACAGTGCAAGCAGCATCCACTTTAAATATATATTAAACATTATGGCACTGGCTAGTAGCCCCCTGCATTGTCCCTCTGGACAGCCCAGGCCAGGGGAAGTGGAGCAAAGTGGACTCCTCTGGCCTCCATGGTGCCAAGCAGTGCAAGCAGCAGTGACAGTCACTTATTTTAAAACAAGACATGGTGACTAAGTAACTCCCAGAATTGCCCCTATGGACAGGTCAGGACAGACCAGGCACTCCCCACCCCTCAAAGCCAAAATACTTACAGATCAGCAGTGTAGCACACAACCAAATTCACCCAAGAGAATGGAAAATGGCCATATGGCCACTTTCATTTTGCCCCAGCCAGTCAATCAAAAACTGTCCTGTGCCTTGTCAATCACTCACCTGTCCCTTCCCATGCCCCCCCACCCCGCCTTCCAAATATGGCACTAACTTTCATTTCCTAGGTCAGAGAAGTTAGGGTCCACCATCTGCTTTACTCAGGCCATGCATGCATTGGCGCCTCCATCACTCGATGAACGGTTCCGAAGTTTCCAAGGACCAGCCTAGGTTCTCAGAACTTCAGAACTTGGACATTCAGAACTAGGGACCGTATCCTTGGTGAATTCTGAGCAAACACTAGTACTGAGTTTCAGCTGTAGTCTAAACTGGCCAAATCTGTGTAAGGCGGTGGAGAACTGTATAGATAAACAAGAGGCTGTATATATGGTGAAGAGACATTGAGTAAAACAGGTGTGCGGGTGGCACAGCGGCATCCTGGGAAACCACAACCAACAGCCCGGGTTGGACCACCAAACAAACGTGTCTGCGTCCAGAAAGCGGTCTGCTGCCTCCACACCCTGGGTAGGGCAGGAAGCTAAACAAACATGTGGGTGGCCAGCCCCGCCCCCTGCCATGATGAACAGCATCAGTCATGGAAGCCCTTGCCCCAAGGTGGGTATGGCAGGGCTGAATACACATGCTAACCCATGTTGGCTTGCAGTGGCCCATGTGTGTGACCCTTAGCCCAAGCTGTGTCCTCGGAGATTTTCCAAGCATGCAGCCTGGACTAGTTCCCTACTCACCCTGGGGCAGTCCTGGACTAACATCTGTTAGTACGTCTCGTAATAGACATGCCAGTGCATCCTGGGTCACAGCAGGCCACCGTCACATCTATTTTTACCCACTGTGTTTCAAGAGTAAAAGATATTGAGCTGAAATTCTTTGTGAAAATGATGGGGGGTTAGTCCTGACAAGACTTACCGCAGGATTGACCGCAGCCTGTTACAGTGTTTCTGAACCCAGAAAAAACTCAGGAACCTCTGCTTCAGTGCAATGTATGCGACTAGGGACCCATGTTCCCCATTGGCAGCAATAGGGAAAACACAGTGAACATTGGTCCCTGTGTATGATATATTTTAAATAAATAAATAAATAAATGAAATTAAATAAAACCATCTGTGAAGCCCAGGCTAAATGGCTTAAGAACTGGAAAACTGACCAATCACAATGGGGCCTATCCCATGTCCCACGGATCCAGCGTGCACCCATGTGTGCGTGCAGCCACGTGGGAACAGCAAACACACACATCCATTGCCGGCACATTGCGGTCATCTGGGGGCACCATGTTGGAGGTCACAGGATTGGGCGTTCTTGGTGGCTGCGCTGCACCTTTGGAACTCCCTCCCGGCAGGGGCCCATCTGGCCCCGGACCTCCCAGCCTTTCGTAGGAACTGTAAGACCTGGCTGTTCCGTCAGGCGTTTGGCGAGGGAGAGGGGTAAGGGTGGGGAGGTGGGGGGGAGATTGGCTGGGGTGGGGTTTCTTGTTCTTTTCTTTTGTAGTTATTGTTATTGATGTTCCACTCTGTTTTATTCTGTTTTATAAGATTTTATATATATTGTATGTTTTATTAATGTTGTCAGCCACCCCGGGCTGCCTGTGGCAGGAGGGGCAGGGTATAATTTTTAATAAATAAATAAATAAATAAATAAATTGTGCCACACGGAAACCACACACATGCATGCAGAGGTATGCACGGGATCTGCAGGGTATGGGATCAGCCCAACTGAGTAGTTGTAAACAGGGAGTTATCATCCAATAGGAGAAGAGTGGGAAGGGGGTTTAGTGCTCCACAGGATCAGCTTGTAGGGCCAGTGGTCTTCAGTCATCAAATCATATAGAATTGTAGAATTGAAAAGACCTCAGGAGTTATCTGATCCAAATTCCTGCACCAAGACCTGCCATAGTGTGAGCACTGACTCAAATGTTGAGTTTGCTTTTCATGGACCACTCCAGGCTGCTCCTGTCAGTAGCCTCCAGTCCTTGCTGCGATGATCGCAGTGGTTCCCATCTTGGTCTCTTTTTGGCAGCACCAGGCAAAGTCTCACTGCATTGATGAGGTGTGTTCAGTCTGAGGATGTCTCCACCCTCCCTTAAGAAGGAGTAGTCCAGAGTCCATTAGCTGAGATGACTGATTGTCCTGGGGTTTGCGTGATGGTTTGAAGGACAGGATTCTGTCTCCATGCTGCCTGAGACAGAGTTCCATTATGTTCATGTCCTACTACTAAGCAAGGCTGGATCTGTCTTAGCATGACCTAGAAAACCCTCTTAATGTGTTTTTCATTCTGAAAGGGGCAATGGTCTTATCTAATCAGAAACCACATCCTTCAGTGGCAGAGTCAGTGCAGCCAAGTTAACTCAATTAGTAAATCACCAGCAGCAGCTATTTAGAGGCAGCCGCTTAATGGCTTTAGCAAAGGGAGGATAATAATACAGAAAGAGATTGCGGTAATACACTGTGATGGGATAAGTGCCATCCCTCCCCCACATTACTGTGAGGCTGTGGGGAAGGAGCATGGTGGCACTGAGCTCTCAACAACACTACTACCAACCTAGGGTCACCCCTGACGCCTGCCTTGTTTAAGCTACACTAATGGCTGCTGCATCAGAGTGCCTTGTGAGGCATGTTTTCATAACAGCCGCCTGTATGTTATTTTATTTAATTTATTTATTTATTTATTTAAATTTTATCCCGTCCTTCCCTAAGACTCAGGGCTGCTAACAAGATATATAAAAACATTAAACAACCATAAAAACAGAATACAACCCCCCCAAACTCCCAACCATCCCACAGACCCCCCACAAAACCACCAAATACCACCTCCCCATGTTCTACTCCAATCCCCCACACACACACAACCCGACCCGAACCCACTCAGCAAACCCCCATCCCTTTCCCTTTCCCACCCACTCACACACACACCAGCTTGGATTTATACTGAGGTGGATTTACGGCCAAATTGTGAGCTGAATATTGGCCTAATGACAGTACAGTGTATGCTCATTTTCACTGGCTTGGAAGCACGGTGGTTCGAGGCAAGTGCAGACTGTGCAACCACAGCATAGACCCCACCCAGCCTAGTACATGGGCTCATGAATAAACTCAAAATGACAACATCAGTGTGATTGAGATGCAGTCCCAAATGTAGGGTGTCCAGAGCCCATGGGAATTCTAGAGGTCCACCCCCCAATACAAGGGGCCAGCCCATGAGCTTGAAATAGCAACACGTGCCATGAGCTTGAAATAGCAACACATGCAAAACATATCGGCCTGCAATGCAGGGAGTCCTCGCCCCTGAAGGTGATGTTATGTTTTATTGACCATCAAAAATTAATGACAGTAACGTTGTCTGTCTCCAGGGTCACTTTGAAAATTAGTAGAAGTTTGGAGGGCTGTTTAGATGGGACATAGGAGTGCTGAAGGGGTGTACTCAAGAAAAGGAGGGCCCAGATCATGGATTTGTGTCATGGATCTGTCCCTTCTCCTTCTGACCAATGCAAAGAACTCATTCAGCTTCTCTGCAATGTCCTTATCCTCCCTGAGCGCCCCTTTTACTCCCTTGTCATCTAATGGCCCAGCTGACTCCCTAGTAGACGTCTTGCTTCTGATATATTTGAAAAAGTTGTTGTTGCTTGTTTTTGCCTCTTTAGCAAGCCTCCCCTCAAAATCTCTCTTGGCCTGCCTTATTAACACTTTACATTTACGTTGCCAGTGTTTATACTCTTTTGTATTATTTTCATTGGGACTAGCCTTCCATTTCTTAAAGGATGCCTTTTTGGCTCTAATAGCCTCCTTCACCTCCCCATTTAACCACAATGGAAGATGTTTGGTCTTCCTGCTTCCTTTTTTAACTTGCGGGATGCATTTAATCTGGGCTTCCAGAAGGGTGCTTTTAAACAGCCTCCATGCCTCTTGCAAACTTGTAGCCCTTACAACTGGGTTTTTAGTTTCTTTTTAACAAATTTCCTCATTTTGTCACAGTCTTCCTTTTTAAAGTTAAAAGCTACTGATGTACTTTTCTTTATCTTTCTCCCTACAGAAATTATGTCAAATGTGATCATATTATGATTGCTATTGCCTAGTGGCTCCGCCACAGTTACTCCTTGCACCAGGTCCTGCATGCCATTCAGGACTAGATCTAGAATAGCTCCTCCTCTCATTGGTTCCAGAACCAGCTGTTCTAGGAGCAGTCATTTAAGGGCATCCAGAAAATTGACCTCCACGTCCTGCCCTGAGGAAACATTCCCCCAATCAATATTAGGGTAATTGAAGTCACCCATTATTAATTAATTATTATTATTATTAATATTATGTTGCCGACTTTAGTAGCCTGTCTAATCTCTTTTAGCATTGCTTTATCAGTCTCTCCATCCTGGTCAGGGGGACGATAGTTTGGCCCTACTGCGATACTCTTCCCCTTTATACCTGGAATTTCTATCCAGATTCCATAGAGATTCTTGGGAACAGTTTGCATCCTTTAAAATTTTATTTGTACTTGACTCAATGTTGTCTTTTACATATAGAGCCACCCCACCACCAACTCTATCTACTCTGTCATTCCAATATATTTTGTACCCTGGTATTGCAGTGTCCCAGTGGTTATCCTTGTTTCACCATGTCTCTGTGATGCCTATAATCCATCCAGGAGCACCTCCAGACTCCGCACAGATGGAACCAATGGAGGGAAAACACTCCCAATAATAGAAATGTTCCCCTCCCCCAGATCACCAATCCCCCCCCCCAACCAACATCGCCTCCATCTTATCATGATTTAGCTTCAATCGGCTCAACTGCATCCAGTCCCCCACAGTGGCCAGACACCGGGACAGCAAGGAGACAGCAGGGCCTGGGTCGGATGAAAAAGATAAATACAGCTGGGTGTCATCTGCATATTGATGACAAAACTCTCCAGCTGTGCATGACCTCCTCAAGCGGCTTCATATACATGTTAAACATGAGAGGGGACAAAATAGAACCCTGCGGGACCCCACACAAGAGGGTCACAGGGAGTGAAGTACAGTCCCCTAGAACCACCCGTTGAAATCTCCCGTCAAGGTAAGAATGGAACCATCGTAAAACAGTTCCGTCCACCTTGGCTAGGTCCCGCAGGCGAGCCACAAACATTTCATGGTTCACAGTATCAAAAGCCACTGATATATCCAGTAGAACCAGAAGCGTCATACGACCTCTATCTAGCTCTACTAGGAGGTCATCAACCAAAGCCACCAATGCTGTCTCCATGCCATTAAAAAGGCGGGGGGGAGGGGGATATGAAAAAGCTGTAATAAAAACATTCCTCTGCTTGGGTTGCCACATCTCCCGGTTTGGCCTGGAAACTTCAGTTTTAAAAGCATGGAGTGTCCAGGTCTAACCAAGAGATTAAGCAATCCTCCCCTCAGCTCAGGGAAGAATGGGCAACAGTATCTTGCAATCCCATCTTAAGTCATAGCTGAGGTACACACAAGTATCATTTGCCTCAGTAACCCTTTAAAACCTTTGTTAAACACTCCCAATATAATGTAGAGACTTCATTGGGGTTCAAGATAAAAAATAATAATTTTATTTCTATTGCATTCCCCCTGCCAAATGATGCTCGGAGCACTTCACAACATAAGAACACTCAATGTACTCGTAGGTACCGCAGTCTGAAGAACATGCTGCTTTATTGACTGAAACACAAAACAGAAACCAAAATGGTGGTGTGGGAAAAACATTAAAGGGTGAAGCTTGCTTGGCTCCAACCCAAAATACTTAATAATCACTTTACTACTCCCTATCTTAAGAGATCTCTTTCAGTCTTCCAGGTTCCACTCAGGCCTCCTTGCCTGAGGAGCGTCTGTCTTTCTGGAAGGGAAGCATCAATGCATTCACCTACCTCTTCTCCCTGATGATCTCCCCTCCAGCTAAGCCTGGGGATTTTTATGAACCCTGGAGTCAGGTGACCTCCTCACCCATGTGCTGACCATAATCAGCTTCCCATTTACAAGCTATAGCTTCTTTCAGCTGTGGTAAATCAGCCAGGAGTTGAGAAGCTGGGTGAATTAATCCCTTCATGGACAACCACCCCGCTATAGGGAGTCATTACTATTATAGACCAGGTGACCTCCTTGCCTCCAAAGCAACCCCAAACAAGTCATGTTTCACTAGGAGATTAATCTTTTCAGCAGCTTCCAGGGCCTGGAAAGCAAAGAAGAGGATGGTGTATGTAAGGTCGCTTTCCCATGAACTTCATTTGTGCTGCAGGAACATGCGCTATTCAGATCTAGCGCAGTTCCTGTCTCGTGGGAAAGTAGGAATTGTGGCTCTCCCATCGGCAGACTTGCGCAATGCACAGGGTTCACTACCCTCTCAGTTGCGCAAGGCTACTGGCGGGACAGCCACAATTCCTACTTTCCCACGAGACAGAAGCTGCGCTAGATCTGAATAGCGCATGTTCCTGCAGCGCAAATGAAGTTCATGGGAAAGCGGCCTAACTCACATCACACCAGGGTTTTCCAATCAATAGTGTTTCGATTCTTGGTTTCATATCCCATTCACAGATTCCTTCACCGAGATCAGTAGCTTTGTCAGCTCCTAGTCTGCAGAAAAAGAACTTTGTCCCTGCCACAGGCTCACTGCAGACTGCCTTAGGGTGTTAACAAATGAGATGTTAGTCCACGTCAGCCTACACCAGGTGGGTATCCACCTGTTTGTTTATTAGGTGTTTGTCCCTACCGGTCACGTGGCCTCCACCCACCGTACCCGTAACTCCCACTCATGGCAGGGTCTCAGAGAATGTGGAGCCTGCTGTGCGGCCAAATGCAAACTAATGTGTGCCCAGTGTCTGGTGTGTACTGCCCCCAAGCACATGATAAACACACAGGAAGCTTCCTGTTTATTGGGTTGGACACGCTAAACATCTGAATGGGGGCTGCACAGACCGAACACAGGCTCCAGCGGGCTATTGTCTCATTTGTTAACAGTAGTCTCAGACCTCCCAAGCATTAAGCTTACCAGATCTGCACACTGGTGGGCCAGTAGAACAGCTTCCAGGCAAAGGCTGGATATGTTGCAGTTCTACTGGCCCATCAGTGGCCCTTTTTAAATGGGCTGGGGAGGGGTCAGCCGGGTTGATGTGCAGCGGGTGGAGCACCACTGTGGGGGCGAGTTCAGACACGCGCACACCCATCTCCACCCTTCTAAAAACACAGAGCAACCTGCCTTTTCGCTGATTTTTAAAGATATATCTTAACCATATCTTTAAAAATCCAGCCCACCATGAATAGTAATTGAATAATGCTGCAGTACAATACATGCTTAGCAAGCAGGTTTCTCCATGTTGGCCACACTCGAGAGAGACAGGACATCGGCTGTTGAATGTTACATCCCTAGCTCAGTAACTCTCTGCTATTGCTTGGTCTGCTGGAGTGTGAGACATGCAGTGGGACTGTGATAAAGCACTGCAAAGACCTCACTTTTAGGAGCCTCCTGAATCATGCTGCTGATAGCACTTAAGTGCACACTAGGGGAAATTGCTCATTTGTTAAGTTTCTTCACCATGTCTTCATTTAGCACTGAGTTGTGGTCAGCCTTGCTCACTCTGGTTTCCTGTAACACTCCCTGTTAAAGATAAACCATACCTGACTGCCTCAGCAGCAGTGGAGTAGCAATAATTCAACTGTCAACACCTGAGAACACCGCGACCCTCCTGGAGCATGGCCTTTCTGCCGCCCGAGTTTCAGCGACCAGCAAGCCAGGAACTGGTGAGGTTGCAGTTCATCTGCATGCTCTTCCCAGCTTCCTCAGCTGTCAACACCTGAGGACGCTGCGACCCTCCTGGAGCTTGGCCTTTCTGCTGCCCGAGTTCCAGCGACCAGTGAACCAGGAACTGGTAAGGTTGCAGTTCATCTGCATACTCTCCCAGCTGCCTCAACTGTCAACACCTGAGGACACCGCAACCCTCCTGGAGTTTGACCTTTCTGCTGCCAGAGTTCCACCGACCAGCAAGCCAAAAGGCGCGCACCCACTGACCATCAGAATACTACAACAACAACAGCTAAGAATAAGCCTAAGGGTACTTCTACCACCTGGTGGCTCCTTGGTGGTCAGTAGGTCATCCACTCTCCACCTTGTTCTTCTCTGTCTCTTCTCTATTACCTATCCTCACCACCATCATGCCTGCACTAATCTCTCACCTTCCCTCTCCTTCCTTCTCCCCCTTTCCCCTCTCCCCCCACCTCTTCCGTCCTCTACTTCTTTTCCCCCTGCTCCTTCCTCCCTCCCAGTCCATCACTT
>QEPC01001423.1:9741015-9751081 GCA_003113815.1 Sphenodon punctatus | reverse complement strand
ATGAACTCTGCTCCTCCTCTGTCCCCTCTCTCACCCTCCCACACCTCCCCTGCTCCCCTAACCACCTTCGTCCCTTCTCCCTAGCTGCCCCCCACACCTGGAACTCCCTCCCTGCCCACATCCACCTCGCCTCTCCCTTCATACCTTCAAATCCCTCCTCAAGATCCACCTCTTCCGCTCTGTCCTCCCCGACTTCTTGCTTCCCTCACCTAACTCCTGCTGATACCTTCCATCCAGTACAACTGTTACCTAAGGTCTGTGTACCCATATCCTCACCACGTGGGCCAACCAGCCATCATTCTTGATGTAACCAAGTAAAGTGCATGCACTTGGGACCTCGCATTCTCATGAATGTTACACTCCTTGTCTCTCACTCTATTCCCCTTCCTTCATCCCCCCACCCTCCGTCTCTCAGATTGTAAGCCCTAGGGCAGGGGCCATGTCTATACAATTACTTTGTAAAGCACCAGGTACATTGCTGGCACTATATAAATGCTTATTATTATTAATAATAATAATAATAATAATAATAATAATCATTAATAAATAATTCATACTGAGGGAGAATGTCTCCATGCCTGGGCCTCCAAGGCCCACCTGTCTGACCTCAGACTTACTACACACACACCCAACACACCTCATCAGATGCCCAAGTTAAATCAAACATTTACATATGCCCAAACTAAATCAAATGCCAAGGGCCAGGGTTGGCCCACTGGCCATAGGTTTCTCACTATGTAACCTATAAGCATCACAACCTCTTACCTGGCATCTTTTGATCTACCTGTCTCATGTAGATGAAGTATTTTTTATCTATGTCATGCTCTGTGCCATGTGTACTGTCTCCTGCTTCTGTACAGAGCCCCACAGTTATTGGCTTCAATGGACTCTGCTTAGAAGCAGCACCCATACAGCTATCATTTTGGCCTCTAGACTGGCCAACTTGTCCCAGTGAGTTAGGAATCCAACAGAGGATACCTTCACCTATTGGGGTGTTTTGGATGCTCCCAGGAGCTCCATTTCTCTGTCAATCTGTGACTTGGCCTATAGCTGTCAGGCTGATCATCAGTGCTTATATAGTAAAAAATGTATTGCCGGTGAAACCTATTCTCCATCAAGCAACACAATCATGGGACTACCCTGCCTTTCTACAGCTGAATTCTACAGGGGTTCTTGTGATTTAATCTATATAATGACCAGCATAGGGGATGGGGCAGGAAAGTCATTAATGAAACACAATAAACCATGCAGGTTTTTTTCTTGCTTTTATTTCTAACCGTGAAATGGCTAATATTAGTCTTTTCCTGGTATTTCACATTTTTCTGTGCACACTCCTACTGGGAATATTTTCTAGGGTTCAAGCCCCTCTAAAACTGAGCCCTGGAAAGCCCCTCCCTGCCACCTATTAAGCCCTGCTGATAATTGAAATATCATCAGTGACCCGACCCTGTAGTATTGGAGGCAGCAGTGGGAGGGAAGTCCTTTGTGAAATCCAGTTGTCGGGCACCTTCTGCTTGTCTCAGTTCCATGCAGTTCCCTTGTCTGCTGCTATCCTTGCTTTGGGGGGGAGGTGGGGTGGGTGGGCACAGTGCCTCCCTCTTTTCTTTGCATGAGATGGTGTCACATTGGCACTGGATGGGTTATCTGAAGTTTCTTGTGGATAACCATCAGCTGCTTAGAATGGGATGGGAATGGGTGTCACAACCACAGTCTTTTGCTGTCACAGATGGCTCAGCCCAGCAGTCCAGAATTCAAGGGCCACAAGGTGGAGGAGCATGAAAAATGTGATCCCCTGATTGCTAGCAGCCTTTTGGTTACTAGATTAGCAGCGAACCAGCCATGTGATTTTGTCAGCCGGGCGGATGTTGCCTGTTATCCCACATCCTGAGGTCTAGGAGTGGAGCTAAAATGGTTAGTAGTTGGTTTATTACTCATGGTTATAATTATCATTTTCTGGTAGCCCTTTGAGTATCTGAATTTTTGGCTATTATGTTTTGGAATTTATTTATTTTTACATTGTTTTGGTTTAGTTATTTTGGTCATTTCAATATTTTGGTTATGTTATTTTTGGCAATTGTGGGTGCACAATCGTGTTGATATTGCTGAAAGGATCAAAATACCAAAATAATCAAACTGAAAAAGCCAACTCAAAATGACCCAAATGGATACTTACCCAATGGAACATAAATGAATATCAGTTATTACACAAACCGCCATTTTCAGTTTCAGGTAGGGTATTCAATGGGTTAACCCATCCCCCCCTCCCCCCCAGATACTTGTTTCAGCTCTAGGTGGGAGCTATTGGCAGGTGGTGCCAGTGATTGTCCTAGGACTAAAACAAAATTTCTGGTTGGATTCTTTGACAGTCTTGACAGATCTTTCTGTGTCAATCCAATCTGGTGAAATGTGGGCCCTGATCTGGTTTATGTTTCACTGGAGATCTGGATTGGCAGCATCCCACTCTGCGCATGCATGCACAACATGGCAATTCCTTGTACTGCGCATGTGTAAAATAGTGGAGTAGTGTACGGTGCTGCCATTTTGTATATAAACAGTCCAGGGAACAAGATGGGGAGGCTCTGCATTCCGAACTTCACACAGAATTCCGTGAAATCCAGAATTCTGTGTGACATTCTGAAAACAGAAAGTAAGAAAAAAACCTCACAGAAATGAAAAGCTGATATTATTCCACCTTGAATGGCAGACCAGCATGGAACAAAGTGGTGATGGCATGAGTAGAAGCCTGGTTTTTGGCTACATAGAGAGGAAATGATTATTTTCATCGGGAAGTAGAGAGCAAACTGGCCTGAATAATAATAATAATAATAATAATAATATTAATAATAAATAATAAATAATAAATAATAAATTAATTAATAAAAGCTGAAACCAAATCTAAAAACTCATGAAATCCATTCAGGAGTGAAAGCTCTTCCCCAGTCAGCAGAGAACTTCATCAGGCATCTTGACGAGCACCTGTCTGGGCCAGGCTGGAGTTATTAGCGAGATCAGAGTCCTGCTGCAGCAGCAGCAGGGGGACTGGACGAGGTGACCTAATTTGCATCCCTTCCATCTTGAGAAATGTTGTGATGTATTTTTAATGAAGCACAAATGATAAACTGCTAACACAATATTAAAGACTGGAGATCAAGCAAGAACAGGCAGGGAATTCAAGATGAAGGCTTCTCAATCCAGAATAATACAGTAGAACCTCCCAAATCCAGATGCCTTGTTGGGATGGTGGAGATGACATCTGGATTAGAGCGGTGTCCAGGTATGTAAAGATGTGGCAGTCATAAGCTGTTCAATGCCAAATACACATTTTAGATCCTCTATGGAATTAAGGTCAACTCATAAAGCATATTTTGGAATTTTTATAAAAAGGATTCAAATTAGTAGGATCACATTATACATGGTAACAGTAACTGGACATCTGTCAGGTTTATGCTGTGAAGCAGAGCTAATGAAGCCAGTGAACCATTGGGACCAGAAGTCAGTGCAAGATCAGTGCTGGAAGTCAGGTACCAGCGCACAGAACAGGAACTAGAGCAAAGGGTGTCTTTAGATAGACCCAGGGGCGGCCACCCCCTGATCTGCTCTAGGGGTGGCCAGCCCCGCATTCCCTTCGTGCAGACTTGCCTGCACCTGGTTTATATGGACCTGGCAGCTGCTGCGGGCCACATTCCACTTGTGCAGCACCTCCCCCTCAACACCATAGAGCTGTGGGTGAATTGTCTTCTGCTCTGGACTGTCACCCACAGCTCTATGGTGTTGTCCAGGGCAACCCTCGGCCGGGAGTGAAGCTTCATTGGCCATCTGCAAGTAGACAGACCGCAGATCCACCACCAGGCAGTGCCCTAAGTTTGGGAAGACTGCTCTACTTGCAGTGCTCTGTAGGGGTGTGCACCAGGCCCCTATGTCATTTTTGTTTTTCATTATTCAAAGATGTCATTTTAATTATCATTATTAATGACAGTGTCGTTTTCATTATTGTTTTCATTATTGTTTTTATTGTTATTGTTATCAATATCATTATCAATATGTTCTCATCGGTATCAATATTGTTATTGATATTGGTACCGTTTAAAACAAAGATTTTATTTTGGGCATTGCAATTGTTATCGATTCCCATGCACAACTAATATCTATCTAAAGCTAAGGGAGACAGGGGAAGGGAAAAGGAAAGCTATCTATTATCTAATCAATTATCTATATAACTATTCTAATCTATATGTCTATAATACATATCTATATCTAATCTATATTACAAATAATGTACAGTGGGGAGAAGGATAGGGAAAGCGAGAAGGTAAAATGTAGGGTATGAGGAAGGAAAAGTATTGGTAATACAATGAGGTCTAGGGAGGATTTTTTTTGTGTGCAAGCACCACAGTTCCGTAAACACAACCTGACAAGCAGAGCTCTCACAGAACAGAGAGAAAAAGCCTGGCCCTCCCATTATAAAGGTTTGCAGTGCCCTCCCCTGGAGCCCTCCTGATTGGTTGTGGGAGGCAGCAGGCATTGAGCAATCACAGAGTGCCATGAGACTGTTGGGGCCTGCTTGCGCTGCTCATTAGCCTGCAATACATCCATCAGATACTGCTGAGCTGCTCGCCCCTCCCAACACAGGCACAGTTCAAGAGTTCAACCCTGTTTAGGGCTCTGAGATGTCTGCTCCCTCCTCCCCTCTCTACATTTTCCCTCCAAAACCCAACTGCCACAGTACTAATAATAACGACAATGATAACGACATTGTCGTTTTCATTTTCGTTTTCATTATCATTATAGTTTGGGTATCTATCATTTTTGGTATCGGTATCGGTATTCTCAGCTGTCATTTTCTTTATCATTATTCTCGATTGTCATTTTCGTTATTTCAATAATGTATTGCAATATCGTTATTGCAATAACGAAAATTAAAATGACAATTTTCGTTATCGTTATTGTAATAACGAAAACGGCATGCACTCCCCTAGCTGCTCTGTGATGTTCCCCTCATGCCTAGTGGAGCATCCCTCTCCTTCCTAGTACTGCTTCCTCTGCTTCTGATCTGCCTGCACATCTGGTGACCCACCTTTAGAGAGATGGGCTGGGTATGAGGCGGAGCAGAGCTGTGGGTGCTGTTTGCATAAAAACACCCAAAGAGGCAAACGCAAACAGCAGACACACAGATGGATGACTAGAAGGACTGGCTTCCAGGCAAAGAAGGACCAATTCCATGCCAGACTCCAGTTGGCAAACATGTCCAAAACAAAAGTAGAGCAAAGCAAAACGGATCCATGTAGGTACCAACAGAGTTCAAGCAGGAAGAAGCCAGACCAAGGGAAAACAGAACAGGGCCAGGGAGAGGTGATCAGGCCAATGTTCTTCTATTGTTTGGCTGCATCTACTCCATGTGGCCTTAGAGAGAGCAGGAACAAAGGCCTCAGAATAACAAGGAAATCCCCAAGGCAGAGTGCACTCCTCTGGGTCCCCACCTAACTGCCCCGCTTTTTAATACAGTCTTTCCCAGGTTTTATGAATGTATGGGAATAGGGAGACATTCACAGATTTCCCACTGCTCTTTGTCTCACCCATTCTCAGTGAAACTGCCAAGAAATGGAATTTACCCAGCTTGTTCTAATCCTGCCTCAGATGTTTGACAAAAAAATAGAAGGTAAGTTTTTTCAGAAGGAAAGTCAGCTTCTCCCCACAGAGAGCGAGCAGGTCCTTGGAGAGCAGGTCACATTGCCATCTGCAGAAAGTTGTCATTTTACCCAGCGGATTGAAAATTCTCCAATTTGACTGAGGAAGGTTATGAGTTCTGGTGAAAACAGAATGGAAGATTCACAGATGGGCACATGATTCGGTTTGGACAAGCAGCTAGAAATTTGGGTGTTTCTTCCTGAGGCACTGGAAAAACATAGGTCACTCAGAGGTTACCAGGCCCTTTTGCTTGGCACTAGGATAGAGACCAGAGCTGAAACCAATATCTAAAGTGAATACTGAATTCACTAATTCAAATACATTTTAATGAAGTAAATATGAAGCACTATCTGCTTCCTGTTTCATCTCCAGATCCAGATATTCACTTTCTAAATTCCAACCTCAAAATTTTGGTAACTTTGGTTCTTTTTTTATTTCACTTGAGTATTTTGGTTACCTTGGTTCTCAGCATGTCTGGATTCAGAATAGTGCAACTGCATGACAGCAAAGAGCCCCATGGCTTAGGGGCCCCATTGGGTCCCCAACGTGAGGGGGCCATGAATAAACTTAAAATAACAATATGAATATGAAAATCACCGGTGTCAAATATTATCCCACAGACCCTCAACCACAGGAAGTCCTGGCGTATGGAGGAAGATTGAACAGAGGGTTCTCCAACATAAGGTGCGTAGGCATTAGTAATAAATATGTTAACAGTTAATAAATGACTTAGAAATAACATATGCATAACTTATGGAACCACTGGGTCAGTGATGCAGGGATCCCTGGTCCCTGAATTTGATGTTACATTTAATTGAACTTCAAAGATAATTATGGCAACATTTTCCTTTCTGTAATGAGTGGTCCATGAAACATTTGTCGGCGCACCCCAATGAGACACAGAGACAGTTTGGTTTAAAACTGGCCGCACTCTTTATTTCCTCAAATTCAAAACGAGGTCGGTGGGTAATTCCTCAGGCAATTTGGATCCAGTATGCTATATCTCTAATAAACTTATTAACTTAAATGCTGACGTGGATGTGCCCTCCAACGTCAGCATCTTCAACTGTCAATCTCCCCCTGTCGACAGCTCTCTGGCTCTGGCCGAAAAGGGGGACAGGCCCAACCCTGGGCGTGAATAAGGAGGTTAGTGCTCTCAAGCCAGCGGACAGTGCATGTCCTTTCCGGCCTTACAAAGACACACCTCCCAGGGGTCATGACCCCAGTGTGTACTGTGCCCGCATCACTCTGGGTATCCCATCCCCCATCTCTTAAGGAGATGACTCTTCCTATGCTATTCCTTTCCTGTTTAGCCTATTATAGCATACTGAATCCCCGCGAGTGCGACAAATAATTACCCTTATCTTACTTCAAATCAAATTATGAATTCCACATTTGTCCTAACCACATTCATAATACCAATTACCCTAATTAATATTTTCTTTTAACTTGTAACATAATCAAAGCCAATAAGTAAATTGTAACCAAATTGTTTTCAATTGATTAACAATCGAACCCAATTGATGTAGTTGTCCTATTTAATCCTACTCCGCACTGTGAAGGAGGCAAAATATGCGGTCCTTTATAAACAGGCTACCCGCCAAAATTCCTCCTTGGTCCCCTAACGGCAACCATTCCATACCACAGTGCTAGAGGTGAGGTGGGTGGGGCTGCTCCGTTCACTGCTAGCCTCGAATGCTGCTCACGCGGCTCTGAGCGGCTCCGCCCCTCCTACAAGGGGCGGGTCGCCTCGATCTTTCGGCGCGATCGCGACTGCGCATGCGCCCTTACGGTTGCCCCCAACAACCCGTTCACAGGCACGGGAGCAATCTAACTTGCTCCCAGTCACGGCCCCCTTTTCTCTGTGCCTCCTTTTCCAAAAGGGGGTGGGGGGCGCAACGAAACCCCCGTCGCCGCCATGGCGGCAGCGAAGGGGACTTGTATGTAAAAAGTGGGCCCACATCAGCATTTTCCACAGGGCCCCTGCTTCCCTGGATCCATGTCCCTCCCTATATGTCCCTTCTCTTTCTTTGTCCACTCTAAATAGTAATCTCCTTGGGACAGACTCCTGTCTCTAATCACAACTGCACACCAACAGGCACATTCCTGGCATCATACAAAAAACAACAGCAACAACAACAAAAACCAAACCACTACGATGAATATCCACATTTGGAAATAACACAGGGTAAGGCATCCATGTTCATAAAAATGATCCAAAGCGGCCAAATTAATTAACATTAGAATTTGCTTCTGAAATTCGTTTCAGCAGTAGTATTTGACCTATTTTCATGTCTTCATTGCTGGGGTCATACAATTATTTAAGTTTCAAAATGGGGCCACATTGGAAAAAAGTTTGAGAACAGTGCTGGATGATATTTGGCCCTCTTGATCAGCAGGAGGGATGGTGTAAAGAGCTAAAGGTCATCTGAAAAGAGATAAGTTATTCTTTTAACATTCTCACTCGGGGACCTTGTTAAAATAGAAACTTTTTTCCTGCCCAAAGCGATGCAGAACATTTAGTCTCCGAGTCTTGAAGTCAACTTGAAACTCATGTAAATGTCTGTGATAACAGAGTGGCAAGAGCCTTTATGATCCTCTGTAGCTGTCTCTCCTTGTAAGTTCAGGAGCAGTCCCTGATTATTATGCACAAGGAGGGATGTGCCTTACAGGTAATCTCTGGTGTCGATTCCATACCCCGGATGGCAAAGAGAAGGGAGAAAGCTAATGAACTAGTAAATGTGATTGATTCCTGTCTTGGTGACAGGTGGCTGAGCGGCTGTTTGTCAAGAAACAACAAAATGTCACAGAGATTTGTAAGCAATTTTAACCATTACATAAAGCACTTTGACTAAAAATCACATCGGATAACTTCCCCCAGCCAGCTACTCTGAGTGTTTTAATATAACCACTGGCTCTTCTTGACATTTCTGCAAACAACTTATAAATATTCCATAGAAGCAGCCGCTCCTGCCGCCGCCACTGCTCTTGTCGCAGTTTGAATGGAAATACCAGCAGAGAAAGGAGACGCGCTCTCCTTACTTAACAAGTGGAAGCTAAATAAAAGCAGCCAGGCCAATTCAGGGACAGAGGGTCCAAAGCAAACTATGAGAGCCATGTGCTCTATGCAGTCCCTACCAAAGGAAACACCTCCAAGCCACTTCAGATGGCAACACATTGGACTTCACAAGGTTAACCCCTACAATGCCTGAGGTGGAGATCAGCAGCATTATTTATTGGAAAGATGGTGGGTAACTTGTCCAAGGTCACACAGCCTGTTTGTGGCAAAGCTGAAGTTAGAACCCAGAACTTCTTCATTCTGGACTGCTTTGAATCAGATTAACTAGGGGTGGAGAGCATTTTCCCTCCTGTGGGCCATGCTCCTAAAATTACTACAAGCTCCATTGACTGGATAGGATACTGGGTGCGCTCAGGTTGAGGGAAAGAAGGGGAGGGTCCAGTTCATGGATTTGTGTGATGGATCCATCCCCTCTCCTTAAGTGCACATCCTATTTGTTTTGGTTCCAGTTAAATGAATAGTAGTCCCCATTTCATTGAGTATCTATTTTTGATATTTATTTTGTAGGGCTGAAACAAATATCTGATTCTGTGGTAAATCTAATATTTTTTAAATTGCCTGATTCAAACCATTTCTGCCAAACTGGATGATGACTGTTCAGATCCATCTTTGCTGGATATCCGTTTCAGGTTTTCAGGTGGTTTTTCTGTTTATTCGTCGACTGTTTAGATATTTGGTTGCTTGGGAACTTCATTTTGGCTATTTGTGCATGCGGGATAGTAAAAAAACGAAGTAACTGAACAACTGAATATCCAAATATTTGAATATCTAAACAACCAAAAAACAGAATAATTGAAAAGATAAAACAAAAAACAACACCACACACCCCCAAGGAGATGTGAATATCTGTTTCGGCTATAGATAATACTGGGATATTCAGAGGACTATCTGAAAATGCAAAATACAAGACCCATTATTCATTTCAGCAATAATTTTGATAACAAAAACACAAACATTATTCAAACCTAATAGCATAATATTGGAATAAACAAACTAAATTAAATATTCAAAATGGATATCCAATGAAATGAAAACAAATAGTTATTATTAGTGGTGGGACCCCGGGCCCAATACCAGCTACCGGATTTACCGGTTACCGGTTCTGCGAAAACCGGATTCCCGGATTAAATCCGGTATACCGGTACCGGATTTATTTCATTGGTTTCAATGGGGCGCTGTGTCCCCATTGAAACCAATGAAATAAATTAATTCCCTCCCCCTCCCCCTCCCAGGCTGCGCGGGTGGAAGGGGGGACACCCCCCACCCACCCTGCCCAGCCTGGATTTTTGTTTTAAAAAAGAC
>QEPC01001423.1:9687666-9738789 GCA_003113815.1 Sphenodon punctatus | reverse complement strand
GTGGGGAGAGCGAGGGAGGTAGTGGCCCCCCTGATTGGGGGAGTTTGCCCTCCTATAGCTCTGCAGGTCCAGAGTCTGGGGGTGATATTGGATGCGGACCTGTGCCTGGAGCGGCAGGTTGAGGCAGTCACTAAGGCTGCCTTCCGCCAGTTGTATCTGGTGCGGAGGCTGCGTCCGTTTGTCTCCGGCCTGGACCTGGCCTCCCTCATCCATGCCTTCATCACCTCGAGGCTGGACTACTGCAACGCGCTCTACGTGGGGCTTCCCTTGTTCCTGGTTCAGAGGCTGCAGCTAGTAGCTGCAGAATGCGGCGGCTCGTCTCCTTACGGGAATGGGTCATTGGGAGCACATTACACCTGTGCTCCAGACTCTGCACTGGTTGCCAATAGCGTGCCGAGCTAGGTTCAAGGTTTTGGTGTCGATCTATAAGGCCCTTCATGGTCTGGGCCCCTCGTACCTCAGGGACCACCTCGCTCTCTGCGCCCCAGAGCAGCTCCTGTGGTCAGCCGGGGGTGCCTTCCTGGAGATTCCCCGCGTAAAGCAGGGGGCCACAATGGAGAGGGCATTCTTGGTGGCCGGGCCACACCTTTGGAACTCCCTTCCGGAGGAAGCTCACCTGGCCCCAAGCCTGTTGTCATTCCGGTAGTGTTGTAAAACCTGGCTGTTTGCCCAGGCCTTTGGGGTCGGGGGGAGGGTGGGTTAGGGTTTGTGTTTTTTCTCCCCTACCCTGGTTACTGTTTTTAATGCCTGGGTCCCTGTTTTAAACATTTAACTTGTCTGATTATTTTTAAATTGTTTTATACTTATTTTTATGTACTTTTATTGATGTTGGAAGCCGCCCCGAGCTGTTTTTCAGGAGGGGCAGGGTATAAATCACAGAAATAAATAAATAAAATAAATATTGCTTATTCAATTTTCATTCTTGTATTTTATTGTTGTTATTGGTATTTGTGGTACCTATTGCTGTTATTTTGTACACTTATAGTAATGTTTCTTATCGTTACAGTGCTCTTGTTGTTGGTTTGCTTTCCAATGACAAACTGACAAAGTAGTGGCAACATTATTTCCCTTGTTTTGTGTTTTTTTTTAGCGTTTCATCAGAAACAAAGCGAATAATGTTGATTCAATAAAAACAATCACTTTGACAAATATTTCTGCTCTAGACAATTACTGTTTCTAACACCGATGCTAACTTCCTAGCATTTTTATTATTTATTTATTTATTTATTTATTTATTTATTTATATAACAATTTGCTCCCTCCAGCCCTATGGCAGCTCGGGGCGGCTCACAAAACATTTAAAAATAAGTTTTAAAATGCACAATATAAAAATGGGTTACTAAAATATTATAAAAACAAACAATAAAAGAGGTAAAAAACCACTGGCAGACAAACCCACCCCCACCCTTACTCCCCCCTCCCCCAAATGCCTGGGCAAACAGCCAGGTGCTACGGGCCTCATGGAAGTCCAACAGGCTGGGAACTAGGTAAGCTTCCTCTGGGAGGGAGTTCCACAGCCCTGGTGCAATCACTGAGAAAGCCCTCTCCATCATGGCCCCCCAGTTCACCCGGGGGACCCCCAAGAAGGCGCCCCTGGCATATTTCAGAAGTCGCTCCAGGGCCCGGGGAGTGAGGCAGTCTCTCAGGTAGGAGGGCCCTAGACCGTGTAGGACTTTAAAGGTCAAAACCAGCACCTTGATTCGGGCCCAGAACACTATAGGTAGTAGGGGCGGGAAAACCGGTAAATCGGGTATCCGATAATGCCGGTACCGGGCATACCGGCATTATCGGATTCGACCCGGTAATCCGGTCCGGGTACCGGATTCTGGGTACCGGATTTTTTTACATTGCAGCCATTTAAAAATGGCTGCAATGTAAAAAACTTAAAGCCCCAGCAAAAAAGTTTAAAAAAACAAACCCTCCCCGAGTCCAGGCTGCGCGGGTGGAAGGGGGGACACCCCCCACCCACCCTGCCCAGCCTGGATTTTTGTTTAAAAAAAGACTCAGAGGCGAGCCCACCCCCCAGCACCAGCGGCCGCGGCGTCCCCGCAGCCGCCGGTAAGTATGACCCGATCCCTGGGGGGGGTGTTTAACACCCCCCCAACCCCCCAGGGATCACCCCTACTAAAGTTCAGTGCTTGCTTACCTTGCGGAGCTCCGGCGGCGGCCGTGGGTGGTCCGGCGGCCTCAGCGCCGGCTGTGGCTGCCAGCGTCAGAGACGCTCTAGGCCTTCCGGGGAACTTCCGGGTTTCCCCGGAAGGCCTAGAGCATCTCTGACGCCGGCAGCCACAGCCGGCGCTGAGGCCGCCGGACCGCCCGCCGCCGCCGCCGGAGCTCCACAAGGTAAGCGCACTGAACATTAGTAGGGGTGATCCCTGGGGGGTTGGGGGGGTGTTAAACCCCCCCCAGGGATCGGGTCATACTTACCGGCGACTGCGGGGATGGCGCGGACGCTGGTGCTGCGGGGTGGGCTCGCCTCTCAGTCTTTTTTTAAACAAAAATCCAGGCTGGGCAGGGTGGGTGGGGGGTGTCCCCCCTTCCACCTGCGCAGCCTGGGAGGGGGAGGGGGAGGGAATTAATTTATTTCATTGATTTCAATGGGGACACAGCGCCCCATTGAAATCAATGAAATAAAACCGGTACCGGTATACCGGATTTAATCCGGGAATCCGGTTTTCAGAGAACAGGTAACCGGTAAATCCGGTAGCCAGTAATGGGCCCGGGGTCCCACCTCTAATAGGTAGCCAGTGCAGAGCACAGAGCACAGTATAATGTGCTCCGTATGGCCTGTCCCTGTCAGGAGGTGGGCCGCCACATTCTGCACCAGCTGCAGCTTCTGAGTCATCACCAAGGGCAGCCCCACATAGAGTGTGTTGCAGTAATCTAGCCTTGAGGTGATGGATGCATGGACAAGGGTGGCCAGGTCGGAGTTTGAAACATATGGCTGGATCCTACGCACAAGATGTAATTGGTGAAAGACGCCCTTTGCCACCGCCTCCACCTGACAATCCAGGTGGAGACCAGGGTCCAACAGGACCCCCAAACTCCACACCTGCGGGGCCATCGGGGGTGGGGGAGATTCTCTTCACAAGGGAGGCCATCATCTCATCTGCCCTACCCACCAACATCACCTCTGTCTTATTGGGGTTCAGCTTCAGTCTGCTCAGCCTCATCCAGTCGCTCACTGCCGATAGACACTGGGAAAGCACAGAGACTGCAGGACCTGGGTTTGTTGAAAAGGAGAGGTAAAGCTGGGTGTCATCAGCATACTGGTAGCAACGCACACCAAACTATCTCACTACCTCACCCAGGGGTTGCATATAGATGTTAAATAACAATGGAGACAGAATCAAACTTTGTGGTATGCCACAAGTGAGATCCCAGGGAGTAGATGTTTCTTCCCCCACTAGCTTCTCATCCTAAGACAGTCCCATCCACCCCACCCCCCAGGGTCCACAACCATCTCAAAAGCAACCCATGATCCACCATATCAAACGCTGCTGAGAGATCCAGGAGGACAAGAAGTGTTGAATGTCCTAAGTCCATCTCTCTGCGGAGGTCATCTGCCAAGTCCACCAATGCAGTTTCGGTGCTATATCCTGGACGAAAACATTACTGAAAAGGGTCCAGAAAGCCGAAGCTATCCAGATGGCCCTGGAGCTGCTGGGCCACCACCAGTTTAATAACTTTCCCTAAAAAGGGAAAGTTAGAGACAGTCTGGTAGCTAGTGGGTGAGTTAACATCCAATGATGGTTTCTTAAGCAGGGGCTGCATCACTGCCTCTTTGAGGCAGTCCAGCACCCTGCCCTCCCAAAGGGAGGCATTGATCATTCCTGCCAGCACTGGTCCCAGGGTCTCCCTGGAGGCTTTCACCAACCAGGATGGAAAAGGATCTAATTTTAAAAAGTGGCCCTAACAGACCCCAGAACCCCCTTGGCATTGGCCAGCATGATTTCCTGAAACTGATCCCACAAAGATGGACCAGACGGGGCATCCATAACCCTCGGCTCTCCTCCTTCTACATCAATCCCGGCCCAAAAATCATGCTGGATTCGAGCAATCTTATATGTGAAGTAGTTTACAAACGCCTCACAGCAGGCTTGGGAAACCTCCCCCTCCAGGAGGAGGGAGGCCAGACTAACCAGCCCCCTGACCACCTGGAAAAGCTCTGCTGGACATGAATTCACAGCAGCTATGAGGGTGGCAAAGTATTCCTTCTTTGCCGTCCTCATGGCTACAGAATAGGGCTGCAAATGGGTCTGATGCTGTAGCTGATCTAATTCAGCACAAGAACAGCATCAGCGTCACTTTAACTGCTGCCCTTTCCGCTTCAGACACCGCAGCTGCTCAGTAAACCAAGGAGCTCAATGATGATGAAGCGGTGGGAGTGAACACCTCAGAGCCACCCAATCAATGACCTCACCCAGCAAGGTGTTCCAAGCTAGAACAAGGTCATCAACCAAGTGGTCTTAAAGGTCTAAGGACACCTCCTCCAGGGCTTCCTGGAACTGTTGTGGTTCCATTAGCCTCCGGGGCAGATCAACCTAATAGGTCCCGCCTCTTTTCAGGGGCTTCCATGCTCTAGAAGCCTGGTCTGCAGGAGGCAATGATCCGACCATGACAAGGGCATAGAATTCACTTTAAATAATTCTGGTGTAGTACAATACAACACCTTCACTACATAATGTAGCTGTTGCCCTCTTTCCAAGGGATGGTATTGGAGTAAAGAATTATTGGTGATGAGATTTATTGCACAAGGAGTTGTGGAGTGCAACCACATGAGCTGCAGATAGCCCGATTCCTGCATGGCCCTGTGGTAGGCAAGCACTGCCACCACACTGCGAAGCCAGCATGGTGAGCTGGATGGGTAGGCTGCTCTCCAATATCTCGCCATGTCTGGGATGGGCTGAGGGGCTGCCACACGAGTGGGTGCCCTGCCCTGCCCCACCTGCAGCCCATCTAGAATCTTGCTCCTGGCCATAACATGGCAACTCGCAATGGGCGACACTGGTCACTGCTCAAAAACCTGCCACAGAGCTTTCCACATGGCAAGACAGAAGGATCCCCGGCACACAGACTGCCATCCCTATGGAAGCCTTACCCCATTTGAGGTACCCATGTGGGGTAAAGCTGCTATGGGACGCATCCTCAGCCTTTTTCCGAGGACACATTACGTAGCAGACAGCTCCTTGTCCCGCCAAGTGGCAGCGGGAACACCTGGCAGCAGCTAGCCACATGATGCATTGCATTGCATGGCCCAACTGCCCAGCGTGGATGAAGGTTACCCAAGGCATTGTAGCCTACCCTAGACATCTTGTGTGGCTGCACTCATGCAGGAAAGTCCCTGAAGGGTGAAAGTCAGCACTGGATATGTTGTTGGGATCACACAAATAGATAGATCTCTGGAGCCAGCAAAGTAAGCTTGATGATGTTGTCACTGGTTTTGTTAGAGTATTTTAAGCAGTTTGCCATGACAATTGAATTATCCAGCTGAAAGAGGGTGGATAATTTTATAACCAAGAAACTAATAATAGCTCTTCATGCTAAGGTCAGGCTAATCAGCACATGTTTTGGAGGAGAAGATGCTTGTTAGATAGATCAGGAAACAAAATTACAACTGGCTGAGTGTATTGGGAGTGGGGAATTTGACATCCAGCATGGTGCATCCCCCTAGAGGATGGGACATGGGACTGTTAAAAGCAAACATGTTTTAAAACAACAGCTGATTCCCAGCCAATCAGCTGGCACCAGGAGATGGGGTCATTGGGACTGAATACTGGGAGGGGTTTGGATGAACACTCTACCAGCAGCACCACACAAAAGACAGGCTGAGTTCCATTTGGCCAGTCTTAATAGTTCAAAATAAGGGTATCTCTGCCATCACAGGCAGCACCTGTGAGCAAGGCCAGCCCAAGGGTTTCAGGGGCCATGTGCCAAGCCTTGCTGCGGGGCCCCAAAGGCCAGCCGGCACTCGCTAGAATGGGGGGGTGGGGTGTTTCAGGGGATGCGGGGAGGCTGGTTACTTACCTGCAACTTGACTGTGTCAGCTCAACTCCACAGCATATAACTGGGCAGGGATTCCCAGGAAGTTTACGCCCCACCCCCCCACGAGGACTGACTTGGAGACGCCCGGTGGGGAAAAAACAAAAACCGGTGGTGTCTGTCAGTCTCTAGCCCACGGTGGCGCGGGGCCCCTTCCCCCGTGGGGCCATGTGCCTGGGCACTGGTGGCACATGCCTTGGGCCGGCCCTGCCTTGTGAGTAAATGCAGACAGACACGCATCTCATCCAAAAAGACCACCCTCCTTCCCTCCCCACTTTCTGACCAGTGTAAAGACCTGATTTAGAAAAGCAGCCAGTAGCATATAAATCAAGATTCTTGGAAAACATGTTTTTTGTCTCATAGGAAATTTCGAAGTTTGGAATCAACTGTTTGTTTGACAAGTAAAAATGCCTGAAAAATAAATGGAACAAAAAATTTCCAAAACATTTCAGCCTTGCTGGGGAGTTGCAGCTACTGATCATCCATTTAAATGTGTTCTCCCTGCAGGACAGGGGCATAGTATGACTACCGTGGAGTGTGGGGGCTCAGTTGAGCCCAGACCACAGACTCTAGGGGCCCTGCTGTATCATCACTCAGAAATGTTCAAAGTGGGCTGGGGAGGAAACAGGGATAACACTCTGGCCCTACCCACTCTGAAAATTTTCTGGTGGTGCTCAGGCTGCTTGCAAAGGGTCGCAGCAAAAAGAAAGTTTTCAGAGTGTTCAGAGGTGGAATGCTGACCCTGCCAGCTCTAAACATCTCCTTCTTGGTGGGGTTGCTACTAGGGATGGGCATTGTGAATTTGGATTAATCTGCAACTGTCAAAATGGGCAGTTGCAGATTAATCCTATAATCCGCAATACGTGACAGATCTGTACTTATGGATCTGGATTTTCATCCATCCCCCGTGACCCTGGAATCTACTTACCAGCCCGGAGGGCTTGATTGAAGCACCGCCACTGCTGTGCAGCCTCCTGCAGGCTCCCTCACCATGGTGTCCTCCCTGCTCCTTATCGTGCATGCATAAAATGGCTTCCGGGGCTGTTTTACACATGCACAAATAGCCACCATCCTTAACCCAATAAGTGGTGGCCAAAATGATATCGTCGCTATTTTGGTTTAAGGGGGTAGCCATCTTGTGCATGCAAAAATCGGGCCCGGTAGACATTTTTCACATTAATGATAAGGAGCAGGAAGGATGCTTTGGCAGTGGTGGTGCTTGAATCAAGCTCTCTTGGGCCAGTAAGTAGACTTCAGGGCCCTGGGGGATGGGGGTGCAGGGAAGTCAGACTGACTGTCCCAGGGCTATGCTAGGGATGGGACTCGGATAGGCTATGGACCGGCTTCCCATTTTCCTAAATGGAAAATCCAAATCCGTAGACTGTAATTAATCTGCAAATTACAGATCTGAATTCATAATAAACCCAGGTCAATCAATATCTTTATTTGCCATGACCAAAGGTCTTGGAAACATTAGAAGTTCCACAAAGGAACAGAATTCATAATGGAGCTGAATCTGTAATTCAATCCAAATGCCCCTCTCTACTTGCTACCACTCCATAGAGCCTCACTGGGAGCCAGGGTGGCATCACAATCTTTGCAGAGGGTGGTTGAGGCGGCTGACTGGGAGACTTAGGAGGGCTGCCACTTAGGAAGACCCTGCCTCTTTGTTCTTAGGGGGTTCCATAATTGGGACATAAGTCTGGACTCACCGTATCCTTGCTACATCAATGCTGCAGCAGGGCATTGCAGTCACAGAGCTAGATTCTATGAGACAGCACCACGCACAGCCCAGTAGGAGGCAGCTAACTCTGACTGGAACTGCTGACAGCAGGCTCTCAGCATATGGTCTTTTCCCCTAAATGAATAAGCACCCCATGGATAGGGCTGTGCATGTCATTTCTGTTATATCAATAACGAAAAAGAAATGTGTTGTTTTCATTATCGTTATTGCAATAATGAAAACGACAAAAAATAATAACAAAATCAATAACAATAACAAAAGTTGTTATTGATTTTGTTATTGCCTAGCAGCCTGGCAGGTGTTTTTTGGAGGGAAATGTGGTGAGGGGAGGACGGAGCACACATCTCGAAGCCAGAAACAGTGTTGAACTCTTGAACTGAGCCTCTGATGGGAGGGGAAGGACCTGATGGATGTAATCGCTGGCCAATGAGAAGCGCAAGCAGGTCCCAGGCAGTTGAATGGCACCCTGAGATTGCTCAGTGCCTCCCAGAACCAATCAGGGTAGCTCTGGGGGAGGGTACTGTAAACCCTTTATACTGCAGGGCTGGGCTGCTTGACTCTGGTTCTGTGTTAGCTATTGCTCTATCAGGGTGCATTTGCAGAATCTGCTGGTGCTTGCACTAAAAATCCTCCCATATATATCCCTACCACCTTACCTTTCCAATCCTTATTCCTTACCCTTACATTTTACCTTTTTTGTTCCCCTGCCTGTCTCCCCCTGTAGTGCTTACATATTGTATATTGTGGAAGAGAATTACTTTTTATTGATGTTTTAAGTATTAATTGTTTATGGTTATTATTAGGTACTGTAATTTATATTTAGTTATCTTTTAGGAACAATACTTTTGTATTATTTAATGCTGTATTGGAGCAAAACTTTTTATGTGATAGTGATGCATAGACCTATGGTCACGCTAAACAATAATAAAATTGAATTGAATGTGTGTGTATATATATATATATATATATATATATATAAAATACACACACACACATTATATATATATATATATATATACAATTAGATATTGTGTGTATACCAATAACTATACCAAAAACAAAATCTTTGTTTGAAATCGGTACTGATACCGATAATGACAACAATAACAAAAATGGAATTTTTTTTATTAACAAAAATGAAAATGACACATTTTAATAATGAAAACAATAACAACAACAAAATTACATGGGGCTCTGGTACACATCCCTACCCATGGGTGGCTGCTCTTAGCAGTTAGCTGGTCAGTGTCCCAGTCAAGTTCTCACTAGAGCTGACGCAAAGGTAGCAGGACAAAAGGACTTTCCTGCCCTTTTCCAACATGGCCACACCCCCTGTGGTGTGTTGTGGCAACTCACCACATTATAAAGAGGGTGAACCAAAGGGACTTTCCCACCCCTTTCCAGTGTGGCCACACCCCTTAGGAGCATTTTGACATCACGATGTTCTAAAGTGGGTGGTGTCACATTATAAAAAGGGTGTGGCAAAGAGACATTCTCATCCCTTTCTGATGTGGCCACACCACCTTTGGAGTGTTATGATGTCATGATGCATGACAGGGGGTGGGCTAAATCAGAAAAGGGGGAGTGGGAGCCCTCTTTACCTCCTCCTTTCCAATGTGCTGTCCCCCCTCCCCCCAAATTTGTAGCAGTGCCCTTGGATAACCTTGGGAAAATGGGGTTTTCCCCAGAGATGAAAATCTGGAGACACCTGATCAGACTCAGAGGGGTGGTAACCCTAGTTCTCACTTCTTGACATCCCCAATCTCATGTGGCAGTGATGGACTATCTTCCCAGCTTCCATCTCCTCACCCTGGGGCAAGACATGGACTGGCAAGTATGAAGACTCTCTACAGCCCTGTGCTTTAGGGGTCCCATGATTCTGCTGGCAGAGGGACTGTAAAGTCCTGGGGCCTTGGTCCTCTGTGTTTTCTGTGTCTGAGAGGAGCCAGAGAGGTACAGGTGAGCACACACCGGGTTACAATTGGGGCAGGCAAGGAGCTTGGCTTCCCACCCCCACCCCTACATTACTGCCTCTGCGGAACACCCAGACAGTCTCCTCTTCACCTCCTTGCAGCAACCAGGAAGGCTGTGCAGCACGGAAGGCACAGCAGAATCACTGGATTGCTCCTGTAGGTGCAAATGGATACCTGGTAGGTGCCTTGTCTTTGTTGGCTGGATGCCCATATCATTACCTGGTACAGGAATGTGGGTCAGTAGTACCACTCCTCTCCTGGGTGCTCTACGGTTCCTGGCCAGCTATTCCCTGCACTGATGCTTGGGAGGAGGGGGCGTTAGACAGGTACTCACTGCAGGATCAGGGGAGAGTGGCCTCATCAGGCTCTGGAATAAGAGTGCAGCATCATGGCGGTGGGACTTCTGCAGCTGCTCCAGCCCTGCCTTATGAACATCCTGACTGTGCCTCTGGGTAGACTGTGCCTGCACCCGTGCTCCATCATTCTCTGTCTAGGACCTTGTACGCCCACAAGCTGAGCCTGGGAAGCCAGTGGCATAGCAAAAGGGTGCACAGGGGGTTCAATGAGTCCAGGCCCAAGTGAGCAAAGAGGGCCTCCAAGGCTGGGCCTGGGACAAAGTGGGCATAACAATGGGGCAGGGTCACTGCCAGGGCAGTGGAAAGGGGGATTGCTGAGGGCCCCACCACGACCGCTACCACTGCCTCTGTTGTCACTCCTGAATAGAGCCCCTATGGTTTCCACATTTCCATCATCACCATCAGTTGTATTCCTGAAGGCCCTGCCACTACTGCTCCTGAGGCCTGTGGTGACGACAGCAAACCCCTCTCAGAATGATCAGGAAGGGAAAGAGGTGGGGGTGGGGGTGGACAGAAACAGCCTCAGGACCAGCAACAGTAGTGGTGGGGGCCCTCTCAGGATTGTCAAAGACATACATATTGTAGCTCCCTCAAAGGGTGTTAACAAACGAGACGCTGACCCGGTTCACCCAGCTCTGACCCAGTGCTGAGCCTGCACATCTGTTCCAGGTCCACCAGATGTGAGCCCAGTTCAGACCCCAGTGGAATTGGCATCTGGGCCATGAAACATGGGGCTTGGAATGAACCAGGTCTACAGTCCAGCCCTGCAAGCCACCCAGGTGGGCCAGAGCTGGGCAAACCGGGTAGGTGTGTTTGTTTTTGCGCCCACCCAGACCAGTGTGGGGAGTTGCCATGGCAGCCAGTCATGGCTACCTATTATTGGCAGCCACAGTTGTGTGCCTTGGTGGGGGGCGGGGTGCTAGCCTCAGCATGGGGTCAGAGCCAGCTGTCTATGCGTTGCTCCCTGGCACCTCCTCCCCAGCCAGGTTAGGCTGGGGGAACATTTGGTTCTGTCCCCCGACCTGACCCGGTTGAGGGTGGCGCGAGCAGCCATCCCACCCCTGGAGGTGCAGCCACAGCAGAGGCAGCATGCATGTTATTACCCAATGCTGGCCCCATCTACCCATTCTGACCTCGGTCTTGGTTCCGCCCTGGCCTCCACAGGATTGCAACAATACTGTGTGCCACCATGTTACCTCTGAGGAGAAGGTCTGCCAGCCACAAGCATAAACTGAGTTAAGTGCTCTGCTGCGTCCCTTAGTGTCGATGCTCTGCTGTCTATTTTGCTGGTCTGGAGGATCTATTTCTTTCCATCTGTCTCTGTTTCTGAGTGTCTCTACCCCAGCTGCAGTTCATACACCAGGCGGAATAGTCTGGCGTCCCTGCTTAATCACAGCCTGCCTGAGGTCTGGAGGAGGACTCAGCTGCATGGTGACCCCCTGGCTCCTCACCACATGGCATGCAAATTGTTTATACAGGTTCACATCTGGCACCACCGCACAAATAAGGACTGGCGTTGGGCAGGCCTCAGGGACACTGCTGGCACCACAAGCCTGAGGTGGCACAGCACCAGTCGAAAGACCTGATCAGGCAAGAAATGTAGACCGGAGCTGGACTAGAGCTCGAGTGCATTTGGCCTGGCCTAAGCCCAGGCCCAAAGTGGGTGGATGTCTCCCTCCACCACCATGGAGTGTTGGGTCATCATGGTGCACCATAAAAGGGGTGGGGTTATGTCAGGAAAGGAGATGAAACTAAGTCCTGAGAGATTGGAATGAATGTATCTAGTCTGGCCTGTGCCTGATGGGTCCATTCTGTTTCAGCTATTTAGAGTTTTTGCTCTTTTTTTGGGTTGGATATTTATTTCGTTATAGTGCAATATTTGTAGTATCATGAATGTGAAATTGCTGAAAATGATGCAACTGAAATACTGGAATGACCAAAATAACCATACCTTAAAACGAACATCTTGGGGGCAGGGGGATGAAATGCCTGAAAAACCTGGTAGGTGAATACTTGTGTCAGTCACAGATATCATCTGGGTACTCCAAGGGCTACCGGAAAATGTAAACAATATTAGCAAATAATAACCCATTTCCCATTTCATCGCTAGTCGTATCTATGGGTGCTTTTATATGACCAGGTTGCAGTCGCACGACCCGCTTGAACGATTTTTCAAAATCCCACGTGGAGGGATTATACGTGATGATGGACGTGATCACGCACATTCAAGGCGGTCGCACATTGTTTGCTGCCCATGAACTAAATACCTCACACATCAAGGTATTTAGTTCACCGTCAGCAAACAACGCGCAACCACCTTGAATGCGCGTGATTGTGTCCATCATCAAATATAATCCTGCCTTGTGGGATTTTGAAAAATCACGTGAGTGGGTTGCTCAACTGCGACCCACTCATATAAAAGCAGCCTAAGACCCTAGCAGCTGAGGCAGTCATTGGTGTGTCTGGGAGCTGCGTGGGCGTGTGGCAGTGTGCATAGCATTACGCAGAATGCTTTCTGTTCTACCCTATGCTTGCTGTATCACAAGGGACAACAACATTGAAAATTCAGCAGCTTCTGAGCAGAGGAAGTTCAAACACTGCTCCCAGCTCCATTCACTAATTAGCAGCCAGGTTGGCAGTTTAACAGCTTGCATTTCCCTGTACGTCTTTCCCAGCTAGATATTGCTCCTGCAGCACTCATCACTGTGCTACCTCAGCATATCCCAGACACTTCTGGGCTTGTCCTCCCAGCACTCCTGTCAGGTAGAACATGGCTACAATGCTCATTTTACAATGGAGGGAGGGCAATTTCAAACCCAGAGAGACTGAGTGACGTGACCAAGGTCATTCAAGGTGGGTCTGGAAGACACAGGCAATTGTATGTTTTGGGAGTGGGGCCAATTTTCACAAGACACCTTTGGCCTTAGGTTGTAGGCTTAGACACCCAACAACCCTCTTTGCTGTGCCCCCATACTGGTGGATTAAACATAGGGGACACCGCTAAGATACTTTGTTGGAGCACTGTGAGGTGGGTGGGTATCATATTTATCTACCTCAGAGACCTTCCTCTGAGGATAACTAGGATTGCCACCTTCCCAGAAGTGTTGACGTTAAGGGGAGGGGCCTCACTGAAAGGAAGGCAGAGCAAAGGGGCTCCCCACCCCGCACCCCTTCCGACATGGTCACACACACAGCATTGGAACACCATGATGGACCACAACGGGTGAGGCCATGTCTGGAAAAGGGAGGGAGAGCCTCTTCATCTCATCCCTTTTCAAAGAGGCCCTGTCCCCGCCCCCGCCCCCCTGGAAAATATTCCACCAGCTCCTTGAGATAATCAGTGGAAACAAAGGCTTTACCTGGAGTGTTGAAAGGATGTGTGAAAGACCAGGGACTCTGCGTTAATTCTAGCCTTAACTCTGCCCCCTACTTTCAGTGCTCACACCTCATCTGTGGAGACAGAACAGGGAATTGAATCCTTGTCACCTAAGTCCCCAGCCCAGTGCCTTAACCAGCACAACAAGATCCCTCCTTTCACTTCTAGGAATGATTTCCTCTTTCTTCGAGTTCACTCTACTGGAGCAGAAATTCCTGCTGGAGACTATCCAGGCAGCTCAGCATGGATTCAGGTATGAGTGGCATGGTTGCAATTATAGTGAAGAGTGTTGGGGACACCCCACCCCAAAAAACTTTCCTCTCCAGAATTTCCAGGGTCCTGGGGGTGGGACTTATGTGGGTCAAGGGCATCCAGCAGCCCCCATAAATTTTAGCCCAAAATTAACATCACTAGTGAATTATCCTTGTATTTGGAACAGGACCAGATCCCTGTATGTGAAAACTGTTTGATTGCACAAGGCCCCATGTGATTGGGGCCCCAAAAGAACCCCCCCACTTAGAGCTGAAAGAGGGTACATGCAAAAACGGGTAAACTGTTGAATTTCCAGTACCCAAATCGAACTGGTAATGCTCTGATACCATTTGGTACCTGGTTATGACCCAATCGGTTACCTGATATCCTGTAATGTCAAAGTCTGGTTCTAGAATGTCAACTTCCAGTACCAATTTTTTCAACATTTTTGTCAATTTTGATTTATTGGTTTTCATCAAGTTCTGACAATTTTTCGGCAACTTCCAGTCCTGGAAAACTACTTCCAGTTCCAAATTTATTTTTACTTTTTGTTCAAGAACACTTCTTTTTAAAACACTTATTTATGTGTTTTCCATCCCAGAAAATGAACTTCCAGCTCCGCGAAACTATTTCTTTAAAATTCTCATCCCATGTTTGTTTTCCAACTCAGGATACCAACTGGTATACCAATATACCAATTGGGCATCAGTAAATCAAAAAATCGCTAGGTTTCTGGGTACCCAATTGGTTGGGTACCCAAGGTGGTACCTGAAAATGCAGGTATTACTTACGAGCACTGTATTTAATACCCATTTCAGCTCTACATCCAGTTCATGGAGTCCAAGAATAAATATCACATTACATAAGTGTGAGAAGCACTGGTGTAAACTTCAGGCCCACTGCACCTCAAATATGGGGAGCCTGGGTTGTGTGAGAGTCCACAGAGATTCAGGAGGGGGCCCAAATCACCATTTCACACAGGGCCTCAACTCCTTTGGATCCAGCACTGATTTGGAAAAGACTCTTTTGCCCAAGGCAGTCTGCTTCCATGACTTAGGCCATTGCACTGTGTTTGCAACATGGCCGTTTGGGAGACACCACGTCAGACTCTCCAATTCTGCTATATGGCAAATCCCTGAGTCCATCTACCTGCCATCTGGGATTTTCTTTTCCCAAACGCTTTGTTAATTCAGCCTCAAAAGCAAACTTTCTCAAGACTTTTGCCTGTGTGATCCCACTTCAAAAATTCAGTACAGCCCCCCAACCCGAGACAGCAATAAAGGATATGAAATATCAATTGGCATTGTGAACCATCCCACAGAGATGTGACTCCACTTGGGGCCCCAACCCATGCTGGGAAACCTCTGATCCAAAGATATTTACCTCTTGTAAGGACTCAGGTCTCAAACTGGCATCCTTGGGACCCTGGGGGTGGTGGCTGGTTTGGTTTCACTGTACCCATGCTTTGGCTGGACCTAGCCTGCTGTGTCATACCCCTTAGCCTCCTAAATGGTCCTTTCTCCACCCAGCTCTCTTGTTGTCTGCATGCCAGATAAAGGCTGATTGGAAGCAGGGCAGATCATCTGATCATCCCACCCTTTCTGAGCTCCACTCTGCCCTACATTTGTCCTGATTTGCATCTTCCCTGTCCTGTCCTGTCCTGCCCCCCCCCCCCGACCCTTCTTTGAAACTGGCCCTCATCCTGAACCTGCTCTCAGTTCCGATTCCCTCACAACTTGACACATCTGTCTCTCATTCATTATGTAAAGACAGGTAGCCTGCCACCTGCTTATAACATCGATGTACATAGCCTCACAACACCTCTGTGAGACAAGACAGGTCTATTATCTCCATGGTGAGGCTCAGGGAGGTTAAGGACCTTACCCAAAGTCACATGGGGAGCCTGTGGCTGATGGAGGATTTTAATCCAGAGCTGCTGCATCGCTGCCCAGTGCCTTAGCTAAAAACTCTTCCCTCTGCTCCAGCAGCAGCACATTTGGTTGTTGGACCATTTCCCTGTTTGACCCAAAAAGATAAGAAGAAAGGCATGCTCTGGAAGCACCTTCTGAGTGTCAGGAGGAGGGTTAAATAATCTCCAGGGCTAGGTTTCATTGTTTGTGTATGGCAGGAGAAAAATGCCCCCCTCTGCCTCCTACAAGTATTCAGGATTGTTTATGAGTGTTCCCATGCTTTAAAGGCTTGGAGCACTTGGCTTGGGGGCTGAGTTAATATTCCCAGCTATTCTGGGCATCTTGAAATATGCATGACACTGGGCCAGGGCACAGGGCAGTGGGGAAGCATTAGCACAGCATGTTTAGCAGAAGGAAACCCTTTGCTGGTGCCAATTAAAGATTGCATAAACGGCCATGCCGCATGGCATATTGATGACCTTCCTGCTCTATTCTGGACCCCTGCTTCCACCCCAGTTGTTCTGTAAGGGGTGGGTGGGTGGAGATCAGGAAAACCTCTGTCATCAGTCATGTCCCCTCCCCCTTTGCGGATGACATCAGCTGTAAGAAAAAGAAATCTTTATTTTATAGTTGTTGTTTTTTTATACTTGTACACAAGTAAAATAAAATGCATATCTATATATACCGCAATCTGAGTGAATGGGAAAAAAGGCAGCATTCTTTAACAAATGCCGACTGTAAACATGGCGTGATGGAAATGGAGACGGTTCAACTGCAATATTCATAAACGGAGGGTTAAAACAGCGGCGATGCATCACCTCTGCCAACGGGGAGACCAGTGACATCATTCAAGATGGGGTGTGGGGGGTCAAGTTACAAAAAAATTGGAAACATTCGTTCAGGAGCATTTTTTTTTTTTCTTACACTTTTGTTTTGTTTTGTAGGTAAAACCGTATTCTCTTTACCACCTGTTGTAGCAAAAGCTGCTTTTGGGGCAAGTGCAGTTCCGAAGACCAAAGGTATAACGCACAGGTTTCAGGACAAATAAATTATATACACCTTGTTTTTTTGTTTTGTTTTGCTTTTTTTAGAAAGGCATCCAGTTAACATTTGTGTAACAAAGCTTTTTTTTGTTTTCGGGAGGGTGTGTGGTAGTTTGCTTCTCTTTTGTTAACGTTTATGGAGATCAGCAATAGTCCGGTATTAAAGTGGCATCCACCCAGGGAGGAGGGGGGGGGGGAGAATTGGTTTTAGCAGAACAATAATAAGCTCCACACCAAAGGAGGGATCAAAAGGCTTAGGTTTAGCTGTAATGTGGAACTGTTTCCTGGTTGGGTGAAACGGCACTGGGCCTTTGACTTGTTCTTTTTAGAGCACCCCTGCCTCTTTTTGGTTGGGACTGTAGAGGGTTCAATGGGGTCTAAGAATTCCGGTTTCAACTTGGTCAATGGAGTATCTACAATGGTGGGGTAAGTTCCAAACGGGGAGTCGTTTATCTGCTTGTTGCTGCCGTTTTTGGAAGGGTCCGTCTCGACATACTTGGTTTTAGCTATGTTCTCCTTATCCTTGAGAGGATTGTTGGGGGACGACTGGCTGCTATGGGAAGAGGGGCCTGTCTTGCCTTTGGCTTCATAAATAAAAGATTTATCTGTTTCTGGTTGGCAGCACTTGCGGGAGCCATCGTGGGAATTTAGAGGGGGGTCGGCTGTAGGCAGTTTGCCAGATCTGGTCTTAGTGCTAAAAACACTTGTTCTTATCTGATTGAAAGAGTCGACACATCCTTCCAGGTCACTGCTCTGAAGCCGTTTGAGGTCTCTCCCTGCCAACTGAGGGGGCAGGTGGCATTCCAGCTCAGAAGAAGATCCTTTAAACTGCTTAAACCAATTCCAGAGAGATCTCGCCTGACAATCACACACCCACTGGTTGCCATTGAGGCGCAGATACTGGAGGGACACCAAGGGTGCCATCATCTCTCCTGTAAGTACTGTCAGGTTATTATTAAAGAGATACAAGGTCATCACTTTCCCAAGGTCATGGAAAGCCTGGCGGTGGATCACGCTAACCCGGTTCTGGTGGAGCAGGAGCCTATCCAAGTTGATTAGCCCCTGAAAGACATTCTCTGACAAGCTCTTGATTTTATTACCATGCAAAAACAAGTAGGTGAGATTGGCAAGATCCAAAAAGGTGTTGTCCAGCAGGGTCTGAAGGTTGTTATCCTGCAGGTAGAGATACTGTAAGGAGAAGAGACCTCGGAAAAGACCAGTGGAGAGCTCCAGAAGTCCGCAGCGATCCAGGTGCAAGGTGTGGAGATGAACAAGCCCCCGGAAGGTGGCAGGATTGATGGATTTCAAATTGACATTGTCGCTGAGATCCACCTCCTCCAGCTTGTCAAGTCCATAGAAAGCCCCTGACTCAATGAGGCTGATGTTGTTGGAGTAGATCCACAGGATGGTCATGTTACGACAAGAGGTGAAGCTAGTAGACCTGACCAGGGTGATCTTGTTGTTGTGCAAGAAGATTCGCTGGCTCTGGATGGGGATTTCAATGGGGATCGCCGTCAGTCCTTGCTGCTGACAGCTGATAGTGACCTTGGGCTCGCTGTAGCATATACAGGCCCCAGGGCAAGATTCCGCAGCTGACGGGAGGTTCAAGCAAAACACCAAAATCAGCAGTTTGCTTCCTAAAGGACAAACAAAGAATAGGATTCAAATTAGATGGTGAGGGCAGAGGAACCTTCTTGGCAGCTAATACAGGAAACCAAACCCTGTAATCAAACAAAACCACCAGGGGCCAGAGGACCAAAACAATTTAAACTGCAAAATTAAATATTTTCCATTGGCTCAGTCTCAGTGCTTCAATTACAGGGAGACAGAGAGTGAGGAAGCGGGGGGTTGCTGGTCTCAACTCTTGTTAGACCACCCTTATCTTTGACTTTTTAAAAGGCTCTGGGTGGGGTTGAATGGTTCCCCTTAATGAGTTTCCTCCTCCCTTTTTACATTCCCTTTCTAAATTGCTTTTAAATGGATTTTACATTGTTTTATCATATTATGTTGTGAAGCACTCCAAAGGCCATTTGGCGTGAGGCAATAGAGAATTAAAATCATTGATTAATTATCAATTTATTATCATTATTTATTATTAATTATTATTATTATTATTATTATTATATTATTAGATAGTAATTTGCCTTCCTACTTTATTCTAAGCTAAGTAACTAAACTAAACAGATGCACCTGCAATTTCTCAACTTCATAAATGTATCCCTGTCTCTCCCTATGGGCCCCTACCCTTGTCCATTCTAGACTGCTCCTCAAGGCAGGCAGGGACCTGTCTCTAGTCATGACTATTCAGCATGAGGTCGATTGTTGACACTCTATAAATAATAATGCAATACTAAAAAACCCTTTAGTTTAAAAGAGAAATTAAGGCTCTTACAAATTCAATTGTGCTCCGAAAAGCATGCAAATTGTAAGTTAGGCCTCCTGCCTCAACTTGCACATAATGTATGCAGTAAAGATATTGTACAGTCCCACATATTGTGCTCGCTTACAACTTGGGCTCCATGCATCCACACTTTGCCTTGATCTTTCAGTCCCAATTCTCTTCCCACTGCAGGTTGGGGGCAACACTGAAGCTGGGAAGAGCAAGCACCTCCTTACCCCGCCTTATATGCTTGATCTCTGTCTCCACTGTGGCCACAATTTCTGCACCTGGCTTCCCCTTCCCCATACACACAATTCCCAGACGTCCCTCGTCTTTTCTTTGCATACACATCCCACACCCATCAACCTTGTTCTCCCCACATACACCCCCCACCCCGAGTACTTGGTTGTATCATTCACCCCAGCCCTAAGCAAAGCACATAGAAAAAGCATACCTACACTTCTCCCCCACCCCTAACCGCCCCCCAGATTTGTGCCTGAATAAACATCACTCATCTGACAGCCTTCTTCCCCCATATATACCTTCCCAGCCCGTGCATGCCCCCTCCCCATACAAACACTGTTCCCCACCACTGGCCGCCCCCCAGCCTTGTCCGGGAATATACACCACCCATCTGTCAGGTTTGCTCACCCATAAAATCTCCACCAGCATGTTTCAGTCCCTGCCCATATACACACTGCCCAACTGTCTCCAGTTTTGTCTCCCGGGGGCCCGTACACATCTGGTATCAATTAGTGTTGAAACTTGGTCCTCAGTTTTCCTCAGGAAACACCAAGGACCGGTGCATTTGGCCTCAGTTTCTGAAGTTCTGAGGTAGGCCCCCAGTAGGATGACCATACCTCCCCTTTAAAAGAGGATGCTTATGAAAAATACATGGTGCAGGGCTGCATGGCCACCCTAGCCCCCAGAACTTCAGAATTCAGCCATACCTCAGCTGAGTGCAGGGAAGGGTTCCAAAGGGCAGGGAAGTGGGGGCCAAAGACCAGCACTAGGCCCTTGTTCCCCCTTCCCTGGGCCCCATGGGATGGGGAGGGAATAGTCCAGCAGGGGCCATGGATGTGGGCTGGGATCGTAGTGGGTTGCCTAGTGGAGGATCAGAGGTACGGTGCTTTTGGGGAGTGGAGGCCTAGCAGGGGGATCTGGGGTGGGTTACTTACTTTCCAGAGGGGTCCTGCATGATGTGTGGCCTCTTCCCAATCCCGTCTTCTAAATTTGAAAGTAAAAAACAAAACAACTGAGCATGCCCAGAAAGGGCCATTCAGACCCTTTCTGGGCATGCTCAGTTGTTTGGTTTTTTTTACTTTCCAACTTACAAGCTGGGAAGAGGTTACACATTGTACAGGACCCCTCCAGAAGGTAAGTAACCTACCCTGACCCCCCTGCTAGGCGCCCCGCTCCATCTTAAAAAAACCATCCCTGACCTCCTAGGCAGGGGTCTACTCGGCCTCGGAAACTTACAAGCATTCTCGAAGGGTCTGAAGAGTGATCTGAACACTCGGGACTGCTCCTTGGACCCTGGGAGAATACTTGCAGATTTTTGTTTTCTATTCAGAAGAACCCTAGTACTGATCAACTTTCTTCCCATATATTCACATGCACACACACACCCACCCACCACCGTACTTGGTGTCCCATTCTTCCCAACCCAAATGAAAGCATATAGGCTAAGGAGGCAAGCTGCCCCCTGACTCCCTCCTGTCCTCAGCTTCAGTGTTTCCCTCAACCCCCACCCCCAACTAGCTGAACTGACACTAAAAAGAACACAGCCAACTGTGGGCAGGAAGGGGAGGGGTTGAGACAATAATAATGAGATGTATGTGCCAAGGGGAAAGTGGATAAACTTTCTCCGTTATGGCAATCAGGGTGTCTGTCCTTATTGTGAGCCAGGTGGGAGCATACCTGTTAAGCCCAGGTCCTGGAAATCAGGGACAGGGAGCCCCAAACTGTGGGAAACTGTGGGGCACATGGGAGCACAGTGGACCACACAATAGTGCAGCCACATATACATATACGTTCAGGGACCTGCAAGGTGCATTCATCTGGAACTCCGAGCTTGGACTGTAAAAAAATACATACTTACATGGTCAGGGCACTCATATCCATACTATAACCCCCTTCTTGCAAGCCAAATGTACTCCCCTGCCTGGCCACCATGGTCTGTGGGGGATGTGAGGAAAGGAATGATATGGAAGGCCCACAGGCAATAGTGGAAGCATCAGCATGACCCACCATCTGGAAATAAGGGTGGTCCATGAATGCCAATGGCCCTTCCAGTCCACTACAGTGATACAATGGAGTGTCATCACTTAAAAGGAAGGGAAAGTAGGAAGCAGGTGGACCAACCAGAATGTGGCAGGTGTGTGTGTGTAGTAGTAGGGGGCTGAGAGGTGCTGGTTGGATGACAGGTAAGGAGCCAAAAGGTGGTGCTCAATTGCCATTGGACTGGATGTCTGTCACCTATTCCCTCTCATTCCAGCTGGTTGCGGCAGACTCGCCATTATTCCAGGGGATCCCCAGTCCCTACAGCTGAGCTCAGGGATGTCCTCATTGGACTTTGACTCACTCCCAGAGCCCTCCTTCAAGTCATTGCACCCAGCCCATCCTTGGTGTAGCTGCTCCCAATGTCCCCCTCCTCTGTGTCAGCACAGCTGCTCCCCTTCACTCCTGGTGCTCCCTGTTCCCTGTTGTTCCCCACCCCTTCCTCGGTCCAGCCCCTCCCAAAGACCCATTCCCCATCATTGCACCTGGTTCCCCTTCAGTTTAGGTTCCCATGGCAGACAGAAATGGTCTGGATAGCTGATGAAGACAGACCTGAATAGCGGTTATTATTTATATTGATGAATACCATTCGAATCAGGCAAAAGAATCAGATATGGTATTCTCCGCTGATACTTATTTCAGCTCGACTGTGCACTGCTGGAGAAGTGTCTTACGCTGGCTACAGTACATCTGGAGAAGCTTCAGGATAAAACTCATTTGAAGGAGCCCATGAAGGTACTCTCAATAAGGCTCAATTAGCAGTCAGTAATTAGCCTGTTTCCTCCAAGTAGTGTGTGGAAGCTGTGATGAGAGGGCCGCAGCAGTAGTCACACACAATGCTTGGTGAAATGTTACATGCTATGTGGAACATGTATGGTCTACAAACCCATGTGTCTCCTTCCCAGCTCATTGCAGCATCTGTGTGGAAGCAAACACAAGCCTATTTCTTGCCAAGCAAAAATCTGAGTATGGTTGATACGTGTTTGTTTCTATGGCAGGGTATATCCTTTCGCCAAGAGACTGGCGGTATCCACTATGCAATTGCATTTCATTGCCTCATTACATTTTAGTGTAAAGTAGCAGCTTGATAGCAGGGTTGAGAAAACCAGGCGGACTGAGACAATGATACTGACACGGACAGATTAGTGAGGGACCAAGAGATATCTGTCACTTCCAGCCAATATACGTGCCATGTCACCACAATGGAGATGAGCTGCTGTTTCTGTCTGCCAGACTTCTATGTTCCAAAGACAAGCCTCAAGAGAGATGAGGCCATATCTAATGTGATCACAGCATTTCCAAGTCGAAGGACAAACTCTGAGCTGTGACAATAAGGGAATAAATTGCATGAAAATTCCATGCAACTGTTTATCAAAGGAGCTGGGGGGCAGGGGGTGGGGGGTTAGGGAGATTCCTTTCACTAAAACCAAAGGCTAGAATCTTAGCTTGGCGCTTTCCTCCTGTCACAATAATTCATTCTGTACAGTTAATAAAATCTGTGGCTGATCCAAGAATGCCATCCAGAAATGAGATTCCTACACAGCCCCCTATCAGATTCCACAGGGAAACAGACACCTACCCAGCCTATCAGGATAATCTGTGCCTGATATTATTAGCCACTGTGCATCCCTGGAATGCTGTGAATTGGGCTCAGTCTGATGACACGTTAGCTGCCTTGTCATGTTTTGACACATCACGTTCCATTGTATGACTTGAAATAGCACAAGGTGAGCAAAGTTCCCTGTCACACCGGGAGGAGACTCCTGGGAAATTAAAACAATGCAGGCATCGTTCTGGCCAGCGTGACTACTACCACTTCCACACAGACAGAAAAGCATAGCAAAGAAAGAGAGGGGACAATGAGAGAGAGAGATATCTTTCTGGAGGTTTCAGCAGCCTGGTGATTCATATTATCGTAGGACCAGGGTTGGTGTGTGATAAGGATATTATAATACCATCCACTCCAGAGTAACACTGGCAGTACATGCTGCTTGAGCATGAATTTGGTATATACACATAATGCTACTATTCCAGCTCCCTAACGCAGGGCCCCCCATTATTTAACTGATTTATTTATTTATTTATTTATTTATGTTTTTATCCTGCCCTTCCCTCAGAAGGCTCAGGGCAGCTTGCAAAATAAATAATATAAACATAACATATATAAACACAGGTTTAAAAAAAAACATAAAAAGATAAAAACATTACAATAAAAACAACCCCCCAACCCACAGAGAACCCCCGGACCCACAAAAGCCACCCAATACCACCTCCCCATTTCCCACATCCAATGCCCCCCCCATCCCCTATCCCTGCCTACCAAATGCCTTTTCAAACAAAAAAGTCCTAAACAGCCTCCAGACAATACTCAGGCCTGGGCTTAAACAAACCTCTGGGGGAAGGGAGTTCCACAGCACTGAGGCAGCAACCGAGAACATCCTGCTGAGAGCTCCTCTCATATAAACAAGACTAACTGATAGTACCTACAAGGAGGTGCTCCCTGCCAATCACAGGGGGTGAAGTGTGGTATGGAAGGACAGGCGGACTTTCAGATATTTTATTTATTTATTTCGCTAGATTTCTAGCCCACACCCTCCTGCCAATAGCAGTTCAGGGCGATTCACAACATCATAGCATTAAAAGTACATATAATACATATATAAATAAATACAAATAGAAAATATATAAATCAACAAAAGAAAAAACAACAAACCCAGAAGAGCAGAAAATGGGTGGAGGTGTCGATCTAAACACCATTTGCAGTGGGTGTAGATGCGTGCATGCTCCTGCGCAACACCCATCATGGCTCACCACCCACCCACGGAGCAATAGGCAGTGGAGTCCGTTGCTCCGTGAGTGTGTGGTGGGTGGAGATGGGTGTTGCATGGGAGCACGCACGCACCTACACCCACCGCCCACAGTATTTACACAGACACCTCCACCCTTCTCCACCCAGCGAAATACACCCCCTTCCACAAGTGGTGTTTACACAGATGCCTCCACCTATCTCCACCCATCAAAACTCGGTGGAGGCATCTCGTGTGAAAAGGGCCCATGTTTCAGGGCTGCAGGGGGTATTTTCAGATGTGACAGGGCCGATTGGCCCTGGCACGGGATCACCCCTTTGATTCCCCGCTGGGGCCACCGTGTAACAGGCCAACAGATGCGGTGGCCCATCCCGGCGGGGATCCAGGGGGGTCAGGGCTGCACGGTGCAACGTGCGGCCACACAGCTCCGCCCCCCCCCAGGCTTCCCCGGCCACCCGCCCTCCAGGAGACGGGCAGGCGCCGTGGCCAATGCGGTCGCAGTGCCCGCCTGCATTGACCATGGCCAGGAATACCACCACAGATTCCAGGCCATGGTCTGGGGACAGACGTTACGGTCCCATTCATCACGGGGGGAATCACATTCACCACGTAAACGTCGCCAGTCCCACCGGGTCCGCCGTTCGTGTGGTGAATGTGATTCCCCCCCGTGATTCACGGGGGTGAACATCTGGGAGGGAACTTCCGTTCCCCCCAACAGACGTTCCATGATCGCAATCCCCATGTGGGGATTCACTGTGGTTGACCATGATCACCTAATGTCTGAAAATACCTAGGGTTGCCCTGTACCATGAATAATAAAATGTAATACCCATTTTATCGGTGTTGAGAGTGTCTGTGTAAAAAGGGCCATAGAGTGCATTGTAATAATTAATCCTCCAGGAAATGAAACCGTGGATGATGATGGCCAGATCCAAATCAGAAAGAAAAGGCCACAACCTCCTCACCAGATGGAGTTGGTGAAAAGTGCTCCTGGACACCACTGTAACCTGACAATCCAGGGGCAGCAAGGGGTCCAAGCACTGCAAGGCTGCAATCCTGGTTGACCAGAGGGGGCTGGACTCCATCAATAACTGGAGTCCAAATCCCCTCCAGGTCGCAAATCTGGCCAACCATCATCACTTCAGTCTTGTTTAGATTCAGCTTCAATTGGGTCACCCTCATCCTGTCCCCAACAGCAGCCAGGCTTCAGGTAAGCACCGAGACTGCAAGGTCTGGGTCGGATTAAAAAGAGAGGTAGAGTTGGGTGACACTTGACCCCAAACCTCCAAATGACCTTGCCCAGTGACCTGAAATGTATGTTAAACAAGAGGGGAGACAGAATTGGATTTATTTATTTAGATTAATTTCTTACACGCCCCTCTCACAAAATGTGACTTGGGGTGGTGAACAATATGAACACAATAAAACAAAAATATAAAAACAAAATAAAATATGTTTTAAACAAGAACAACAATCACACTCAGTCTGTCACAAAAATACTACCCACCCATCCCACTAACCCCCCTCCCTGCCTCCCAAACACCTGGTGAAATAACCATGTTTTACATTACAGCCGGAAAGTGAGGAGATCTGGGCCAAGGCGGATCTCCACCAGGAGTGCATTCCACAGTGATGGTGTGGCCGCCGAGAATGCCCACCTGTCCGTATGGACCCACTGATACCGTGGGACCTCCAGGAAGGCACTCCTGGATGACCACAGGGGCCGCTCAGAGGCCCAGGGAATGAGGTGGTCCCTCAGATAAGCGGGGCCCAGGCCATGTAGGGCTTTAAAGGTCAAAACCAGCACCTTGAATCGGGCCTAGAAGACAATAGGCAGTCAGTGCAATACCTGGAGCACCGGACAAATGTGCTCCCTGCAGCCTGTCCCAGTTAACAGGCGGGCCGCCACATTTTGCACCAGCTGCAGTCTCCAGACCATCAAAGGGGCAGCCCCACATAGAGCGCATTACAATAGTCTAGTCTCAAGGTGACTAATGCATGGATAATGGTGGCAAGACAAAAGTCTGAGGCAGATGGGCAGAGTTACTGGATAATCTTCACCAGAAGTAATTGGCGAAAGGCACACCTGACCACAGAATAGAACCCTACGGGACCCCACAGGGAAGGTTCCCAGAGGATAATGTCAACATGCAATCACATATCACCACTCTCTGGGATCTGACAGGAAAGTACGGAACCACTCAAGGGGTGGTCTGGAATATTGACTTCCAGTACTGATTTTTTGACATTTTGTTGATATACTAACTCCCAACGTCAATTTATTGGGTTTCCATCAAGTTCCGACAATTTTTCAGTACTTCCAGTCGTGGAAAACTACTTCCAGTTCCATTTTTTTAACTTTTAAAAATGCTTATTTATGGGTTTTCCGTTACATAAAATCAACTTTACAGTCCCAGAAAGTCAACTTCCAGTTCCAAGAAACTACTTCCAATAACTTTTTTAATACTTTTGTGCCAATTTTTCAGTTTTCCAACTTGATATACCAATTGGTATATCAATTAATAGTTTATTGTGGCCGGAGGCCATATAAAATATACTAATATACTGATATACCAATTGGGAATCAGTAAATCAAAACATTGGTACTGGAAGTGCTTGATTTGCAGGGTTTCTGCATACCCAATTGGTACACGGGTAGCTAGTCAGATACCCAATGCAGTGCCCCCCCAAAAGTGAGTATTACCTGCAGGTACTAAATTTAGTATCTGTCTCAGCTCTAGAACAAAACCTCAAAGATGGGTGGATCTCAGCTGATGATTAAGGGAGTGTGTTTCTTCAGGTCCATGGGCAATGTGAATTAATACATATTTTTGGTTACTTAAGCAGGTGGTGGTAACAGCAGATAAACAGGGCAAGACGTATCTGGTCTTTGTTTCAGCTCATGACATACGCTGTACTCGGACAAAAGTTAGTAGATTGGATATAATAATAACGTGAGGGAATCCAGCTAACACCGATCAGCTATCACCCATCAGACATTGTTTCTTGGCAAACAGCTCTTAGATATTGTCCCTTAGCTAGCACTCCTGAGCCAAGACACATCAGTTCCTGCACCTCCTGCACCTTTCATCCACTGCCCCCATTTACTGCCCCTCAGTCAACACTCGTCAACCCCTACACTTCAGTTTGTACCCCTCAGCTAATTCCTTACTTTCATTGCCCCTACTTATGCGTCCCCTTCACCTCTGCCTCCACCCCTCACCCACTGCTCTACAGTTTACATCTCTCAGCTAACATGTTCTCACTTCTTGCACTCACTATTTTTCAGCTACTGCCCCTCAGCCTACACCCACACCCACTGCCTTACAGTTCGCACCCCATAGCTAACATTCCAGTCATTGTCCCAATCACTCTTCCTCAACCACTGTCCCTCAATCGACCGTTGCCTCAGACTCCCCCTGCCGCAGACCATGGGGGAAGGAAAGTGCAGCAGGCTGGCCTTTGAAATTGACGTGTCCCAGCCATGAGCTCAGGGAAACCGGCCTCCCCAGTGCTTGTGGCCAGTTCCTGTGACTTGCATTGCCTATGAGTGGCGGACCTGTCTGCTGGTGTGCGTGGCTGCCCCAGTTCATACAGGCAGGGAATGTGTGGGTATCAGTTGCCATGCACTTTTTGGCTTGCCCCACATGACACACTCCAGATTTTTCAGCAGTGCCCCATGAGGGGCCATGAGTGGGTGCTGAGTGGCTCACAGGAGCGTGCATCCCTCCACTCCACCTTTATGTATCTTTTGTATTGTTTCTTTTTTAGAAGATGTTTACAGATGTTGCCTTTTTATTTATTTTATCTGTTGTTTTTCATGGTTGAGGAAGATTGGGTGCCTTCATGGATTATTTTATGATTCATTCCCCACACTTTGAGAATTGACTTTGCCAGACACTAAAGAGGAAAGTCATCTGTGATTGACCACCATGATTGTCTGCCACCTCCGGTTATACAGCCTGGAACTAGATCTGTGTGGATTTGTGGAGGGAAATGACTTTTGGTTGATTTGACCATATGGAGACAGTTTGCTGAGACGGAACTTCAACCAATTGCAAGCTGGCATTTGCTAATGCATACCCAGGTAAAGATCTCACTCATCAAGGCCGTACACCACTATAAGAGACTCACTTGCAACTGATAGGCTCCTACTAGAACTGTTGTTTGATGTGTCATCATAAAGAAATTAGTTTGTTGCTATTTATTGTTTATGGTATGTATTCATGTTGCATTGGAATAAGTGCCTGTGAGATAACAAGGAAAAGAAAAAAGTGTTTTGGGGGACATGTGCAGGTTAATATCTAACATTTAGTACTTTTGTTGTTTATGAGAGCATGAAGCCTTATAGAAGTGATTTATAATCCTTCAAGATGCCACTGCAACAGTATAATATAACTTTGACTCAAAGAGAACACACAGTTTTCATGTTGTGCTGTGGTAAGATCATGATTGTGCAGCTACTATTATTATTATTATTATTATTATTATTAACAAATATTTATATAGCACCAGCAGTGTACCTGGCACTTTACAAGGTAATAAATTAGACACGGTCCCTGCCCCTAGGGCTTACAATCTGAGAGCTACTATGTGTGCATCATACATTTATAATTTCCAATTTGTGAAAAAATTGAAGATAATCCATATACTCATTACAGTTATTATAACAGTTTATCTTTGCAGATTTTTCTTCTTGGATGCTCTACATTGTAATATAAGGACTCACTGGTTGGTTTTTGAAGTGAGTAAACAATTTTAGATATAGCCATCAGTGTGGGCTGTTAAACAATTTATAATTTGCATACAACTTTATAATTATCCCATTTTCTTTCTTTTCCCCCGTTTTCTTCCCCAGGTGTTTGCTTTCTTATTATGCAGCATATGCTAATAGGTTTCATCTTTTTAAAAATATTCCATTGAGAAAGGGGCTGGGTCCCCGAAATTTGTTTTGGGTTTTGTATAATTGCCATGTGGGTTTTGTATAATTGCCATGAGTTATTGGGTTTTGTATAATTGCCATGAATTATATTGATTAGGTCTTGGCCCTTCATATCTCAGGAACCGCCTCACCTTCGGTCTGCCGGGGGCGCCTTCTTGGAGGTCCCCCGTGTAAAGCAGGGGGCCACAATGGAGAGGGCGTTCTCGGTGGCTGGGCCACGACTATAGAACTCCCTCCTGGAGGAAGCCCATCTGGCCCCAAATCTGTTGTCCTTCCGCCAGGCATGCAAAACTTGACTGTTCTCCCAGGCCTTCAGAGGAGGGGAGGGGGGATTGGGTGAATAGGTTGGGAGGGGTTAGGTGGGTTTTTAAATGTTTGAATTTTCTCTATTTTATTGTTGTTTTAAATTGTTATTTCTATGCTGTAAGCTGCCCGGGGATGCCATTGGTATGAGGGGGTGGCTAAGAAATATAAATAAATAAATAAAATAAATAAACCATCAGTGTTTTGGCTTTTTAGCATGTATATGCCATATTTAACTGATATGTTAATGTGATTCCGCTTTGTGATCCTTTGATGTCATTTTCCTTAAATTAATTATTATTATTATTAGCATTTGTATAGTGCAAGCAATGTACCTGGTGCTTTACAAAAGGGCCAGCAGATGTGGGCAGGGAGGAGCAAGGGAGAATGGATGAAGGCAGTTAGGGGAGCAGGGGAGATGAGGGAGAGCGACGGAGGGGGTAGAGGAGGAGCAGAGAGTGCGTGCAGGAGTGTGTAAGGAGACTAGGACTGAGAGGTAAGGGGGAGCCAGGTTGCGAAGGGATTTGTAAGTGAACACCAGGAGTTTGTGAAGGATGTGTTCGGGAAGGGGGAACCAATGAAGTGAGGAGAGGAGAGGCTGCATATGGTCAAAGCAACGGGCTGAGTGGATAACCCTAGCAGCGGAGTTTTGAATGGAGATAAGGGGGGACAGGTGAGAGTGGGGGAGGCCAGTAAGGAGGAGGTTGCAGTAGTCAAGGTGAGAGATGACCATGGCATGAACAAGGGTTTTGGCTAAGGAGACAGAGAGAAAGGGGCGAATCCGAGCAATGTTGTGGAGGGCGAAGCAACAGGACTTGGCAACAGAGTCAATGTAGGGTTTAAAGGAAAGGTGAGAGTTGAAGACGAAGCCCAAGCTACGGGCTTGGGGAACGGGGCAGATGGTGACCCCATCAATAAGAATGGACAGGGAAGAGGGAGAGGAAGGAAAGGGAAGAAAGATAAGGAGTTCAGTCTTAGTCATGTTGAGCTTGAGCTGACGTCGGGACATCCAGGCGGAGATATCAGAGAGACAGTTGATGAGGCGAGCTTGAACAGAAGGGAAGAGAGAGGGGGTGGAGAGATAGATTTGAATGTCGTCAGCATAAAGGTGATATGGGAAGCCGTGGGAGGCAAAGAGTTTTCCAAGGGACAGGGTGTAGATAGAGAAGAGGAGAGGGCCCAGGACAGAGCCTTGGGGAACCTCAACCGAGAGGGGGAGGGTGGAGGAGTTGGAATTGGGAAGAGACACATTAAAGGAGCGGTCAGAGAGGTAGGAGGATAGGGATGGGCGAACAGATCGCGGTTCGGGTTCAGCCGTTCGGTTCGGCTGAGTTCGGTTCGTCCGTTTGTTTCGGCCATTTGGTTCGGCTGCGTTCGGTTCATCCATTCGGTTCGGCTGTTCGGTTAGTTCTCCGGGTTCGGGTTTGGCCGTTTGGTTCGGCCGTTCTGTTCGGCTGTTCAGCCATTTGGTTCGGCCGTTCAGGAAATGTTATGGTTTTTTTGTTTATTTTTTATATGGTTTTTTGGTTTTTTATAGGGTTTTATATGGTTTTCTTTTGTTTTTTATTTGGTTTTTTTGTTTTTATACAAAATCTAATTTTTAAAAAAATCTAATATTATATATATCTATCTACANACAGGCCTACTCCTACAAACACTAAAACTAAATCACTAACGCTATCTCTATCACTAAGCTAGCGCCTACAACTACTATCCCTAACCTATCTATCGATCTATCTATCTATCTATCTATCTATCTATCTATCTATCTATATATATATGGGATGGGGGGAGGGGGAATCACAAACACAAGGTTTCAGTTTAAGGTTTAAGTTTCATTTCAGTACAAAACTTAAATGAAACTTAAAGCAATCTAATAATCCTACTTAATGCCTGCTGTTCAGGAACAGTGACTAGCTCAGAAGGTGTGTTGGGAAGGGGGGAGGCAGATAGTTTCATTTCTTGCAAGCCTCTCCACCCCTGGTGCCAGGAAGTCTGCTCCTCAGTGACTAGTACTACCCCTCCCTGTCACCTTACAGTGAACCTTTTTTTGCCACCCGAACTCACCCGAACGCAATCTGAACTGACCAAACTGTTCGACCATTTTGCCGTTCGGTGTTCAGTTCTGTTTTGTATGTTCGGGTTCAGGTTCGGTGGTCCGAATGGGCCGAGTTCAGGCCGAACTCCGTACTTCTGAACCACGCTCGCCCATCCCTATAGGAGGAGAACCAGTCAAGGACAGAGCCACAGAAGCCATGGGAGTGAAGAGAGTCCAGTAGGAGTGAGTGGTCGACAGTGTCAGTGGCAGCAGAGAGGTCAAGGAGGACAAGAATGGAGTAAAGGTGCTTAGATTTAGCCACAAGTAGATCATTGGTGATCTTGGCAAGGGCAGTTTCAGTGGAATGAAGGGGGTGGAAGCCAGATTGGAGAGGGTCCAGGGAAGAGCTGGCAGAGAGAAGGTCCAGGCAGCGGGAGTAGACAACACATTCCAGAAGCTTAGAGGCTACTCTCCTACCTTCTTTGGTTGTGCACTCAGCTTCGTGGGTGCTAAGTGGTTCACAGGAGCATGCATCCCCCTCACTCCACCTTCCAATGGGTGGTTGGATGAGTGGCTCCAGGGTGGCCATGCATAGTAGGATCTTGTTTGAAAACACCCTATGGCCCAGCTATGCCCCCATCACCCATTTTTGCTTTAAATCCCCCTTTCCTCCCACTGGAATAACCATTCATCTCTCCCCCCAGGTCATGATTAAAACTTTACTGAATGTTTCAGGTCAAAAGCAAAGATAAAAAGGAAGCTCAGCATCTGGCTTCATCAGTCCCGTCAAGAGTTTGGCTTTGAATTTTACATTTGTTCCTCCTGAGCTTTCTTAAAAGCCAGAAACCTCCTCCAGTCAAACTGCAGTGCTTCCCCTTTGCCATCTCCAAAGTGTTATGACTCATGGAACTAGGAAGCAATTAAAGTGGGTCCATTATCTGCCTTTCCACCAGTCCCCTGTGCGATTGCATTGTCAAACATGGCAATTAGAAAGAAAAGGCTCTAGGGACCAGCTAATAGACGTTTTGCAAACTTTTTAAGAGGCCAAAGCAAAATGCAATTTTCTGCAGTTTGCCGAGCCATGGCCTCTCTCTCCAGCTCTGCTCTTGTCTCTATTGATTTGGAGATATTATAATGCAGCTTTACTATAGAGCAGGGTCAATAATCATTTGAATTCTCCCCTGGCTGGACATAAAGGGGCTCCTTTACAATAGCAAACCTTTTGCTGATGCAGACAGCATTTTGCCTTTGTTTATAAGGTTGCTTAATCCTAACTTGGAACTGCTAGGATCTGAAAATTGCACAGCTTTGGATGGTGGGGAATGGTACGTGTGAGACTGAAGGGGAGGTGATAAATCAGTAGGTGCAAATCTTACTTCAGCGCAGGGGCCTTTCTCATTTGTTCCCCCAAAGTGAACAGGGAAGAGTCCCCCCATAAAGTATGGTGTGATTTTTTTTTGGGGGGGGCACCCATAAACCTGTCCCCTGCTTTCCTTCAATCACCTTTGTCCCGCTATACTTGCCCTTCTGCTCTCTGCCACCCCTCCCTACTCACAAGCTGGTCTCCCCGTACTGCACTTCTTTGCTACTCTTGATGTCCCGCAGCTCACCTAGCTGAAGCCGAGGTAATCTCTGGAGCAGGACTATGAGAATTTGCTTCCCCTCCAAAGTCTGCTGTCCCTGGGCAAAAGTCTACTTTGCCTATGACTAAAGCAATCCCTGAGTGTAAGAGCTTGGATCTTTCTCTTAGAAGAGGCAGGGAGGTAGAGATTAGGGGTGTGCAAATCATATCATTTTAATTAATGACAAAAACGAATGGAGCCCCAATCATTTTTGTAATTAAGGTAACAAAAATGAATGAATAAGCAAATGGCACTAGCTTGACTTCAATCATTTTTGTTTTTATTTTTCATTTTATTTTATTAAAAATAATTTTGTAAAACAAAAATCACTGTGCATGCACAACATGGCTACTAGGCCCATTCTGGATATGTGCAGCCCTTTCCCAAAATGACGCCAGCAGCAGCATTGAAAGAAGGCACCTGTAGCACCGCCTAGCTACAGGATAAATCATTCTCTCAGCACCCACCCCGAGTGAATTAACCAGAATCTCCTGAAGCACAGCTCCCCCTAGTCCCATGCCAAGGCACTGACTTGGAAGAATGCTGAACCGCCATCCCATTCCCTGCAGAAGCAGCTGGTATCACCTTTGTGCTATTAGAGTAACACCAGAGAGAAACAAACTTTGGGAGATGCACATTTTGGAGGTGACTCAGACTCTCGAAATGAGGCCAAGCTACCTCAAAATCCTCCAGATTATTATTGTAAACACAAATAGTTCTGTTTTTTCCCCCCAAGCTGGTGTTTTTATTAGCAATGGTTTGTGACAGTGAATCATGGTGTGCTGGACAGCAGGGCCTGCAGATGGAGTTTATACTGAATCTCCACATCCATCTGTGAGGAGGGAATGGCACCCAAGATGGCAGATATGGAAAACACCCACCCCACCCCCAGGAACTGAAAGCACCTGGCTATGGAGATAAAGGCTATGTTTTTCTCAGACTTGTTGCTAACATAATTGTTTTTACCATTCTAGCACTACGGGGAAGGCCCTTTTGAAATGAAGTGACACAGAGGCTTCCAGGGATTCTGAAGCCACTGCTGCAATGTGGTTCATTCCGGACCTTGCTGTGTGGATCCTCCTCTTCTCCAGCCATTGCCATGCCACGCCCCCAGCTTCCTGATTGGTCCCTGTGTGTTTATAAGACTGAGTAGCTGCTGCAAGAAACTGGGCAAAGCTGTGTTGCATTCCTAGTTTCCTGTGACCTACCTTGTTGCGTGCTCTATGGCCACCTCACCGTTTGTCCCAAGTCTGCTTACTTCTGTCTTCACCACTGTTGCTTCTGCCTAGAATCTGTGTGCCATTTGCCCTGAACCCAGGTGCTTCTGCCTAGATTCTGCATTGTGTGCCTGAGCCCTTGCTTGAGACTACCGTTGACTCAGTGCTTGATCAGGGAAGCTCAATCCTGCAAACACTTCTGGACCTATGGGCCCAGTCGTGGCAGTCCTCTGTAAGGGCATTTTTACATGAGATGTAGACCTGCGAGTTTCCCAGTAAACACCATGGAAATTACCTGCTCATGTAAATGCCTCTCATGCGAACTGTCCAGGAAAATTCCTAGGTTAGTAAAACCTCGATATTGAGGTTGCACTAATCTGCATTTTAAATCTCCTGCGAGCCTTTAGACTACAACTACCAGCATGCAGCAGGGTCCATTGCTTCTATGACATCACCTGTAGAAGTGGAATATGTCATACAAGCAACAGAACCTGCTGCATGTTGGGAAATGAAGTGGTGATCCTTGGGTCATTCAGAGGAAAACTGAATACTTATTTACAGCCCTAGAAACAAATATCCAGTTTGGATACTTCTGTTTGGCGATCTTGGATCAGTCATTATCATTATGGTATTTTGGTTACTTTATTTCATCATGCAATCATCGAAACAAGGTAACTGGAATACTAAAAAACCAAATCACTGAACTGAGTAACCAAATAAACCAAATTACCAACACAAAAATATCTGAAACAGATACCTGAGTAAAGTGGAATGAATAACGGTTTGTAGCTGCTCTCTTGGATACAGATTAAAGTGTCTGAATTTGTTGGATAATAAAATTGCATCAAATATTAGTCTCATCTCTAGAAATGACCAAACTAAAATAATGTAAATACCAAACTAGTCAAGGAAAGGAATATGCAAATATTGTTTCAATGGAAAAAAATATTCAGATATGTGAATATATTTGCAAATATGAAAAAGCCTATTTGTTTCAGTTCTAGTTCTTATTTGCCTCCTTTCTTTCCTACAGAAGGGGGCTCCAGCAGCCATACAGAGATTCAAGGACAAGATCTCCATTTTAACTCAAATTATTATTATTATTATTATTATTATTAACAAACATTTATATAGCGCCAGCAGTGTACCTGGCACTTTACAAAGTAATAAAATAGACACGGTCCCTGCCCCTAGGGCTTACAATCTGAGAGACAGGAGCTGGGGGAGAGACTTAGGAAGGGGAACAGAGGGAGAGACAAGGGGTCTAACATTCATGAAGATGCGAGGTCTCAAGTGCACGTACTTGGCTTGGTTACGATGAGAATGACAGCAGGCAGGTCCATGTTGCAAGGATAAGGGTAAACCGATCGTAGGTATAGGAATAGTGGCTCAGCAGGATAAAGAGTCAGACAGAGCAGAGCGAAAGAGGTGAGTTTTAAGGAGAGATTTGAAGGTATGAAGGGAGGGGGCAAGGCGGATGTGGACAGGGAGGGAGTTCCAGGCATGGGGGGCAGCAAGTGAGAAGGGACGAAGGCGCTTAGGGGAGCAGGGAAGGCGTGGAAGGGCGAGAGAGGGGACAGAGGAGGAGCGAAGTGCACGGGCTGGAGTATGGAGGGCGATAAGTGCAGAGAGGTAGGGGGGAGCAAGGTTGTGAAGAGCTTTATAGGTGAAGATTAGGATTAGGATTAGAATGAAGGTTTATGACAGCTCCTTCCCCACTAGGGACACAGTACTGCTGAGTGAGCACTGACCATGTTTGATGATTGGTTTCCTTGATAGGGAAGATTACAGGGGCGTAGCTAGTTTGGGATGGGCCCAGGGACAAGAAATGTACATGGGCCCCTCCCCTCTTTTTTCCTGCTGATGGTGAAGTCGCCGGCCGGCCTAGGGATGCTGGGCTGCTGGTGCTCGGGACTTACTTGCTCTCTGCAGAGTCGGCAGCATGCTGCTGGTGGCCTGCTGCTAGGCTCATCCATCGCTGGGGTCAAGCACGGCCAGCAGCAGCAGTGCTATTGCTTCCCCGACTCACCCAACCAGTCCTGGAGGCCGGAGGCTGGTCGGGCAGCCTGGTCCGGCTCGATACGGGGAGCAGCAGAGCAGGAAGGTGCCCGGTGACGGTTCCCTTACTGAGTGAAGCCTCCACCGGGCACCTTCCCACTCAGGCTGAGCCTCCCTCGATTCAGCCCTGCCCAGACTGGAGAACTCCTTCGCAATGCAGCACCAAGGGGGCAAGCTGAGCTGCGAGGCTTGTGAGTGTGACCTAACCTAACCTAATGCTAGGGTGGCCATACCTCCCCTTTAAAAGAGGACGCTTATGAAAAATACATGTTGCAGGGCTGCATTGCTTCCAGTGCAGCCCTGCACCATGTATTTTTCATAAGCACCCTCTTTTAAAGGGGGGGGTATAGCCACCCTACCTGATGCAGACTGCTGCATGAGGCCCCTCCCTGCCTGCAGTTGCAACATTGTGTCAGATACAATGTTGCAACCGCAGGCAGGGAGGGGGCCCATGCGCAGCTGGAAGGGCCCCCAGCCAGCTCAGGTGGCAATTTAAAAAAAGTAAAAAAGGGGGGGGAAGGGGGGCTTAGCTACCTTGGATACTGGGCCCCCAGCCAGTACAGGCCCCGGGATTAATGTCCCTGTTTGTTCAATGGTAGCTACGTCCTTGGAAGATTAGGAGCCAAGTGGATGGCTTGCATGACAAAGAGACTGCTCTCTTTTATGTACAGTAGGGGTGGGACTACCGGATGATCCGGTATCCGATACTGCCGGTTTTTGGGTGTACCGGCAGTATCGGATTACCCCGGTAATTGAGGGAATCTACCGGATTCCCCCTGTGCCGGATTTTTTTACATTGCAGCCATTCAAATGAATGGCCGCAATGTAAAAAAAACCACAGAAAAAAAAGCAAACACTTTCCCTCCCCCGTCCAGGCTGTGCGAGTGGAAGGGGGGCCGCCGCCGGCAACCCAGAGCCCACACCAGCAGGTAAGTGTACCGGTACTGTTGATCTCTGGGGTGGGGGGTGGTTTAAGACACACACCCACCCCAGGGATCACCCTACCTTGCCCACCCAGGGATCACCCTACCTTGCCTTCAGCTCCGGGTGGCGGCAGCGGCGGTCTGGTGGCCGGCTTCAGCTCTGCTGTGGCTGCCGGCTTCAGCACGCTTGTGATGCATACTAGGTCTTCCAGGGAACTCGCAAACTACTATCTCCTTAAGTCCCAGAACTTCCAGGTTCCCCGGAAGGCCTAGAGCGTCACTAGAGTGCTGAAGCCGGCAGCCACAGCAGAGCTGAAGCTGGCCACCGGACCTCCGCTGCCGCCGCAGCCCAAATCTGAAGGCAAGGTAGGGTGATCCCTGGGTGGGCGAGGTAGGGTGATCTCTGGGGTGGGGGTTGTGTTAAACCACCTCAGGGATCAACAGTACCGGTACACTTACCTGCTGGTGCGGGCTCTGGGTCGCCGGTGGCAGCCCCGGTCCGGAGCCCAGGGAGTTAGGGGAATTTTTTAATAAAAAAATAATCCAGGCTGGGCACGGTGTCCCCCCTTCCACCCGCACAGTCTTGGAGGGGGAGGTTTTTTTTTTCCTCCATTGATTTCAATGGGGACAGTTCCCCATTGAAATCAATGGGGAAAAAACGGTACCATTATACCGGTATAAATCCGGTATGCCGGTATTTTGAAATCCAGGAACCGGTAAATCCGGTACCCGGTATATTTGCCTGGATGTCCCATCCCTAATGTACAGCACTGACAGAATCCTCAACATGACTCCCAAACTACTATCTCCTTAAGTTCCAGAACCAGTCATCCACTCCACAGAGTGCAAGCAGCTTCCTTGATGTCTTACCATCCCACTCCTTCTCTGGTTGCAAAATGCTGCCCCTCTCAGTGTTCTTGTAGTGAAAAACCCCTTCCCTTTGACCAGTCTGGGACATTGGCAGCTAGTAATCAAGTCCTTCCATGTGTTTGGCCCAAGTGGAGATCTCCTCAGTGTCTCCATTCTCTAGAAAATGTACAGTGCTATTGGGGGTGGGGGGGTGTACAATACTTGGCAGGCAAGCACCTCCCTAAGGAATTTATTGATCAGGAAATCTCAGCTGGGAAATTGCATGGACAAAGTCTAGCTTGGGAACACTTCTATCCCCCAGAGAGAACCTCACTTGCAGATTAAAGAGAGAAAGAGAAAGGAACTCCCTGTCCAGGAAAGAAGCTTGGACAGACCGGAAATCAGCCCTGTGTTCCCACCTAGCCCTCTACCACTGCTAATTTCTCAGCCCCTTGCTCTCAGTAAATCTACACAATACATTCCCAGCTTGAAGCTGGAGCCAATTCCTAATGACCATAAACCTGTGTGTTGTTGGTATTGTCTTCTTTGCCATTTCAGCATTAGACGTGCTTGACTGCACTTTGCAGATATCTCCCCAGAGAAGGGACAAGTCAACCAGAGCGTGCTCTCTCTCTCTCTCTCTCTCAACTTGTTCTTCTAAGATGTGCATTGTGCTGGCTCTCTGAAGTCATACTGAATGCAGAGACAATTGGATGCTGACGGCCCACTTTCTGGTTGCATGGATACCAGTAGGATATCACTGGTAGTCTCCAGCCTCTACAAGTCCTGAGGCTGAATGGAGCCCTGGATATACACTGTATGCATCGGGAAGGAAGAGTGTCAGAGAGTTGATACACAGAAGGGACCTGTCTGGCCCCTACATCTCACAGACAAAACATTCCTACCCATTGAGCCCAATAGATGACAACCATCTCTCTTGAAACATGATTGTATCAATGCTCAGTAATATGGCAGCTCAGTTATAAGGTTATCAACTCCCTCTGGACTTTCACCCAGCGGGGGTGGGACCACACCAGTGGAGGCAGGACAAAGTCTATCATGCCTCTTTACCCTTTTCTTATGGGTTATCATGATGTCATGAAGTTCCAAAAGGGGAAAGCCATGTCAGAAAGGAGGCAAGAGATAACCTATGGTTTGCCCTCTTTATGACATGACAGTCTCCTCCTGCCACCTCTAGAAGCCCTACTTTCTCCAGGTTACTGAGGGTGCTTCTGGCTGACCCAGAGAAATCAGGAATTCCTCTGGAGCCTCTGTGTCTCAGCCTGGAGATGAAGCATCTGAAATCAGTTACCATTCCATGGATACTCAGTTCTATCATATTGGAGATGATTCTGTCCTAGTCATTCACTTGCAAAATTCATTATTTAACCAGTACCTAGTACATTTAATACATGGGCACCACACTTGAAGGAGGATGTTGACAGATTGGAGAAGATTCAGAGGATGGCAGGTAAGAGGATTAAGGAGCTGGGAGACAAACCATGTGAAGAAAGGGTGAAAGAATTGGCTATGTTTAGTTTAGAGAAAAGAAGAGGGGGGGGGGGGCATGATAGAAACTTTCAAATATCAAAAGGATGCAACAAAAGAATATTTGTTCTCCACTGTCATAGAAGGCAGGACAAGAGGGAATGGGCTTAAAGTGCAATAATGTAGATTTTGGTTACATATTGGGAAAACTCCTCAACACTAAGAACTGCTGGGCAATGGAATAAGTTGCCCAGACAGGCTGTGGAATCTAATTCCTTGGATATTTTCAAACCCCAGCTGGACAAGTGCCTGACTAGGATGCTGTAGGCAGAGAATTTCCTGTCTTGGAGCAGAGATTGGACAGAATGACCCTTCCAACCCGATAATTCTATGCCATGCTGATTTTGTACTGTGCTCTTTATTTTAACTCAGTGTGATGAGGAACTATGCTAAGTGCCTTAGTAAAGTCTAAGTACATTTCTGTCAATAGGAGTATATCAGCTAAATATGCCATCTTATCAAAGAAAGATGTCATCTTTATTTGACAAGACCTGTTGCATGAATCCATGTTGAATACTATTAATTATATTGCTGGCATCTGAGTTTCCCATCCTCGAGGCACAGCACCATTCACTTCAGTGCTTGCACTGGCCTTACTTGGAACAGGTGCTGGCAAGATGGTTTGCTGGGCAGGTGAGAAGTCTTTATTGATTAAGTTTCATATCAACTTTTCTATTATCATTTCCAAGGGTCAAGTGGTGTTAAAAAACAAGATGATAGTCCCCTGGAGTCTGGGTTTGGTCCATTCAGTCCCCACTCATGTTTAGCATGTAGAGCCTAATAAACAGGCAGCCCCCTGTGTGTGTTTCTTGTGCGTTTGGGCAGCCCCCACTCACAGGTTTAGCATGACAAGTCTAATACATGGGCAGGCATTCTTCCCTGCACAGTCTACCCACCAACCTCTCCTCTTCCCAGTATCCTGCCACTTGTCATGACTCATAGCCATGGGGTATCATGGGAACTAGAAGCTGCAACTGTGGTTTCTTTCTTCTGGGCTATTAGGACTCCAAGAGGCAGTCCAATGCCTGATATCCCCCACCCATGGAGATTCATTCCTGGGTTTATACTATGGATGAATCAAGTAGCAAAAAACCTACTTGCTAGTATTCAGCCAAGTTCCAAGGACCAGACCCAAGTACTCGGCCCAGTCCAAGGACCCTCGGTGAATACTTGTGAGTAGTTTCTGAGGGCGAGGAATGAGGAGGTAGCCAGAGGGCACCTGGGAGGAGGGAATGGGTCAGGGAAGAGGGGGTGGGGCCTTTCTGAGGCTTAGGTGCGTAGAGTACTCACCCTCTGGAGGGGTCCACTGACACGTGGCTTTCTCTGGACCGAGTACGTTTTTTTAAAAACAAAACAAAACTGGGCATGCTCAGAAGGGCTGAATGGTCCCTTCTGAGCAAGCTCACACCTTTCCAAGATGGCACCGGCAGCATGCTGACACAGCCAACGCCATTTTGGAAAGGTCTGAGCATGCTCAGAAGGGGCCATTCAGCCCTTCTGAGAATGTTTAGCTTTTCTTTTTTTCTCTATTTTAACTTACCTGGTCTGGAGGAAGCCATGTGTCGCTGAGCCTCTCTGAAGGGTGAGTATTCCTTAGCCCCCACTATGTCCCGCCCTTAGCGCTCCACCCCTGAGATCTCTGCTAGGTCCCCACCCTCCCTTTCCTGGCCCCCATTGGCCTATTCTCTCCCTGGCCAGTGGGGGCCAGGGAAGGGGAAGCAGGGGCCTAGCGCCAGCCTCCGGCCCCCTTCCCTGTACTCAGCTGAGGATTTCCCAAGGTCTGAAGTTTCAGGGGCCATTCCTCGAAACATCGGAACTTGGAAAACCAAGTTGAATACCTTGATCCTCTGGGTTTTCCAGGGAAAACCAACAACTGAGTTTCAGCACTTGTTTATACCTGCCAGCACTTGACAGCTGGAAATAACTTTTTGCTATGCACATAATGCTGAGTTTATTGAGCAAAATGCATACACTATTGAGCACCTACAGTGAAAACTGAAAGCAAAAGAAAAAATAGAAAGTGAAAGCAATCAGTCCTTGTATGTTGTCAATGCGGTTTATTGCACCCACAGCTCACAGGACTGTGGGCAGGTAGCACCACACAGTTTTACTGGGATCTTGCCTTCTGTGATGTTGGAAATGCCTTTTGCATAAAACCCCCAGTCAAACATGCGCCTCTTTTACCTCCTTTCTATCATCTTCTGCATTGCCATACAGAGGGGTCTGAAAACATTCAGGGTGCTCTGTGCTTTTTCGCTTGACCAAACCTCAGATAGGGCAACAAGATCTCCATCAGTGGGTTCAAATTCCCTGTACCCCAAGTCACTTCTGTCCCTCAAGACAGTCATCTCTACCATCTGATCGATGCACTCATGGTGTCCTCATGGGTATCTTCTCACTGTCATCGGGGCAGTGATGTGGAAAAATGGCAGTTTAGGTCCTGCCTCTGTTTTTGTGAGTGCCTTACTTCAGAAAAGTCATGGCATTATTCATTAGGGATATGAGAACAAGACAGAGTTCGGATGTTCGGCCATTTGGACTAAAAACTTAATTCGGGTTTGTGGGTTCAGTCCGGCGGAGTTTGGACCCCCCCAAACGTTCGGTGGAGTTCGACGACGCCGGAAGTCTTTGGGCACTCCAGGGACCCCCAGGGGTACCAGTGGTGGCATGGCAGACCATCAGAGACCCAGCAGAGGCAGCAGCAGCAGCAGCAGAGACCGGGAAGGCTTGGCGCTTGGCACCCCAGGTTGCCCAGGCAGGCAGGCTCAGTGCTTGGCCCTTGGGGGTTCCTGTGGTGCCAGGGATGGCCATCAGAGACCCAGCAGCAGCAGCAGAGACCAGGAAGGCTTGGCACCCTAGGTTGCCCGGGCAGGCAGGCTTGGTGCTTGGCCCCTGGGGGTGCCCGTGGCACCAGCGCTGGCCATCTGAGACCCATAATCATCATCAGCAGAGACCAGGAAGGATTGGTGCTTGGCATCCTGGGTTGCCTGGGCAGGCAGATTCAGCACTTGGCCCCTGGGGGTGCCCGTGGTGCCAGGGCTGGCCATCTGAGACCCAGCGGCAGCAGCAGCAGAGGCTGGGAAGGCTTGGGACTTGGTGGCTGGCACCCATAGGGGGCAGGACATTGCAGACTGGCATTGGTGGAGCGGCAGCAGAGGTCTGGCCAGGGCTTGGTGGCCGGCACCCCTACTTGGCTGAGAATTGCAGGCTGGCATTGGTGGAGCAGCAGCAGAGGCCCAGCCAGGGCTTGGTGGATGTCACCCCTGCTTGGCCGGGCATAGTAAGCTGGCTGGCATCGGCGGAGCAGTGGCAGAGGCCCGGCAGCGGCCAGTGCTTGGTGACTGGCACCCCTACTCAGCTGGGCATTGCAGGCTGGCAGGCCTCCAGTTCTGCTCACTCTATGCTGAGTTCTCCAGCTCTAGTAACCATCATGGCAGGGCATTTCAGGCTTCCAGGAATCGATGGAGCAGTGGTAGAGGCCCTGCTTGGCCAGGCGTTGCAGTCTGTCTGGCATCGGTGGAGCAGCGGCAGAGGTCAATCCAGGGCTTGGTGGCTGGCACCCCTACTCGGCTGGGGGTTGCAAGCTGCCAGGCATCAGTGGACAGCGGCAGAGGACCAGCCAGGGCTCTGTGGCTGGCACCCTAACTTGGCCAGGCATTGCAGGCTGCCAGGCATCAGTGGGAGCATGACTCAGGGTGGTGTGCAAGAGCATCTTAAACTGGGGGTCCAGGAAGCCAATCAGGCACCTAAACCCCATGTCTCCTAACACCGAGAAGGGCTGCCCATCGAGCTCAATCATTTCTCCCAACATCCACATGGCTTTCAGTTGAAAGCCACGCTGCCCTCCACATCCTGAAGCTGCCGCTGGACTTGGAAGCTGCCCCCACCCTACCTCTTGATGACGTGGATGGACAGCCCTCCCTACCTGTAACGTAGGCCTCATAACCCTGATGGTGGGTCTTGGGGCTGGAGTGGCTGCTTCTAGATGGAGTGGAATGATGACTCCCCGTGATCGGAATGATGGCCCAGAACCCTGATGGTGGGTCCTGGGACTAGAGTGGCAGATTCCAGATGACATGGATGGACAGCCCCCCGTGTCTGTAACAGAGGCCCCAGAACCATGTTGGTGGTTCCTGGGGCTGGAGTGGCTGCTTCTAGATAAAGTGGAATGACGGCTCCCTGTGATCGGAATGATGGCCCCAAAACCCTGACTTTGGTCCTGGGACTAGAGTGGCAGCTTCTAGATGACGTGGATGGACAACCCTCTGTGCCTGTAAAATAGGCCCCAGAACTCTGATGGTGGGTCCTGGGGCTGGAGTGGCTGCTTCTGGATGAAGTGGAATGATGGCTCCTGGTGAGCGGAATGATGGTCCCAGAACCCTGATGGAGAGTCCTGGGACTAGAGTGGTAGCTTCTAGGTGACGTGGATGGACAGTCCCCCGTGCTTGTAATGTAGGCCCCAGAACCCTGATGGTGGGTCCTGGAGATGGAGTGGCTGCTTCTGGATGAAGTGGAATGATGGCTCCCCATGATCGGCGTGATGGTCCCAGAACCCTGATGGTGGGTCCTGGGACTAGAGTGGCAGCTTCTAGATGATGTGGATGGACAGCCCCCCGTGCCTGTAACGTAGGCCCCCAGAACCCTGATGGTGGGTCCTGGGGCTGGAGTAGCTGCTTATACATAAAGTGGAATGATGGCTGCCCATGATTGGAATGACGGCCCCAGAAACTTGACTTTGGGTCTGGTGTTTTGAGTCATTGGGAAGAATTTTCATGAAGAAAGGTGTATCAGGGGTTTCGCTATCCTGGTTTCTTTTCGTGCTAGTGAATCACTGGAGAGAGACACTTCTGGTGTTCCACCCAGATAAGATAATATACTATTTTGGAGGGATAAAGAGTCTCTCTACTTAAGGTTCGGAGCCCATGCTGATGTGTCTTGTTGATGGGTGATTTCAGACGTTATGGGGCCCTTTGGCCCCGTACCGAAATCACCGAAATCATTCCCCCCCGGGATCACCCTGTAACGCCATAGCAGACGTGCCGGGGAGATTCCGGAGGGGAATGTGGGAGGGGGAGGGGCCGCGCGGCGCAACGTGCAGCCGCACGGCCCCACCCCCTCCGTGCACCCCGCCACCCGCCCTCCGGGGAGACGGGCGGGTGTCGGGGCCACTGCGGCTGCTGCGTCGGGCCACATGTGCCATGGCCCAGGATCCCGCCAGGGATCCCGGGCTGTGGCAACCGGCCAGACGTTAATTTTTGTTGGTCCCCACGGGGCATCTTTTTGACCACGCTTCCCGGGACATTCCCCCATCTAGCCCGGGAAGCGTGGTTCAAATTGACCCCTTGTGGGTATTGACCGTGGCGAATATCTGGCGGCCGCCAAACAGACGTTCGGGACAGGGTGACCACAGGTGGGTATTCACCGTGGTTCACCGTGATCTCGTAACGTCTGAAAATACCCGATGTCTCTGTATATCTGAATAAGTAGGAGGATTTGGAGTGGGGAAGAGCGAAGCAGCTGGACCAGAGCTTGTGGGCTGCTGTCTCATTTGTGTCAGTGAGTGAATTCCTTTGGAGCAGACAGAGTATTGGAGGACATGCCCTGAGGGGCTTTTGACTATCCCCTACTTGTCACACTTGCTGCACCTGTGGACGGTCTTATTTCCCCAGAGAAGGACGGTGCAGGGAGCGGCGCGGATTGGATCGCAGCCCCACTGGGGGTGTATAGTTGGACTGTAGCTAGCGAGACCAGTGAGGATTTGGAGTGTGGGAGAGTGAAGCAGCCGGACCAGAGCTTGCGGGCTGCTGCCCCATTTGTGTCAGTGAGCGAGTTCCTTGGGAGTGGACAGAGTATTGGAGGAGGTGCCCTGAGGTGCTGTTGACTATCCCCTACTTGTCACACTTGCTGCACCTGTGGACGGTCCTATTTCCCCAGAGAAGGACGGCGCAGGGAGCGGCGTGGATTGGATCGCAGCCCCACTGGGGGCATATAAGTTGGACTGCGGTTAGCAACCGCGTCACAGGCGTGCGGTCTTAGACGTGGGATGGGTAAGGACAGGGGTCTTTTGGGATTTTGGGTGTTTGCATAATGTGTAAATTGTATTGTTTTGGGATCTAGAGTCTATAAGGGCCGTTGGTCAAGAAACAGTTTGCCTTAGGGCTGCTGGAGGCCCCTTAGTTGGACAACTTCTCTGAAACTCTGTCTAACTGCAAGACAGGGTTGATTGTTTTGGTGGGTTTTTTTTCCAGAAGGGCTAGGTCTTGGAGATATATCCCTAGCATTGGGCTAGGTATATTTTCTTACGGAATATGGATGAAGGTGCCACCCCCCGTTCTGCGAACTGGTCAATTAAAAAAAGGAGGAGACAACCAGCTACCTCCCCTGAAACAGAACTGCCCACTTTGAAGCAGTTAAAATTACAAGATATGGGGTTTAGAGATATGGGTGACAAAGGTTGTTTAAGGCTTCAAGTCCCTACTAGCAACTGTTTTGCAGCCGTGGAAGATAGTAGCATTAACCCCTCTCCCCATCTATCCAACATGGGGGAGAGGGAGCTGGGGAGTAAGGATTTTTTCCCATATGATTTACACAGTTCCCCCAACAATATTAAAATGTTGGGGGACCAATATGTACTAGTTAGTAAATTGGTAGACACCTTGTTCAAGGGAGTTCAAGATATGAAATGGATTGTTGAAGGTATACAGGTATGTTTGCAGGATGTAGCGAAGGACACTAGGACTATAGTTTCCCATTTATTTGCCATGGCCCCGCCTAAATTGAACCCAGTAGATACAAGCATACCTACAGTAAGAAAGCCTGATGGACTATCTAGACAGGTCGAGGAAAAAATGCAGCCCTTGCCCAACCAAATGTCTTGTAACCCGAAAGCAATACTGTTGAAAATATTCTCTCTTCCTAATGGTGTCATGCTGGCATGGCACTCAAAACTTTTGATAAGAAGGAATTTGGTAACCTTACTCCATACTAGGCTACAATTATCATTTTGTACCCCCCACCAATCAAGCCCTGAGGTTGGTTATTTATTTTAGAAATATTACAGCTGCAAGGCGGATACTGGCAGCAAAGGCATTTCTTAAGTCCAGAAGAGTTCTGGTTTCTAAGGTTTTTTCGGCTAAGGATAAAAGTGCAAGGTGGGGGGGAGTATTGCAGCCAATCTAGACCAAAGAAACATAGTGGGCAGTGATAGTGACCAGCACACACTAATAGATGACCCATTGTTTCCACCCGAGGAGGCCGTATCATTGGTTTCCCCTCCCCCCCCCCGATTGAGGATATGGACGCAGGGTGTGTGCAATTGTCCCAGTGGGATAAGCAGCCGACCTTACAGGACCCCTTGGATACAATCTCTCCCTTGCCCACCCCCATGGTGCCAGAAGGTCCATTATGGTTGGGTGATAAGAAGAGTAGTTTATCTTCTAACAAGTGCAATAGTGACCCATTTAAGCCAGTGCAACAGGCTGCATGTATGACTTTATCGCCAGAAGTGGGGAATAGGAAGTCTTCACCTTTCTGTTTTAATTTGGATTCTGACGAGTTTAGGGAGTACCAATGTCAGTGGATGTCCGCCATCCAATCCCTAGCAGTATTGGACCAAAGCCAGATATTGGATAGGGTGGGAATTATTCAGACTATGTTACAATGAGCTAACCCAGCATGGAAGTTTTGGAGAAAGCTGTGAGTGATACCATACAGGGAAATGTAATGGGAGTTAAGGGGGTTCCTAGTAACAATGGAGTAGGTTTGGTATTGGAGCCAGCCCAGGGGGCGACTGATCATGTAGAACGTTCTGCTCTTACAGCGCCCCAAGAAATCGATGGTAGAGTTGCAGTGGTACTGAGTGTAGAGCCTGGGAAGAGGTGCATACCTGGGAAGCAGACAAACCCAGTTCTAGCAGAGGCTTTAGGTAGAGACTCTGTTATTGCCAGCAAATGACATAAGCCCGGAAAAAGGGCTCTTTCTTTCCTGGAATATAGCTGGCTGGTAGAATAAGGTAGAGGATCTCGATTTTAAGGACTATCTTAGATCTTATGACTGTTTATGCCTCCAGAAAACCTGGGTAACCAAGGACTTTACAGTAGAGGTTTTTGAGGTTTTTTCATCCCCAGCAGTATCGTTAGCTATGATATCAAGGGGCAGACCATGTGGTGGACTTGCAATTCTTGTCACTGCCTCTTTGCATGCAACTGTTTCCTTGCTGACAGGTCACTCTCCTTTCTTTTCAGTTTGTCAGGTGGTGTTCCCTCAGAAATTCATGGTTATCATAATAAATGTTTATGTTCCGCCTCCAAATTCCCCTTATTATGAGGGTGATGTTTGGACAGTACTTGCAAACACAGTCATAGAACTAAGGGACTTGCATCCGTCTGAGGGTTTTCTTGTGGGCGCTTTCTTTGCCTGACTGGCTGATGGCTCCTTGATGGAGAGGGTGTTAATTTTGGACCACCAGGTACCCTAGGTGTTATCTAGGAGAAGGGCTACTAGAGATACAATTACCAACAAGGCGGGCTCTCTTTTTAAAACTTTTGTAGAGTCAACTGATTTATTGGTCTTAAATGGTTCAATGCCTTGTGACTCGATGGGGGACTATACTTTCGTATCACATCAAGGCAGAAGTGTGGTGGATTATATGTTGGTTTCTGAACTGCTGCTCCCCCATGTGACTAATTTTACAGTTCTTTCAGCACCGGATTCTGAGCATTTCCCCCTAGTAACCTGTATTAATATTACCAGTTATCTGGGGTTGGATTTATGAGAACCGGGGTATGGTTCCCTCTGCTGATGGGAGGCAGGAGTGGAGAGTTAGGTGGTCACCACAGGTTCAGGCGGTCATAGCTGACCTACTTTTGCCCCAAATCCTGGAAATGTTTACTGAAAAAAATTTATTAGAGCCAAAAAGAATATTTCAGGGTTATATCGATCTGATCAGTATGTTGCATCCATTACTAGTGGCACCCTCAAATCGTCCTAAGGGGGAATATATGAATGTAGGCTGGTATGATAGATCCTGTATGACAGATTTCGCTTAGCATGGAATTTGAAGGGTAATAGCTCAAATCGCTTAATGGTTGACAAATTCCTAACGGCAAAGAAGAGGTGTAAAAAACTGCTAAAAGAAAAGAAATCTCAATATCAGCTGGCTTTATGGGCTGATTTGGGGATTGCTGTGGGGGAGAGAAATTCTTCAAGATTTTGGTTGTTGATAAAGTCAGCATGGGCTTTGGGTACTAGCCGGAAGGATGTTAGTATCCCACCCAAAAAGTGGGAAGCATATTACAGCTCAATATTTTCTGGGGTGCTTGCCAGGGTGAGGGACCCCATACGATATTCAATTGACATGCTGCCACAATGAGAGCCAGTCTCCCCAGCAGAGGTGGGTTTGATTATTGTCCAATTGAAATTTAAAAAAGCACCAGGGATTGAACTTGTCCCGGTGGAGTTCCTTAAAACCAATCTAGAATGGTGGAGTAGCGTGCTGGCCATCTAATTTACAGCTATTAACGAATCAGGGGAAATTCCAATGGCATGGTTACAAAGTATAATCATTCCTATATTTAAGAAAGGAGATCCCAATGAACTGGCAAACTATCGGCCGATAAGCCTGCTGAGTATAGTTGGTAAGCTCTATGCCAGGTACTTATTGACTAGATTACAAAATTGGGTAGATTCAATTAACCTGATAGGCTATGAGCAGGCGGGCTTTAAGAAAGGAGTTTAGACTGTCGATCATTTATTTGTTTTAGATCAACTAATGTCTAAATATGTCCAAATGAAAAAATAAATCACAGCTTTACATTTGCTTTGTTGACTTAAAAACGGCCTTTGATTCAGTGAGCAGGGAGAAATTATGGCTGAAGCTGCTTAATTACCAGATTGATTTGAGACTGCTTTTTTTGATCTGGGCAGTGTATACAAATACATCACTACAAGTTAGAACAGATAAATGTGGAACACTTTCCCAATCCATAGAAGTAGTGAGGGGTGTCAGACAGGGATGCATCTTGGCATCTTTACTCTTTAGTCTTTATTTAAATGACATAAAGTTGGCATTTGCGAATCCTGCATTTCACCCCATGGAAATAGGCAGCCAGTCTTTTTCAGCCCTGTTATATACCGACGATACGGCTTTAGTAGCCAGGACACAAACAGGACTAAGAAGATTAATGGTAGCCTTCTGTGCATATTGTAGAAGCGAATTACTATCTATTAACTACTCTAAGACCAAAGTGTTGGTGATAAGTAGAACACAGATCTCTCATAAATGGATCATGGAGACCCACTGTATTGAACAGGTGAGGCAGTATAAATATCTTGGAGTAAAAATTTCAGCTGCTCCCTCTTGGCATGCGCATTATAGATCTGCCCCGGCAACTGCTAGGGCAGTTGGCCAGGGTATAGTCAGCTTCTGCTGGATCAAAGGCATAGGATGTTCAAACCAGCCCTGAGACTTATGAAAGCTAAATTTATTCCACATCTGTTGTATGGGGCTCAAGTATGGGGTACTGATGTGCTGGATGACTTTGAGGTTGAGCAAAATAGACTGCTATGGTCCATTCTCCATGTTGCAAGGGCCACAGCAGCAACTCTGCTTCTTGCAGAGGTGGGAGTTTGTCGACTTTCAACGACTGTCAAGCTGGCATTTTGAAATTTTTGGTTGCACTTAAAACTTACTGGAACCAGATTCGCTAGCAAGGTTGGCTATCCAGTCGGTGGTTGGAAAGTGGCCTGCCAAGGTTAGGGATATATTGCATTTTATAGGATTCTCAACTGCTTACATTCTATCTAAACCATTCACTAGTGCCTGGACTGAAATTAGACTGTGGAACAAAGATCTAGAAGCCCAGTATGCTTGGGAGTATATTGGTGCTCAAAGGGTATCCCCTCTTTTTAGGGAATTTCTGACCCCTCGTGAAGGGGCTGCTTATTTGACTAACAATAGAATGGGGCATACAAGGATTGCATTGACTCTAGCTGCATTTAATGTATTCCCCTTGGCTTTCACGGAGGGATGTTGGAAAGGAATCTATCGTAATGATAGGATATGCCAATGTTGTAGTAATGATCATAATGCTCCTGTGGAGACTCTGACTCATATCCTTTTGGACTGTCCAGCTTATGATTTTTGGAGACAGAAATATATCGCCCCACTGATGGGGCCAGCAAACCAACGGATTCAGCAGAAGGAGGTATTTCTCCTAGGAGATAAGGACCCAATTATATCAATAAGTGTTGCCAAGTTTCTTACTTTGGTATTGACAACCAAATTGCTGTGAATAAATGGGAGGGGTAGCGTACTACTGGTATAGCACTCAATGAACTCATGAATGGACTGTAGTAATGATAATGGTGTTTTTTTGATGATTTAGGGGATTTGGTCGTATATAGCAAAATTTTAATTTTATTTTAATTTAAATCACACACACACACACACACACACACACA
>QEPC01001423.1:9673050-9684381 GCA_003113815.1 Sphenodon punctatus | reverse complement strand
CAGACTGAGGCAGGCTATGATCTTGGCCACCTGGTCGGGTGGGTGGGCAGACAGGCAGTGTGGCATGAGCATCGGAAGGCTGGCTGAGGCAGGCTTTGATCTTGGCCTCCTGGCAGGTGGGCAGACAGGCTGTGTGGCATAAGCATTGGAAGGCTGGCTGAGGCAGGCTTTGATCTTTGTCACCTGGTCAGATGGTCATACAGGCAGCGTGGCATGAGCATGGGAAGGCAGACAGAGGCAGACTTTGATCTTGGCAACCTGGGCGGGCGGGCAAGTAGGCAGCATGGCATGAGCATGGGAAGGCAGACTGAGGCAGGCTTTGATTTTGGCAACCTGGGCAGGTGGGCAGACAGGCAGCGTGGCATGCGAAGAAGGCAGACTGAGGCAGGGTTTGATCTTGGCCACCTGGGCGGGCGGGCAAACAGGCAGTATGGCATGAGTATGGGAAGGCAGACTGAGGCAGGCTTTGATCTTGGCAACCTGGGTAGGCATGCTGACAGGCAGTGTGTCATGAGAGGCAGTAGGGAAGGCAGGCTGGGACCTTGGCAGGGCACTCAGATAGGCTGGCAAAGACTGTGCAGTGCATGAGAGAGCCAGTCGGATAGGTGGACTGAGATCGTCTAGACAGAGAGAGAGAGAGGCAGGGCAGGCACCGGGGATTGGGGGGGAGGGACAGCACCTCAGCAGCAACAGCCCAGATTGAGGAGGAACCCCGTCCCAAGACTACCCCTGGCATGGGATGGTGTGTGCCACTGCACCATCCATCCATGTCCAGGGGAAGCTCGGGGAATCCCAGCAGTGGAAAGATCACCTTTATAAAAAGCAACTTCTCCACCAACTTGGCCCCCAATCTCAGGCGGTACGGCGAGCAAATGTCCCCCGCCATGGAGAACACCCACTCGCTGGGGACACTCGTTGGTGGGCAGGACGAGAGACCCTTGGTCATTTAGGACAGGGCAGGCCACACGTTGGTCTTGCTGGCCCACTAGGCCAAGGGATCACTGCTGGGTTCGATGCACAGCGCCTCCTCTAGGTAGCGCTCCACTGCTGCTGAGGCGCTGTCATACTCCCTCATGTAACTCTGCCTGGGCACCACCTCCACCACTGCCCTCAGCAACGCTGCCTGCCCTGCTGTGCATGAGCCCATGCTCGCCAGAGTGCCCTTCACATATGAGCTGCTGCTGGCAATAGGGGTGCTTCTGTTGCTCAGCCTGAATGGTGCTGCTACTGCAAGGGCTGGGGCAGGAATAGACACCTCCGGCTGAAAGGGTTGGCTGCTCCCACTCCCACCATCCCCAGGGCCGTCCTGCTGCTGCGCACTCTCAAGAGCCCGCTCTGCCTGCTGGACCGTCTCCACCAGGTCACTGTTCCAGTGCCCATAGAGCGCTGTCTGACATGCCACGCTGCCCTTGACCCTGGGGTCCAGCATGGTTGCCAAAACGTATTCCACCCACTGCAGGAGCTCAATTAACCACACATTCCGCCCTGCCTTCAGCTGCCACACCAGGGAAACCACCTCATTGGCCAGCTTCCTGCCCTGAGGGCCACAATCCGCCCCCTGGGGAATCTCCTCCAGCCTCCTCAGGAGACTCTGGACCAGAGGGGTCACCTGACTGATGGTGGCCATGGAGAATCTGATGGGCTCCATCATGACCAGGAACTGTCTCAGCATGAAGATCGTGTGAGCCAGTAGCTCTCATTCCACCCCATCGTACCCTGGAGGTGCCCTGCTGTCCGTCACCAGTTGAACCTGGTGCAAGGCAGCTTTCTGCTTGAGAAGCTGCTCGAGAATCAGGAAGATGGAATTCCACCTGGTGAACACATCCTGCACCAACTGGTGCACTGGGGAGCTTTTCTTGGCCTGCTTCACATGGAGGAGGTCACTGCCCTTCACGCTCTGGTTAAAGAAACCGGCCAGCTTCCTCCCCTGCTCTATCAGGGAGCTAAGGGTGCCTGCCCAATCCCCTTCTCCCCCAAGCCCAGAGCATCCCTGACCACCAGGTGAAGGGTGTGTGTGGCGCAATGGATGCTGGTGAAGCCCCCCTCGTGGACTGCCCTCAGTATGTTGGCCGCGTTGCCCGTCACCACACACCCCTTGGTGAAGGGCACACCTGGCATGACCCACTCCCTCACCATGGTGGTCAGGGCTGACTCGAAGGTCTGAGCGGTGTGGGGGCTTTCCATGACTTCCGCTTGAATCAGGGACCACCTATACCCTGCTTTGGGACCCCTTCTGCCACTGTCAAATGCTGCCTCCAGGTTCTGCCACCAGTGCGCCGTCACTGGCAGGTAGGTGTGCTGCGCATTCCTGCTTGACCACAGGTCTGTGGTGAAGTGGACAGTGGCACCCCCAACCCCTGCCAGCTGCTCCCTCACCTGCTCCTTTGAAGCCCGGTACAAGGCTGGCACCACCTGCCGACTCAGGGTGCTGCGCGATGGCAGCTTAAACTGGGGGACCATGAAGTCAATCAGGCACCTAAATCCCATGTCCCCTATCACTGAGAAAGGTTGCTCATCCAGTGCAATCATTTCCTCCAACACGTGTGTGGCTTTCAGTTGAAAGACACGCCACCCTCCACGTCCTGCAGCTGCTGAGGGACTTGGCAGCTGCCCCCACACAGATCCTCCATGGTGCACTGATGCTGCTGCTGCTGCTCCCACCTAGCCGCAATACCACTCCTGCTGCTAGAGGCAGTTGTTGGAGCAGGATGCTTACCTGCTGATGGAGGCAGACGACTGGCTGCTGCAGTCGGGAACTGCTGGCATCCACTGCCCCTGCCTGCCCACTTAGCAGCACAGTGCTGTGGCATCCCTTCAGATGCCTCGCCATGGCAGTTGTGCCGAGGTTGGTGAGCACCTTGGACTTCTGCCAGCACTGGTTCATGTCCCAAATGTAGTCCTGCTGCACCATTTGGACCAAAATGTCCTGGAACACTGCCTCGGTGCCTATAGCACTTCACCAGCATATACTGAACTTTCTTTTCCCCTCATAAAGCGATGAAGGACTTGGTCTCTTCCCATTGCAGCCCCTATGGACGGATGACAGTGCCCTCTTGTGAATTCCATCTGTAACCCTTGTCCGTGGGATGGGGCTGTGCAGGATGACATTCTTGGTTGTTGCCCTGGTTTTGTGAAACTCCCTTCCTCGAGATGCTTTCTTGAGCCTGAGTCCAAGCATCTTCCAGCAGCAGTGCAAAACGTTTTTGTGTGAGAAAGCATTTGGTGGGTGGGGATAGGGGCTAGTTGGGGATTTTGGGTGCGGTTATGGGGATGGGGGTGTTTTAAGGTGCAGGTGGGATTTTTTATTGGGGTATAGCAGTGTTTTTAATTGCTTTTATAAGGTTTAGGAATGGGACACTGGGGAGAATACCGGATACTGGATTTACCAGTATCAGATCTCCCTGGTATTGGATTTACCAGTATCAGCATACCAGATTTTTAACATTGGCCACTTTACAGGGTTTTTTTACATTTCAGTCATTGACTTCAATGGCCGCAATGTAAAAAATCCGGTAAAGCGGCCAATGTTAAAAATCCGGTATGCTGATACCGGTAAATATCAGATTAATCCGATACACCTGACTATTGGTGTATAAACTATATGAAGACCAAGGTCCTAGTAACAGGTAGATCCAATGTTCAACATCGGTGGTTTATCGGAGAGGAAAGAATCGAACAGGTCTCTCATTTTAAATACTTAGGAATTGTTTTTGCCTCTTTGGGTAGCTGGCATGTCCGTTACAAGGCAGTGATGCTCCAGGCCCAGAAGGCTTCTAAAGCCTTAATAAGTTTCTATTTTTTCCAGGGGGGAAAATTGGTGGAGTCGGCGTTACGCCTGTTTAAGGCGAAGGTGCTAGAGCAGCTTTTGTATGCTGTAGCTATTTGGGGTGATGCAGTTGTTACTAAACTTGAGACTCCACAGAATACTTTCCTGCGTACCATCTTTGGTCTCCCGAAAGGTGCTCCTCAGGTAATCTTGCGAGCCGAATTGGCGATGCGCTCAGTTCAGGTACAGGCCAGGATGGCTTTATTTAAGCTCTGGTTAAGGGTGGTGGTCTTTCCCCCAGTAGCTCAATCTTTGCTGTCCTGCATATTGGGCGATAAGTCCATTGAACTTTGGGCAAAGCCAATTGAGAAAGCCTTCTGCGAGCTGGGTCTTGCAAGGGACTCCCTGAGACTCTGGAATCTTAAGCAGGCCTTTATGGTTATAAAACAAAGACTTTTGGATCAAGAGATCCAATTAGAACAGGCAGCAGTGTCTTCCCAGAGGGTTGCCCCTGAGTATTGTTTTCATCCACTCAATGTGGCCCCACCGGAATATATTAACTGGGTGAATGACCAACAGAGAAGGGCCCTGATGCTTCTTCGATACAATATGTTCCTCTCCGCTGTTGTGGAGGGGCGTTATGCGAGGTTCCCTAAAGAGATGAGGCTTTGCCAGAGATGTGATATGGCTGTCCCAGAGTCTGTCCCTCATATATTGCTATACTGTCCCAGCCTTACCGGCCTGAGGGACAAACATCTGAGTCACTTCATTAGTGAAATGCCATGTTATTTATCTGAGGCCCATAGGGTGCGTTGCTTCTTGAGGGGGGATAATTCCAGTCGCTCCAGAGCGGTAGCTGCATTTGGAGGGGGTGTACTTTTGCTAAAAGAATTGATGGCTGTATAAGCCGCCTTGCCCCCAGTACAAAGGAGACAACCGTTTGGTAGTTGGGCCTTTAATCCCTTGATTAGCCCTGGGCTGTGTGCATAACTAAGGACCACCTTCTTAGTCGCAGGGGGCAGTGTGGGGAGTGTTAAGTTTTGAGTTGGATGTTTACTGAGCCTTGAGGGTATTGGCGGTTGGTCCCGTAAAGGGATTTAGATTTGTTAGGAGGTATTGGTAATTATGATTTTTGCTAAGTAGCATTTCGTCCTGCCTGTTTGTTTGTGTCATTGCTTTGGCTGACCATTCGCGGTCAAAAGCTTGTTGATGAACATACTTTAACTTAAGGGAATGCTTAAGCAGGGGACAAATGTTGGCTGCATAACCCCCGAGAAGGGTAAGCCAAATTTAAAATTTATTGTATATTAACAACAAAAAACTTACCAGTTTAAGAAAAACCTTAAATGCACAAGACATAAACCCCCAAAAACAGGGAAATTAAAACACAATTACACCTACAACACATATAGCAAAACGCATGTACATAACCATAATATATCTACTAACTTACAATCCATAGCTTCATTACTTAACAACAAGTAACCATGGTCACTTATCTATTTTTTACATTTAAAATTATTAACATGAGACAACACAAACACACAACAAAGTGCATTTTACTGTGCTTCGCAGGGATTACACTATGTTGGGATGTGTTCCCTATTTGCTCAGTGATTGGGAAGTACCTTGGGAAGGGTTATCTGCTCATTCTGTAAATTGTATGCTATTTCAGTACGTATCCAGTTTGTCTCACTACTGAGATGATGGTACCTTGGAAAGGGTGCCCTGCCAAGCACAGTAAATGCACTTTGTTGTGTGTTTGTGTTGTCTAATTATGTTAATAATTTTAAATGTAAAAAACAGATAAGTGACCATGGTTACTTGTTGTTAAGTAATGAAGCTATGGATTGTAAGTTAGTAGATATATTTTTGTTATGATGGTTGTTGACTTCAGTTTTGTTCTCATTGTATGTCATTGGTCAGAGGGTTTGACATGATGACAAACACTTTATCTCCACACCTAACAGCATCCCCTGCTCTGTCCAGCAGACCTGTCCCCTCGGTATCCCCCAACCAAACCCCTCCACTCAGTACCCCCTTGTTCCTCAACCAAACCCCTCCCTTCAGCGATCCCCACCCCTCCAAACACCCCCTTCATCCTGCACCCCACCCCTCAATACCCCTTGATCCCCACACCTAACAAACCTCGGTCCCTTAACCGAACCCCTCCCATCAGCAATCCCTGCTCCTCATACCACCATACCAGTTATGTGGCTGCTGACAGGTACCCCACCCTTCAGTGATCCCCACCCCTCCAAGCACCCCCTGATCCTGCACCCCACCCCTCAGTAGCCCTTGCTCCACTCACATAAAAGCATCCCCTGCTCTGCCCACCAGACCTCTTCCCTCAGTACCCCCAACCAAACCCCTCCCCTCAGCAATCCCTGCTCCTCATACCACACATACCTCCTAATACCATTTCCCTTGTGCTCAGGATTGTCCCATCGAAGCACACTTATTGCTGACTGCTCAGAGCTTCAGCTGTCTGAAGCAGAAAGCCTTTGTGATGTCACCAGGTGCTTAACTGATCCGCTGGGGGGTATTGAGGGGAGAGGTCTGGGGGGGAGCAGGGGATGCTGTTAGGTGTGGGGATCAAGGGGGTACTGAGTGGAGGGGTTTGGTTGGGGGATACTGAGGGAACAGGTCTGCTGGGCAGAGTAGGGGATGCTGTTAGGTGTGAAGATAAAGTGTTTGTCATCATGTTAAACCCTCTGACCAATGACATACAGACCTCTCCCCTCAGTACCCCTCAACCAAACCCCTTCCCTCAGCAATCCCTGCTCCTCATACCACACATACCTCCTAATACCATTTCCCTTGTGCTCAGGATCGTCCCACTGAAGCACACTTATTGCTGACTGCTCAGAGCTTCAGCTGTCTGAAGCAGAAATCCTTTGTGATGTCACCAGGTGCTTAACTGATCAGCTGGTGACATAAGTGAAGCACAAAGCTGAAAACTCCGTACGTACTGAGCATGTTTGAACCAGTAGAACTGATTTTTGATCACTAATAACTCAGTTTTGGCTGCATCAATCAGTATTGTATTTCAAAAGCACTTGTTATTGATCTCATTCTCGAAGCCTGTGAAGTTTGGGGGCTCAACTCATCCAGGGGGAGAGATTGATGATTCAAATACGCGAGGACGGTGTGAATTTTGACCACAAGCAATTAACGTTTAAGCAGTTATAAGATTTTATTTTCCTAATGGATTCTTTTCAAACTTTATGGATATGATGGTCATCACAACTTACAGTCATGGTTAAATTTTCAGAAAGGTAGGTCAAACGGTTTCCTCAAAATTGGGGCTTCAGCAGTCCCCTGTTTATAATGAACAGTGGCTGCACATTCAAGTTTCTTCCAGCTACTGCTGGAAGAAAATGTATCTATTGTAACTTGGCTTTTTGCCTCTGAAATTTGTAACTTATTCCTTGTTTTGTTTTGTTCTTGTTGAATTTTGTTATGGCCAACGGCCAAACAATAAACACTTTACTTACTTACTTACTTACTTACTTACTTACTTACTACAATACCGATATTCCCACCCCTAATAAGTTTGAATATATGTTTTATGTGTTTATATCTTATTTTGTAAGCCACCCTGAGCCTTTGAGGGAAGGGCAGGATAAAAATTGAAAATAGACAAACAAACAAACACATAAATAAATAAATAAATAAATAAATAGAAGCAACCACCCACGCCCTGGAGATGGGGAATCAAACCTCCCCATCAGAATCACAATTGGAACGTGTGCTAAATCCAGAGAGTGGGAAAACTTAGAAGGGAATTTTGCCAGTGTTGTCAATGGGCTGGTTTCCAGCGAGCTCAGAGAGGCTATCCCTGCAGCCAGCTGTGTGCCAAGTCCAGCTGCTAGCATGCAGCACCTCTCCCTCTGCATGAAGCCTGTGTAGCAACCAACATGCCGTATGAGTTTCAGGAATGGGGAGTTCAGAGAAGATGCCAAGGAATCATCTGCATGCCATGAGCCAGAATCGCTGAGCTGCAGCAGAACTGCTCAGTACACAGCTGTCTTATTAAGGAATCAGTTTAATGTAATGGAATCCATTTATTATTGTCACATGCATGTAGGGTGGCCATTGGTCCTTTTTATACAGGACAGTCCTGTTTTTTGAAGGGTTTGTCTGTTGTCCTTTATTTACATGTTTTTGTCCTGTATTCTCCACACAGGGGGGCTGATTCCATGGGCCGCAGAAATTTCACGCAACCCCCATGCACACAAGTCCATAGCAGAGACGTGGTGCCACACGGAATCAGTTCGGATCCTGCATGGAGGGGTTTGGGATTGCGGCCACTGATTTCTCTGCCACCATCCCTTCCCCCCTAGAAGTCATGAGATCTCATGATCTCATGACATCTGGGTGGGAACAGTGGTGTTGGCAGCATGCGGACTCGGAGGTGAGCTAGCAGTCCTAGCACTGGGGGGAGTGGGGAGTTCTAGGGTTACCATAGTGTCCGGATTTTTCAGGACATGATGACTTTTTTGATCCACACAACCCCATCCAGGTGGATTTTTAAAATATTTATTTATTTATTTATTTTCTAGATTTCTATACCGCCCCATCCTGCCATGCAGCTCGGGGCGGTTAACAACAATAAAAACCATTTAAAACATTTAAAATACAATTATAAAACATATCAATAAAACAGGGTGGTATAAAAATAAATATACAGGTGGGGGATTAAAAACCCCCCCCCCCTCCCTCCCAAAGGCCTGGGCAAACAGCCAGGTCTTACAGTTCCGCCGAAATGTCAAAAGGCTTGGGGCCAGGCGAGCTTCCTCCGGAAGGGAGTTCCACAGCCGCGGCCCTACCACCGAGAATGCCCGCTCCATCGTGGCCCCCCGCTTAACACGGGGGACCTCCAGGAGGGCACCCCCGGCAGACCGCAGGAGTCGTTCCGGGGCGCGAAGGGCGAGGCGGTCCCTAAGGTAAGAGGGGCCAAGGCCGTATAGGGCTTTATAGATCATTACTAGGACCTTGAACTTGGCCCGGCACACTATCGGCAGCCAGTGCAGCGCTCGGAGCACCGGTGTAATGTGCTCCCGGCGACCCGTCCCCGTAAAAAGACGGGCCGCCGCATTCTGCACCAGCTGCAGCCTCCGGGCCAAGAACAAGGGAAGCCCCACGTAGAGCGCGTTACAGTAGTCGAGCCGCGAGGTGACGAAGGCATGGATGAGGGAGGCCAGGTCCGGGCCAGAGACATACGGACGCAGCCTACGCACCAGATAAAGCTGGCGGAAGGCAGCCATATGCACCCATGGCTGATATTTTTCCAGTACCACTGCATCCCCTTCCCTACCCCTCGTCCAGCACTTGTTCCTCAGTCCTGGCTGAGAAAAAGTCCTGAGCCAGCTGTGTTCTTCCTCCCCCCATGTCCTATATACAAGCCTTTATGTAAGCCGCTCCGAGCTGCTGTGTCAGGAGGGGCGGCGTATCAAGATTTTTTATAAACAATTAAAAAAATATATATATATATATTCTGGGGATGCATCAGTGGCCACCCTATATGCATAAAGCATGATGTGTGATTGTGTGCATAAATTCATTTCCATAGCTCAGGGCCAAGGGCACCACCATAATGTGTATCGGGGCACTGGGCCATGTCAAAAAGTGTAGGATAATTCATTCCCGCCTTCCCTTTCTGATATGGCCACGCCCTTTATGGAGAGTCATGATGTAACAGTGATCTGAAGGGGTAGGAGCAGGACAAGTCCAGTGGAAGGAGCAAGTACATCCCCCACAGCTTCTCAGCATTCATGGAGCCTTGTATTCTGCATACACGTTTCCACCTTCTGTAACCATGAATGAAACCCATCTTTTATAAACAGAAAATCCACATTCTGTGAGAAAAATAAATTAAGCAAATAAACTAAACTGTACAAACTATGCAAACGAGAGTTCCCACAACATGCTGTTCCATCCATTTAGGACATCTCATATTTTTTATTTTGTGGTGTGTTTTGTTGTTTTTTTTTTTTATTCCAATGGGGAATTGTGAGCGGCTCTCTTTTAGCAGCTGTGATGTGGGCCCCAGGCCTCAGGATGTATATTAGTAGTTCACAATGCGAGCATCCCATTGATTAGCCCACACTGTTACCCCCCTCAGGTTCTAATTCTGTGTTGCCAGAGGCAATTTTTGCAAGAATTTTGCCAAGTACTAAATTATGCAAAAGTGAAGTGACTGCAGTCACAGCAGCGTAGAATTTATGCGGTCATGTGTCCATAGTACCCATGTCGCTCTTGTTGTTGTTCCAAGAAGTTCTTACCCAAGCTTATGTATCCCCTCTAGATATGCAGATGTTGCAGTAAGATGCTCTCACCCTGCCCACCCTCCACCTCCTCCTCAAGCTGTAGATTCCACCTCTCATTCTGCTTTAGGCTATCTCTCCCAGTCCTCGTTGGCTATGATCAGTTAAGGACATCTCCCAACACAGTAGCTCTCCATGGAGGACATTCACCCAAATCCTCTGCCTGTCCACTCTGTCTCTCAGGCCCATTTCCCAAAAAACATGCTGCCCCCTCCCCCCAATTCACATAGGGGTTGAGTTGATGGAATAGCTTCTCTGGTCCCTTGAGCTGCTTTGATGAAGCAGAAACTATCGTTAGCCTCCTTTGCTGAATCTGCAAAATGCATCCCTATCCCCAAGCTTCATCTCGCCAGTGTCCCTAAATCCCCCTTCTTATCAGGACATCTTAATATTTCACCCAGCTGCCAAGAGGTCATCTCACCATTTCCAGCTCCTGAATGTACAGCTTGACATTTGCTTGTGTATTTGTGTTCATTTCCAGTGGTGATGGCCTTCCTTCTCCCTGGCTGCTCTGGAAGGGGATGGGTGTCAGTTAGCTTGGACGATATAAGCTGGTCTCCGTGGCCTGACTGATACCCTGGATTTAGAAGCTGTCACTATGGATTTGGCTGTGACAGAAAAGGATGGGGCAACTAGCAATTCAGCCAGACCCAGGAAACAAGCAAACCAAACTGTGCAAACTCTCAATGAAAACAGACATATGGCTTTACTCTGCTTTAATATTTTGTATACATGTTATGGGGCTGCATAGGGTGCCAATACAGCCCTGCAACATGCATAAGAAATGTTAAAGCAGAGTTCCATGCACGTCTGTTTTCACCTGAGGTGGCAGAATCAGATGGAGAAACGGTGACAGAGGAGTGGAGGAGCAATGGCAATAATGCTACAGATATTTTGCTAGCTTACAAAGATACTAAGCAAAGATTGGAACTCCTATTTGGGTTCAGCTCCAGGAATCCAATAAAGTTGATGTTGACTGCTTGTGCACTAAAGCCCATCCTCTGCAGCTTAGAGTCAGCTTCATTCACATGTCTATTACTTCTAGGGGTGAGAAACCGGTAGAATCCGGTATCCGATAATGCCGGTACCGGGCGTACCGGCATTATCGGATTCGGCCCGGTAATCCGGACCGGGTACCGGATTCCGGGGTACCGGATTTTTTTTTCCATTGCAGCCATTTAAAAATGGCTGCAATGTAAAAAAACTGCCCCAGCAAAAAAGTTTTTTTAAAAAAAA
>QEPC01001423.1:9648340-9664544 GCA_003113815.1 Sphenodon punctatus | reverse complement strand
AAAAGAGATGGTGATTCGGCAGGCTGGCTGCTACTCCAAGCCACTCTCCACCCTCCACCCGTGGTACCTGGAAGTCTGCTCCTAGCTGAGTCAGATGACTTCACCCTCCCTGCTACATTTGGCCTTTTGACAGAGTGACAGTACACCACGTTTTAGCCACCCGAACACAACCGAACCCGATCCGAACTGACCGAACTGTTCAGCCATTTCGCTGTTCGGTGTTCAGTTCTGTTAGGTATGTTCGCCATTTCACCGTTCAGTGTTTGGTTCTGTTCGGTATGTTCGTTTTCATGTTCACGTTTGGTAGTCTGAACAGGTCGAGTTCGGGTCGAACACCAAACTTCCGAACCGCGTTCGCCCATCCCTACTAAATAGCCACAGTCCCTGCCACTCCTTATGTAATGTTTGAATGATTTCTGGATAGCAACAACGTAGTAATCATGTCTAAACAAGTCCATGGGAGAATAACTGTAGGAGATGACACTAAGGGCCATTTGATGTGCCTTCATACATAGGGCTGGGCTGGAATTAATATCCTTTACATTTTTTGACTCACATTATGTAAATTCAAAATTCACCTCCCCTTTACTAACCTCACAAATGACATTTGCCAGGGGATTGCTGGACTTTTCCAACACTATTTATTCACTATCTCTTTGTTAATTACTTAATGAATAGCAACCAAAAAGTGAATTCATATATTTTAAGGATACAATCCACTCAAGTCAGTGGGAGGTTAGCCATTCACCTCAATGACAGTTGGACTGCATTGCACCCTAAGTTGCTAAGTCTACAATTTTGGATTTTTCGGCTGCTGTCCTAAGGTGCAAGTCCTGCTATCAGATAGGATGCCTGATTTTTAACAAAGTTGGAGCTTGGTTCAATTTAGAACTAAAACAAATACCTGCCAAAAGGAAACCTGTCAAATCCAAGCCAAACCAGAAGAAACTGGTATTAAACAAGATTCAACTCATCTTTACTCGATTACCCATTTCCCTCATTTTGTGTTGTCTGTTTGTTTTGTTCAGTCAATTCATTTCACTTGTTTGTTTGCCAAGTTCCAGCTTTTACCTTACTCATTCTCATTGTTACTGGCACAAATGACCAAAAAAAAAAAATGAACAAAGGAAACCGGCGGACATGTACGGAACTGAACGAAAAAACGAAAATGCTTGAATATCATGATGAATGTCATTTGCGTTGACTACAACCTACTCAAAATTGGGCAAAAAACCACGCAAACATTTATTTTGCTACCCAATTCAGCTCTACTTCAATTAGACGAACTGCTTAACAAAGTAATCGAACAAGAATGCTGGTTTTAGTAAAAAGCTGAACTAATTGAACACAAACTTCAGCTTTGTTAAAATAATCAAACTAATTGGATTTAATTGAAGCCGAAGTTCATGCAAACATTCTCCAGCTGTTAAATCGAATTCCAAGATAAATTAATGGGAACAAACCTTCTAATGTTATTTGCAGCCTGGATAAACTCAATTCATTTCAGCCATGGGATCGTTCAGGCAACAGTCTTTTTGAATGGAGAGTGGCAAAATCCCAATACCGAGTGTTGTGTGAAATCCTTACCACTTCCTGTGCTCCTGGATGATCCTTTGCTCTTTGCCATGCTTTCAAAGATCTGGCTCCCTCAAGTAGCAATGAACTTGATGGGCTGATGGTATCTGCAACAGGGCACTTCTGGTTGATCTCAGAGGTCAAGATGGTACATAAGGGATTAGAGTTGAATGAAAAATCTCTGTCAGTGCTGTTTCCAATGGAAACAGCTATTTTGCCTACAGTAACGTGAGGAAGAAATCTATCGGCATTTTTGTCATTTTTTATGATTGTCCACTATTTTCCACAATTTCAGTAATTTCCCATAATTTTCAGTATTATTGGTAATTTCGGGTATTATCAGTAATATCAGAAATTACCAAAAATGACCTAAATGGCAGAAAATCACAGAAAATGTCAAAAATGTTGGTAGATTTCCTCCTCACTCTCAAAAGGTCAGTATTTCCTGATGGAAGGAGAGCACCTGCTTTCGCTTTAGGCTGATCTAAGGGGAGAAGGTAGTATTTCTCAGCTATGTGGGGCCTAGGCCATTTAACTTAATTCATTTAAGGCTTTATAGGTCAAAACTAGCACCTTGAATTGTGCCAGGAAAGCTATTGGCAGCCAGTGGAGAATAGATTCTAGAACACTGGTGTAATGTGTTTCAATAACCCAGTCCCTGAAAGGAGTCAGGCCTCTACATTCTGTACGAGCTGCAGCTTCCAAACAGTCAAAGGCAGCCCTATGTATAGCATGTTGCAGGCACAGTGCAGGGAATCAGGGGCACTGCCCCTCCCACGCTCCCTAGCCCCCAAATTTACTTGCTTGAAGCCTCCTTTGCCAAAAAAAGGTCCTGCCTTGCTGTTACACTTGACCGGAGGGAGGAGAATGCTGCTGGAACCCCAGCTGACACTGATTCCTGACAGCACTTCTGGGGCGGGGGGTGCGCAGGGAAACTGCTGTGCATGCGCTAGCCTAGAGAGTGATTGATTGGACCCTGTGCACATGTGAAGGCAGGGGAGGAGGAGCCGAGCACGCCACTGGCACGGGGGGGGGGGGGGCAGTGAGTCTCTGGGAAGTTGAGGAACCAGCTGGTAAGGAGTCCCTTAAGGGAAATTTAATTTGATTTGTGATTTGGGCCCCAGGGCTGAGCGCCGAGGTGCACCACATCGGAAAAGCAACTAGCTTTTCCATCGGTGGGGGCAGTGTTTTACAGAGCCTTATGGGCATTAGTTTTAAAAGAGGTCTGGGCACCCAACCTGAAGGCCCAGGCCATGTGCGGCTGCGCGGGCACCACCATCATTTAAAAAATGCAACTGCCCATGGGTGGGCTTTCTGGGACTCTGTGGACTGGAGGGGGATGGGGAGCTAGGGAGCTGCCATGTGCGTACTGAGAAGATTCACATGGGAGGCTTGTGGTTCAGCGACGCCATTTTTTGTTGGTGACTTGGTGGTGTTGGCTGGACTGGAGATGCAGTTTTTCTGTGTGTTGCTGACCAGGCCCAGACAGACTACCACTAGCTGTCACTGAGTTGGCAAAGATAGAAGAAGCTGAAGAGCTAGCATCCAGAGTCTGCTACAGAAGTGAGTCATGGGGAAATCATGGGGCTGGGCTGGGGTAAGGGAGCAGAAGAGGACTGGGAGGATGGGGCTGGGATGGAAGGACTGGAACTGGGAGACACTGGGAATGTGGATGGGGGAAGGACTGGGAGACACTGGGCAATGGGGCTGGGGGAGGGGAGACACTGGGGAATAGGACTGTGGGTGGGAGACTGGGAGACACCGGGGAATGGGGCTGGAGAAGAATTGGTAGACACTGGGAATGGGGCTGGGGGGAGGACTGGGAGACACTGAGGAATAGGTCTGTGCGGGAGGGGACAACTGGGAGACAGTGGGGAATGGGGCTGGTGGGGAGGACTGGAAGACACTGGGGAATGGGCTGGGGGGTGGACTGGTGGATCTGTATTTTGCCAATATGGGTTTGCTTGTTTGTTTGTTGCCTTAAATGAATTTAAGTTGGTTTGTATTTTATGTGTGGCTCCCTGGTTGTCCCCTCTCCCCATGGGCATGCAGTGCACTGCAGGCAGGCCAGGGGCAATTTTGTAGGCCCAGTTGGAACTTTGAAGTTCTGCTACCTCCTCTTCTTTAAAATGGTTCCCTGGCCCTTGTTTTCCATCCTGTGAGACTCTAATTGTTTGCTTTTATTTTATTTTTATTTTTTCAAGTCGGTTGGGGTCATAGATGGGTTTCCTTGCTTGAACTTTTACCTGATGTTGTGTGGCAAGCTTTTCTGCAAGAAGACCATGCCACATGTTGATTGGTTCACTAATGGCTAGTTTTTGCATGAATGCTCCCTGTCTGGTTGCAGCATTTGCCTCTTACATTGCAACAGAACTGTCTAGGATGTTTGGGGGGACAAGTGGAACTCCATGCTTCTGCTTTTCTGGTGTGCTAAGGACTTCACGCCATATTGTTGGCTTAAGATCTGGTTAGTTTTGTTTGCGCTAAGTTTGCATGTGCGCTGCTGGTTCCACACACACACCCACTCCATTCCCAAGCCCCTCAAGCATGTGTAAAGGTCGTGGCCATTTTCTGGGGGCCCCATTGGCCATGGTTGCTCTCCTCTTGGTTAAAATTGGTCCCTTTCTTGGCTGTTTTCCACCCAAACTGTCTGCTTTCTGTTTTTCGGGTGGGGGGCCTAGGGGCCTGGATGGAAGGGTTTCCAATCTTTGCTGGAATGTTCCTTGCATTTTAAAATGGCCCCACCCTTTGCAGTTTGGTGGGATGTTGTGGCAGGCTTTTTCACTAATGGCTAGTCCTTGTGTTAATGCTCCCTGTCTGGTTGCAGAAGTACATCTTACATTGCAACAGAGCTGTGTAGCATGTTTTGGGGGACAAGTGGAAATTCTCACTGCTACTTTTATGGTGTACTAAGGACTATACATAATATTATTCCCTTAAGATGGTTTGCTTCGTTTGCTCTGTGTTTGTTTTCATGATGCATGACTGCTTTCCTTCTCCCCTCCCAAGTATGAGTAGAGAGGCCACTTTGTTAATTTGTGGGTCCACTGATCGTGGCTACTCTTATTTTAAATGGTCACTTTGCTGTTTCACTGCTGCCCCCTGCTGGAAAGTAGTTTCTTGCCCCTCTTCTTGTGACCGTGTGCTTTTGAGCATCTTGTCTGAGGTTTTGTGGAGAAACAGAAACACATTGTTTTAATTTTGGTTTATTCAGCCCCGGGCCCAGGTGAGGTGGATAATATACCCCCTGATCTCATCTTGCTGCATGTCTACGCTGCTGTTTTGATGGGGCTTCTTTGCTTCCAATCCAGGCCTACAAATCCCCAAACTTAGAAAAGGCCTATTTGTTTGGACAGGTATTTGGCTGCCAGGGATACAGTGTAGGTAGGGGTGCTGGTTTCGATGGGGCTTGTTTGGTTCCATTCCAGGCCTACAACTCCCCAAACTTAGAAAAGGTCTATTTGTTTGGGAAGACATTTGGCTGCTGGGGATATAGAATAGGCTGCTATTTTGATGGGGCTTGCTGGCAGTTTCTGGGGGTGCTGCTGCTCCTTTCTGGAAATGAATTTTTCCTCTCTCTCTGCTTGTTTGGTTTGCCTCTTTGGTCATGGTTTCTAGGACAAGGAAACACATGTCTTCAATTGACTTTGAACTGCTGCAGTTGACAAAAATTGAGTCCTCTTCCCCCTGTTCCCCACTGAAACCCAACTTCTCCTTCCTCTTCTCATGCACCAAAACAAAACCCTTTCCCTCCTATTTCTCCTCCGTCCTTTCCTTCTCTTCCTTTCATCTCTTCTGATTCAGCTTGTCACAGGACAGGGAGCTAACTCAGTCCTCCCAGTTCTCCAAGTCAGATGGAAGACTTGTCCCAAAGCCTACACCTTCAGAAGACATCAGGTGGCCAACGAGGGCACACAAACCAAGGATCTGAGGGTTCAAGATAAAGGTAGGCGATGTCAACGTGATCTATGTTTTTTTACACTGCTAGGGAGAAATGGGATCCAGTAGGAGAGAGACAATGGACAGGACTCTCTATCCCACAGTGGCAAGGCTTCATGCAGCAACAAGGAGTTCCTAAGGTTAACTAATGTAATCTCCCTCCAGTGTTAACCCTGGGAACTCCTTGCTGCTGGGATAAGCCATGTTACTGACTTAACCGTTGCGCTGGCCCCACCTACCATTGCATTGGCTTTGCCCACCATTGGCCCTGCCTACTGCTAATTTGGCCCTGCCCACTTCTGGCCTTGCCCTCTGCCTTAGAACTCACCAGCCACCACTGGCATGTTGCAATAGTCTAGCCTCAAGGCTATGAAGGCATTGATGATGGTAGCCAGATACGAGTCCACCACTGAAGATAGGGTCATTAATACAACACCCTTCTGTGATGCAGATGTATACATTGTTCCTCAATCTGTGTTTGTGTTCACCAGTAGCAATGTATTCTCACAGCTATTGGTTCCCCTGCATTTCCCTGGCCATTCTCCCTCCCTACTTTTCTGTGGTATTTCCCATAACGCAAAGGGGAATGCTCTTGCAATGTTTTGTGAAGTAGTAGAGAGCAGTGGAGGGAGTACATAAGAGAGGATTCTCTGGTCACATCTCTATGGTCACTTGAAAGCAGGAAGTGACAAACAATGTATTGGGGACTGAAGCTTGCCCTGTCCTGCAGGACTAACATCCCTGGTGTGATGCTGCACAGAAGGATCAGGCTGAAGCACAAAAATGAACATAAGAATATAGTTCCTACCACATTAGATCAGGCCAATGTGGTCCATGTATCCCAGTAGTCATTTTTGACAGTAACCATAACCAGCACTCGATGCTATACTTTAAGGGGGGGGGGGGAATACAAAGAGTGATCCATCCATTGTCATTCACTCCTAGATTTCACAGTCAGAGGTTGCATTCCTTGACCTTCTTGGCTAATAGCTATTGATAGAACTATCTTTTGAATGTATCTAATCCTGACATTACTGCCACACAGAGGCTCCAGTTTAGATGGCTTAGGCTTCACATGCCTTTGATTTCAAGACAGATTCATAAAATCTTAGATGTTAAGGTCAGAAGGGATTAATGAGAACATCTAGCCTTCCCTGCTGTGCCACACAGGCCACACAGGCCACTAAACCTCATTTCAGTTTTTCCAACAGGTATTTTTTTTTTAAACGTGGACACCAGAATAGGACAGAGCATAGCAGCAGCAGCAGCAGCAGCAGCAGCAGTCTCACCAACACTACGTTCAGACGTAAAATTATCTCCCTGAAGCAGGTTGATGAATATACACAGGATTAGCCCTGTTCGTCTGTCCATCACCGGGTCAGTCACTTGAAGATGTCACCTAGCTTCCCATCACCACAGTGCTCATTTATTTAGTGTTACAATAGACTCTATTGAGAGAGAGTTCCTGAGCTCCTTCTTCTCAGACAATGCTGTCTCACCATTTAAGAGGTTCCTTAATACCCAGTGCTTGAGGTTCCTACACTCCCTTGGCAGTCTTCAGCCCCCCCTAGTGGTTTTTGCTTTGTCCATTAGTCAGCTCTACTCTTTCCTTCTCAGCCCCCCTTCCTCAGAGTTTCACACACCTTAAACAGCCTTGATTGGACTTATTTGGGCTAACGACTCTGTGCTATTGGTTGGATGAATCACAAGAGGAACATAAAGTATATGTCAGAAAGTTGAGGAGGAACATGCCCCTCCCAAGTCTCCCAGTAGCTGCTCTTACGCTCAGCCCCATTTTGAAAGCGGGATTGAGGGGTTCCAAGCTTTGGCTTTCAGGGTAACATTGCCAGGAAGAGAAGACGTTGTCACCGAGCTTTCCTGATATTGACATTGTAGGCAAGGCAAGAGGGAATTGGAAATGCTTTCAAATGAGAGGAGATGATGCTAAAATCAGAAAGTCAGAGTACCTGTATCTACCTTGATTGGATGTGACCCATGCAATGACTCCCCCAAGTAAGATTACAGAACTGTCACTCAGATAAGTTGCGCTACCCTGGAATTAATGAATCAATCTGATGAGGAATGTATTGCCTTTACTTTAAACACCCGCTACTCTGATCCTGTCTCTCTCTACTTATTTAGCTCACAAAGGCAATGAGCAGTGGCACCTGGGAAGGCAGAGTGGTGAGCAAACTCCATCTCAGGCTGTGGGCATTGTGATTGCCGAGGCCTGGCTCTGTCAGCTGCAGGGAAAAGAGAGAGACTTGGTACTGCTGAAGTGCTCAAAAACCACAAGCCAGGTTCATCAGAATCATGAGAGCTGAATGAAAAATCATATGATTTTAAAACATGTAGACCCGAGTCCTGTTTATTCGACTTCTAGTTTTTGAACTTTTTGAGGGTTCATATTTGCAAACTACAAATGCTAGAAGATTTGCTTTTGCAAACCAGATGTTGGGTGCAGCTTGGTCCTGGTCGTCATAAGTACGGAAAGATCAGGTTCAAAGGTGGGTCACGTTCAGGACCTGGACAGAGCAGGGTTCAAGCAGGGGTCAGGATCAGGTAATGGTAGGAATGGGGAACAGGGTAAGACCAGGTGCATCAGATCAGGAATCAGGGAACAGGAAGTGACTGCATATGTGTTAAGCTTCCTGCTGTTGCTAGACAAGCCTTTGTATGAGCCAGTAGCCAATCAAGAAACTGAGGGGTGTGGCCAGGAAGGAACTGGAAATCAGAACTACCAGACAGCTGCAGGGCGTAAGTCAAGGAATGATGGTGGCCAGTGGCCACCACTCTGGGACCCCATGTCTTGAAACCAGACAATGAATTTAGTTTGCATCTGAACATTCCAATATGGCACATTCAACAAATAGGAAATTTGTTTCAAACATTTGCTTCTTCTCTAGTTACCAGAGAGCAGAATTGTGCTTGTTGTTAACCTCTTAGTGCTTGAATCATCACCAGTGGCTGGCTGTGACAGAATCACAGGAGAGTCCATGCAGGACTGGACCCAGGGTGGGAGATAAGTACCTTCAAAGAGCAGCCTCCCACTCCACATAGGATTCAGACTGTTCAAGGGCAGGTCTGTAGCCCTGTAAAGGTGCTTGCTGCCTCCTTTGACCACACCCATTCTGAGGCTATAAGAATAGTCAGCAACCTATGACATTAAGACAGTCTGCAGTCCAGTGAGCCAGGAGCTGGGAAGGAGCTCTGCTCCAGTAGACCGGGAGCTGACCAGAGTGTTGATCCCAAGGGGACAACAAGATGTAGAAACTGAATTTAAAAAACTGTTGAGTGAGCAGTCTCTGCGTGGTTTGAGTGATTTGGGGCCAAAACCTGCAGAGACGTACAGGGACTGGCTGCACTCAGCTACACTGGCATTTAGACTTTGTTCAAGTTTCTGAGCTGAGGTAAGGGTATGGAAGAGTCTCCTTTTCCATTAGATTGCCTAGATTTCCATGAAACTGCTTCTGCTTACCATTGCCCTTTGCTAAGAAATGATTTTCCTGGTGAGATATAGATTCAACCTCGGCTAGCATTTCAGAATCTGCACTTCCCGAAGGTTCATATGAACAGAATTCCAGTTGCCAGCTCCTCTCAAGAGGCCATGAGTAGGCGGACACAGCCCAGCGGGCTGATCCCAAGCAAAGTATGCTCCAACTCTCAGACGCCTTGTGGGCTCTTACTTTGGGTCAAGTCCAACACAAGAACCTTCCACCTCATTTTCCATTTAATCTCTTTTTCCTTCATACACAAGCCTGAGCATCTTCCAGAGGTGGTTTAAGACCTTCTTATGTGAAAAGGCATTTGGCAGGTGGGGATAGGGGTGGGGTGGTGGGTGGTTTAAGGATACAGGTGTGTGTAGGGGTGTTGGGTGAGGAGGTGCTATTTGTTTTTGGTTTTTTAGGGTTTTAGTATTAGTTTTAAATGTGTTTATGTATTGAAAGCTGTCCTGAGCTTCTGGGAAGGGTGGCATACAAATTCAAATAAATAAAAAAAGACGCCAACCTCCCTCCCCCCTCCAACAGCCTCCATGCCTCTGTTCACTGCTCTGAGGAACTAATTACAATGCTTCTGATTCTGGGCACAGCTAGGGCTGGAGTATTGCTTCTGACCTCACTAGCATGCCTTACTGCTGCTCAGAAGCTCTGCTGATAACTAGAAATTGCTCTAATCAGACTGGCTCCTCCACCCAGCACCTATCAAAAAGAAACCTACCTTTCCTGCTACTAATAAAAAATGTAACAAATTAAAAGGCCTCACTGAAACGCCAAAGGGAGAGAAGAATCAAACTGGATGGGGCCATGTGTGAGCCAGCCACGAGCTAACACTGTGAAGGGAAGGATTGTTCTTTGCTCATCCAAGCAGAGGGGTGGACAAGCAAACCATCACTGATGTTGTGATTCTGAAGGGCTCAACTTTCTAGTTCCTGCAGCATCCAGCCCCTGCCCTCAAGCACTGAAAGAGTGAGCTAAGGGGAAGGGAGCAGGAGATGAAGACATACACCTGAAGGCATCCCCCGTCCTGAGCACACCCCTTAAGCACTCCAGGGACATTGCAAGGGTGTGTCAGTATGGGCCCCACCCCTTTTCCCTGTGTTTTTTCCCCCAGACTCAATAAAGTAGCTATCTTAGGAGCTGGCTGTGTTTAACCCGGGTTTTGGTAGCAGAGTCTTTTCTACTGGGCATGGGGGCACAAACATAATCGGCTCACATCCCAATTATGAGTCCCCCTAAAAGTAAGGGGGTGGGATCTCACAGCGAGGCGCAAAGAGTGAGCTTTCTAGGATGGGGGGGGCTTACCATAGTGAGGTGTGAGCCCCCATTTCAGGCTGCCAACACTTGGGGGGGGCATAAGAAACCCCTTCTGCAAACTACTGTGCATGGAAGGTAGGGGCAGGCAGCATAGTAGGAACCCACTGGGAGCCATGTTGCCACTCAAGGGAGCCCCCAGGAGCTACTGCGGTCCACCACTTCTCCTGGGGGAGGGGAAGGCAAGAGCCCCACTGTAGGCTTCAGCGGTGAGCCTCAGGAATAGGCAGCCTGCAACAGGACTCATAGGTGATCTGCCTCAGCAGTGGCAGCTCTCCCAAGGAAGCTCCTGGTCAGCCTTGGCTTCCCTTCCCAAAGGTGGTAGTGCCGCCCTGACTCCCAGCCCCCATCACCAGGAAGGAAGTTTTACAAAGGGGCCAGCTGTTCTGTCCACCCTCACCCACAATGAAAACTTCCTTTGTGGTTGGACCTTTGCAACCAGCCGGAGCGTTACTAGGAAATTTTAAATTTTCCTAGGAGGTGGAGGCTGAGTGCTTACTTTGCTCCCATTCCCTCTCCCCCCAGGCTCACACTGAAAGTTTCCTGGTGGTGATGCTCAGGCCACTTGAAAAGCCCCTTGCTCCCTTCCCCAAAGGAGGCCTCAATCAAAACAGCTAGTCCATGTTTGCAGACATTTCCGCAAAAAGGGAACATCTGTATGGTTTTTTGATTAAAATCCTAACTGGGGTGTGTGTGTAGGATTAAAGAAATCATTACATATGTGCAGAATGGCAACCAGAGCTGTTCTGGATAAGGGCAGACCATTTTGGATAAGGGCATCAGCCATTTAGCGCATGTGCAATGATTAATATTTATTTATTTAAATTATTCTGTACAATTCCAATCAAAAATCAGAACAATCAAAATTCCAATTTCATTCCTGCCCCAAAATCCAGGGCCCAGGCTCAACTGAGCCCCCTCACACCTTGCTAGCTATGACACTGAAGCACACTTGTTCCAAACTCCTATGTGACCCACAAAGTTTATTCAAATTTTCAAAGTGGCCCGTGGGAGGGAAAGTTTCCCACCCCTATACTCAGGATCTGCATCAGTATAACTGAGAACAGAATCGCTCCCTCTGTCTCTCTCACATCAGTCGCTTCCAACTCAAATCTCGCCACAGAGCCTTCTCGAAACGAGGCACAAAGGCTGTCAGATCAGTGGCTATAGTTTCCATAGAAAACCCATTGTTTTCAGGCAGACAGACTTGTTAGCAGCCTCTGCCAGAGCAGTGCAAAGCAAAAAAAACAAAAAAAAACATTTATTTTCCTGTAAGCAAGAAGAGCAGAGAACAGCCTAATGCCCTGGGTAGTTTATATTTCAGGAGCTCCTTCAAAGCAGGAGGAACCTGCGGGCGGAAAGCCTGCCAGTCGCCTTGCTCTGTAACTCAATAAACGAGGGGCAGCCTTTGCAAGTCAAAGCTGCTTCCTGGCCACTGTGTTTATCAGCTCCCTGACTTCACGCCATATCCAAGGGAGTGGGGATAGGCAGGGTTGTTACAGGAAGGAGAGTGTGGGATGGGGAAGCAGGACAGCTCTCCTGCCTGGCATATTTTAGCATAAATTGAGGTTGGGAAAGCTGAATCTAGTCTGTAATGAACAAGTGCAGGGTCCCAGAGGACAAAGATATGCAGAATTGCCTCCGCCTTCCCCTTATTGGGGGGGGTGGATGGCGGACGGCAGAAGGCCCCTTGCCGTGCTCGCATGACAGGGGGGTAGGGCAGCTGGGGGGTTTTTCCGCCCCGGGGCTGCAAAGGGCCCCAAGGTGGGAAAAAGAAGCAGCCGCGGCAGTTTGCAAACACCCGGCTAAGCAACCCTGCCGGCTAAGATTGGACGAGCCAGGCATGTGGGTCGCGTCCAAGGGGCGGGACCCGCGCTCAAGGGAAAAGAATATGCTGCTCCAGCCCCACTTGCAGCCTGAACTCGAGAAGCGGCACCCCCCCTTCCCCCTTGTACTGTGGTTTATCATCGGCCGCCATTGGGGTCAGGAAGGAATTTTTGCAGGAACCCTAATCTAGCCCAATAATCGGGTTCTTGTTTTTCACCTTCCTCACAGTGTTGGGTATTTGGCTATTTGGCTGTCCCCTAGAATTTGGAGTGTTGTTGTGCTGGTTCAATCATTGTCGCACTCTGCAGGGGTCCAGTACTATAGGTTAGAATAGGATAGATACGTCATAAGTAAGAGTCATCTCCTTAAGAGATGGGGAGGCCCACTCGCTGGAATGCAGGGTATGGCAAGCGGTGGGGCAGCCTCCCTGGGAGGGGTGTCGAGTGAGGGTGGTAGGGACAAGTATGGCCCCCTGTCGACAGGCGCCCTCATCCTTACTCAGGTCCGGGAGGATCTGGTCCCCCTCACCTGTGACTGGGGCCACTGAGAGGGGGAGACGTTATGTGAAGTTGTAGGTGGTAATCGAGGGTACATCGGAACCACCTCTGGGGTTTTATTGTTTGTGGTTAAAGTTCAAGTACTGGACCCATATCACGCTAGGTGATTACCCGCACCTGATTTATTATTGTAATTGGTTAAATAAAGAGTGCAGCCATTGAAATCCCAGTGATGGTGTCCGGTCTCCTTCAGTGCGTAGGCAAAGGCTGAAAGGGGGATGGGAGGGGGAAATAGACTTAAAACTAAGAGCATTTTTAGACAAGCGGGGAAATCTAGCGGATTTGTAAAACTTCAATATTGAGGTTTTACAAATCCATTTTTAAAAATAATGCATGAGCCTCCAGGTGCCACCGTTTTCAGTGGCGGCAGGTGACATCCGGTACCTGTAAATGCACCCTGCATGACTTTTTAAAGAGCAGATTTGTCAATCCTCTAGATTCCCCCGCTCATCGAAAAACACCCCAAGGCTTTAGTTAAAATAAGAAGGATCAACTCTGAGGAGTTCTTGCCTTCCTCTGTGGAGTGGGTGTGGGACATCTGTATCTTTCTTTCTATAAAATTGTTCCATGTTATTTCAGGCAGTGGATGCTCTGGCTGGTCCCGGTCTCTACATATGGCAGATTTTTAAAAGCCTCTGTTTCTTGTTGGATAGATTTTTCTGTGTGGATAGTCTGAGTATGGTGACTGGTGCAGGGGAGGCTTGACTAGATGACCTTTGAGGTACCTTCCAGCTCTGTGACACTGATACCAACCAATTTGGTCCCCAGAACACCATGGGTGAGTGGATCCTGGGTTATTATGAGATCAAGCCCATTAAACTGTGCTTGGCTCCAGGACAGGCCTGTAGCCAATGAGGAAGGGGGGAGGGAGCAGAACTCTGTCTGCGGCTAGAACTATGGAGAGAAAGAGCTAATATTGCCAACTTCTTAACCAACTAGCATCAGAGGCCTGAGATGAGCTGCTTGCACTGACCCCAGTGTCAATGCAGAGCAACCAGCTTGTCATCATATCCACTGATTCTCACTCATGTTCCTGATGGCGCCATTGGACTACAGCTGAAACAGGCAGTGGGCGGCTTGTCATTCACAGGTATTATTTGCATTTTTGGGTAGTCCTTTGAGTACCTGAACAATATCTTTGACCAAAAACAGGTCCTTGTATATCTGATTTTGGGGGGCATTCCATTTTGAGGTGGGTTATGGTTTGAGGATTTTTTATTCTTTAATGATTATTATTATTATTATTATTACTACTATTATTATTTGTTTTGTTATTTCAGGATTTTGCTCATTTTGGTATTTCAGTTGCCTCATTATCGGTCATTGCGCATGTGCAATTGTGCACATATTACCCAAATGAAGTAACCAAAACACCAAAATTACCAAACCAAAAAATGAAAAACGAAAAAAGTCAAAATGGACTAATCAAAATGGATACCCAAGCATAATCAAATATTGGTTATTACCTGAACCACCATTTTCAGCTAGATTAGCATGGATTCAACGGAGTTGCCTGTTCTTTTTTAGGTAACTATTTCACTTCTATCTGGAACCAGTGTCTGTGACAAATAATTAATCATTATTAATTATTTATTAATAATTTAATTATTTATTTGAAATTATGTATTTGTTGAATTTGCCTGCTTTGAATTGTGTCCAAAGCAAAAGATACAAAGTGTTATTCGTTTCTCCTTCATTCACTCATTTCTTTTTCTCTGCTTTGTTTGTTTCAATGATTTAATTTATTTTGGTCATTTCAAAATTACCTAATAATGCTACTAATTTTAAAAACTGGTTTATCCAAAAAGAACTTTCTGAAGACACAAATAGTTGAATTTCATTTTGAGTGCAGATACTTATTCTGACATTTGGATAGTTATCCAAAACTGTGAATAATATCTGTGAATACAAAATCTATTATTCATTTCACCTCTACATTTGGTCCCTTGTCTTCCAGAAAAGGCCAGGCTTCTATAAATATCAGGAGCCAAGAGTTTGTTATCACCATTTGCCTTTAAGTTGTAGCAGCAACAGTGTGTTGAAATCCAGCACTGCTGAAAAGACGAAGTGTGGTTGCCTGCCCCTGGGAATCCACCCATCTTTGGGGGCTTCTGGGCTCAGAAGCCGGTTTACTTGGTGTGCTTACAATAATCCCCTGACTCGGCACTTGCAATGACATCTATGTCCTGCATTTAAACAGTGCATGGAACCACAGAAGGCTGGTAGGCTCCTTGGAACCACCGAGTTGTATGGGCAAGCCTGTCACTCACCCTCTTCATCAGGGAACTGCCAGACAGTCCTGAGAACTCCTCAACAGAATGTGAAATCATAAATAACCAGGCCTGATGAGGGACAAGGAGAAGAGAGCAGGATCCATTGGACAGGTCCACATGCTGCCCAGTGGGACACCAACACCTCAGCAGGCCAACCTTCACACAAGCAAGTGGGAATTAGCTGTCCCTGCTTCTCTAGAGGGTGTTTAATTCATTAACCAACCATGCTGCCAGCCTGCAGGGGAGCTCTCCTGCAGCTGTGGGTTCCAACAATGTGCATCCAAATGTCTTGGACACCTCAGCATCAAACTAACTGTTCTCCCTAATTCCATATGATGACATTACCCAGATCCTCCCTTCCTACTGACTTAGTTTGCTATCCTTCCATAAAGTGGCATGCTGCTCTTATTTGTTCTGCCGCCTTAGAACTGAAATGGGTAGGCCTTTCAAATTTACCCTATACAAAGCAAAAATGGTGATTCATACAGTAACCAATATCCACTTGCTGTCCACTGAGTATTTGTTTTGACTATTCAGTTTGAAGGTTTCTTGATTTATTATTAATTATTATTATTTCTTCAGTTTGGTTATTTCAGTATTCACCTTCCAATCCTATAGTAAAATGATTCAAGAACTTGCTTTAAGTGTGATCAAACAGGGCATCTGGTGTGTGACTGCCCCCCAAAAAGGGAGTTTTGTGGCCCTAAAGGAGAGTCTGATAAGATTATTGGGACTGTCAGTGTGAATTTTGTATCTGTAGTCCAACCCATCCCTAGAGGTGTTTATGAATACTGTATTATCCCAAACCCACCCACAGGGGATCAGTTGCTATGAAAACCTGCTAAGGTGAATGGGGTAAACTGCATGGGAAGGCTGGACAATGGAGCACACTTGGTTATGGTACGGGAGGATTTCATCCCAAAAGAGAACATAAACACTAGAGGTGGGACCCCAGGCCCATTACCGGCTACTGGATTTACCAGTTACCGGTTCTCTAAAAACCGGATTCCCGGATTAAATCCGGTATGCCGGTACCAGTTTTATTTCATTGATTTCAATGGGGCGCTGTGTCCCCATTGAAATCAATGAATTCCTTCCCCCTCCCCCTCCCAGGCTGCGCGGGTGGAAGGGGGGACACCCCCCACCCACCCTGCCCAGCCTGGATTTTTGTTTAAAAAAAGACTCAGAGGCGAGCCCACCCCCCAGCACCAGCGGCCGCGGC